>CM056834.1:4590000-4752500 GCA_029853015.1 Chelidonichthys spinosus | reverse complement strand
GGAAGTCACGTGATCAAATCAAGATTCACACAGGACACGAACAGCGGCCGCCTGGGTGAAAGTCCAGTGGGGTTTTTTTTTGTTCCCTAAACCTTCCGTCTGGACTCTAACTGTATCTACGTCACCTGATCCCGGCAAATAAATCTTGTGCATTAATCTGATCAAAATTTCAATTTGTATAATATTTTTTGGTTTATGGCTAAATACTTCCAAAGCTTGTGATGATTCCCGTCAGCCTCGGCTGTGTTGTGTTTAGCCCTGATTAGCGTAAGTTAGCGTGCTAACATCCAGTCAGAAGAGATCACTACTCTAACGATGAAGCCTCATGGACTCTCCCGACATGTCTAGTCCAGACGCCAAAGGCAAATTCTGGCTTAGAATTTCAATCATTTGAAACATGTTTCTTTAATTCACTATTAAATCATAATTTAATGTGCTAAATCTCTGCAAAGCGTGAATTTAAACGCTCGTCAAACATTGGCTGACTGACGAGCTGAGAAAGAACGCGGCGGCGGAGACTTTGTGATGAGTTGCCATAATTACCGGAGAGGAGCTCTTTGTACTGTGATTAGACTTACGAGTCTCACACAGTGTGCTCATGACATTGGGCTCTTCTCAAAGTCATTTTTTAGCCTAATGGAGGGGGGGGGGGGGGGTTCACTCGCTCATTTGCCAGCGTTGTAGCTGCCTTTTCAAGGAGAGCCCTCATTGTGTCGCTCAGATGTTGCTACGAGAATCTCCAGGCTGCAAATTAATGATACGTCTCTTTTTCCTGCCTGTGTGTGTGTGTGTGTGTGTGTGTGTGTGTGGTCACATCAGGAGCCCCATTAGACGTTAATCAGCCTTCCTGAGCTGGAACTGCCAACACGTATATCTGGATCTGGCCAACGTGTCCACAGTTCAGCATTAAAGCACTTTGAAACGTGAAAGCTTCCCTGCTGGAATCAAAGAGCAGACGTACGTTAAATTGGGATCGACTGATTTTCGAGCCTTTCACTCGGAGTAAAGTTCAACAGATGCCAGAATGCTGAAGCTAAATATCTCCCAGTGTCTTTACCGACATGCTGCAGCGATGGACGGCAGCTAAAACACCAAATATGTCAAAACGTGGAAAAACATACACAGAGAAGTAAGATTTCATACATGAGGAGCAGAGTTGTGGAGCTCAGCTGCCTCCACAGCTCCTCTAGAGGTGTGACAGCGCCCTCTAGTGTTCACGAGGGGAAGTAAGTCACTGCGCTGAGCTGTTTCACTTAACAACTGATGTTACAGCACAATAACGTCCTGTACAAATAATCTTAATATCCCTGTCGACTGTTCTGTAGTCTTGTATCCTATTTAAATATTTGTTTATACTTTTATATAATTCTTTATTTAGGGAGACGACTGAATGCAACATACTGGATCTTCTGGACTCCAGTTTTTTGTTTTTTAAATGCCTTTTGGCTAACTTTGCTGCAATGTTTATTTATTTATGTTTGTAATGCCCGTCCCAATAACATTTTTATTATTTTGTTATGTAAACAAAGATAGATAGATAGATAGATAGGTCGGTCGGTCGGTCGGTCGGTAGTAAACTTTATATTTATGTGACGATACAATATAAAAATCCATAATTGTAAATCTGAAATACCTGAACTAATGAGAAAATAATTTATTCAGATTCAAACGACTTTATTGGTCCCAAAAAAAGCCAAATCAGAAACATAAACAACACCATCATTGTGTACCATATAAAAGGCATAATGCAAACAAAATAAATATAAATAAACAAATAAAGAAAAGAGTCATAATTTGAAATAGCTACCGTCTGAATTAACAGCCTGGTTTAGATCAGCATCCTGTGTCGAAATCTAACAGTATGTCTGTAAAACATGGGCTAGTGTTTATTTACATAATCAGAATATAGGTTTATAAAAAAAACGACTCCAGACTTTTAGAATTCGGGGTGGATCAGTGAACTTCTTGTGTTATTCACGCTTCTTAATCAAATCTGTCGCCTGCATTCAGCCGTATTTCAGTCGATACAGTTGAAGTTTAGCAACAAACGCTTCCATTTCTGACCTCATGAGAAAAAGAGATGTTGTTTCCAAGAAAAGCATATCCAAATACATTATGTATACATAATGCACTGCACCCATGATATCCATCATCTCAGACAATTAATAGTTGACAGTAGAGAGCAAACAGACTGTGGTTTATGGTATTGTCCTGCTGCACTCGGGTTGATACATACTGCGGCTTTATCTGATATCTTAATTATTAGCCACG
Organism: Chelidonichthys spinosus; assembly: GCA_029853015.1. NCBI lineage: Eukaryota > Metazoa > Chordata > Actinopteri > Perciformes > Triglidae > Chelidonichthys > Chelidonichthys spinosus. Next base: position 4,750,229 of record CM056834.1, on the reverse strand, counting down.
TTAGCGGTAACGTGCCTCGGCTGGTCCGACGTACAGAAACTCTCCACCGCCACGTCAGTGTTCAATCTACCGGCTGGCTACACGTTGAAGTGGAAATTCATGGTTCCCTGAAGATGAATTAATTATTTTTTGGTGATTCCATGATTTTCTTTCTTTAACAGTATGAGGTTCACATTTGTACGACGGCGTATCACGGCCACTGTAGGAACAAAAAAGAAAGTTGCAAACTTTTCATAGCAGTTGCTTGGTTTCGCTAAGGTCGGATGTTTGCCGTTGTTATGACAACAAGTCAAAGCTACCGCTAGCATCTTAGCCCAACCACCCCGATCAATAAACACCCATAAGATGACAATTTGGCCTCAAACCAACAATATCCATCAACATCATCACCCTAAGGACCTTAACAAGGCGTTGTCACACGTTGGGATGATTCATTAGAAACATAAATGTACATTCATGGGACGTAAGCTAGCATAGATGCTGGTTGTTAGCATGGTAATAAGAATAAGAATAAGAATACGTTTTTTCCCTACAGTGGCCCTGATATGCCGTCGTAAATTTGTGGTTTTGAGTGAAATTTCTCAAGAAGAAATAAGATGGATTGTCCTGAAATGCGATGTAGACGAAAGCTTAAAAACGTAAAAAAACGAAATGCTAAAAGAGTGTTTGAGTCCTGAATGCTTCTTTTAACTTCTGTCGGGAGATTAAAGTCTCCCGTGGGAATACATTTAGAATGAATATCAGATGTGAGAACCGGCCAATAGGACGGTTCAAGGCGATCTCGTAAACTGTAATGTTTGGTTGTTGACCAAACCAACGACGTTCCCATGAGCCTCAGCTGATCTTTGTGTTTAGTATGAATTAGCACATAAAGGCAATAAAATAGAGCCAAAACAGTCTGAAGTTTGACAATTCAGCAGTGAATTTGTCGTCTGCAAGGCGATGCCCTTTATACCTGGAGCGTTCTGCAACGTGTCTTTGACCGCGGAGCCTGTTTGAGTCCGGCTGGCCATTGTGCTGCATAACACAGCACAAAGAGGCGATAGCAGCATAATGCTTATTATGCATTAAGACACATAATCAAGAGTCAACAGAGCGGAATGGGAGCATGCAAGGTCAGTCCGGAGATAAAGAAAATCTGCTTTGTTCGCACATACAGTCAGCAATCTGAATCTGAAATTTATTTCACAAAGTTTATCTGCAGACAAACATATCTATAAAACAAATGAAACATTAAAAGTAGATTAATGGGCACGGTGTGTATAATATACTCGTATACATTCATATTAGATTAAGATACACAGTCTTGCTGTATTATTACTTCTTCCAGTGCTGTTTTCTTGTCATAATTACATGTTTTTCCTCCCAAACAAGTCTTTCAAGTCTGGTTATTTTAAGCAGCATTCATTGATTCTGAGGCGCCAGACCAAGTTCACAAGACAATATTGACACGTTATAAAAGATTTTGTTGCTTAAGTTTTCATAAATATTTACACTTCCAGCTGAGACAGACCAGCATTTGCATGTTTGAAGCCTAAATAAGTAAATAAGCAGTGGGAGGAATCACCGGCATGGTTTATGGTTACGAAGTGGTTACGGAGTTGAGATTTTTTTTACCTTTTTGAAGAATAAATGCAGAATATCTATTATCTCAATCAATTATAGAGGTATATATCAGCAGGTTGTTTAGCAGCTAATTGTCACTATGGTCACCAGCTAGTGGTTAAATCTGTCTTTCATGTAAAGTGTTGCTATATGGAGGTCAAAGGATGCCCCCGAAACCTGCAATGTAAAAAAATTATCAAAAAAATAAACCAATCCATTTATTGTGAGCTAACTGAGATCAAAACAGGTCAGAAGCGGTTTTGGGGGCTCATGAGATTATAAAAGTACCTAACTGTCTGTTTAGTGACAGAGGTCTTAGCAGAAAGACTTACTGTCCTGGTGTTTGCTTTCGGCCAGGACACCACAGTTATCTCTATATGCAAATGTATTGATCCACAAGTCACACAAGAAGCCCACACTGGAAAAACAGGACATGTTAATGTGCATTTGTGAGATGTTTTACTCAAAGAACGAGAGCTGTAAAACCTAAAGGATACACTCCCCCCGCTCCCTGGAACATTAATCGTATTAATCATCTGTTCTGTTTATTAATGTCAGATGGGCTATTTATACATTCTGTATAGATCTGTGGCTCAGAATTTGGTATAATGTATTATGAGGGAATGAAATATGAACAGTATGTGAGGGTTAAAACAGTAAAATAAACATCAATGAGCTGAAAGACACTAAACAGTTGACATAAAATACATTTTTTGAATAAATTAAAATAAAATATTGATGAGTGCAGTTTTAAATACCTAATTTTCTGGAATGTATTTGTTCCCCCAAAAAGTTAACATTTTAAAAGTTTTAATAATCATTTAAAAAAAAATGTAGATTTTCTGTTAAGTTCCAGAAAAAAAGTGATTTGTTTACACGAAAGTAACGTTTTAATACGAATGATGAATTTTGTTGAATCGGTCACACTTTTAAAATAACCTTTCCGACATTAGCATCAAGTTCATTTTTTTTTATTATGTAACATAAAGATATGTTATCTCATGCTTCACCTCTGAGCTAGTGCTGAGTATTTCACACATTGAATTTTGTTTTAATGCATCATTCTGTATAAGCAAATAAAACAAACACAGACACACATCAACCAAACTGGTTGGTTCACAACGATTCACGCCACAACATTTTTTAACAATTTCAAAACAATTAACACGCTCCATCATGCTGGACAGCAGCATTCACTCAGATTACATGATACTGTGTGCCAAGCAAGCAATGGGTGCGTCTTCGGCAAACAGCGGCTGTATGATTTTAATACATTTGCATATAGGACCACACGGATCTATCTTGTAATCTACCAATGCTCCGTTCCTTTTATTTGCCTTCAACTTAAATGTCTCTCAATCTTTTGTACACTGTGTAAACTTGAAAGACCAATGCATCAGAAAGTCACTACACCCACGGGCTTAACAATTCCTTGTTTACTCTCTGTCAGTTGGACTTAAAAAAAAAAAAAAAAAAAAAAAAAGCATAATTTTTTTGGGTTGTTTTTTTGTCCTGCATCCCCTGTTTTTGGTCGTAAACGCCCCCGAGATACTCCTGCATCGCTTTGAGAGGCGGGAGCATGGCACATCGAGGAGTCAGCAAACCGTCCCGTCCTATAAAAGGAGGAGGGGAGGGAGGTGGTCATCACCTTCAGGAGCAGGTATGCCTCGCACATACATGCCAGCGTGTCATATGCAATGTCTTTTCCTCTGTGTGACACTGAATGTGATGTGTATTAAATCCTAACCAGGCCCCCCCCTCGTCTGAGAGAATGTTCGCCTTCCTGACCTGCATGTTGATGCTGCAGCAGGTGCACTCGGCCTGCTTTGAGGTGAGTAGAACTGTTGTAATGCATTATAGAAGTTGTTTAAATAGGCTGGAGAGTACGTTTACTTGCACTGTGGAAGTACTTATACTGCATTGGAGTATTTTGATTTTGTAAGACATTTTAGACAGAAAACTTTTTTCATTGAGTACTTTGCAGAATAGGTTTTTTTTTATGGCATGAGACAATAATACTTGTTAAAATCTGCTTATATCGTATTTGTTTTAGTTTGGAAAATTAGAAATATTGATTGTTGATTTAATCACACAAGAATGCGAGACATGAGAAACTGAAATGACACTTTCAGCTGGAATTCTTAATATTTTTAATTCATATATAATATAATATTATAGCTCACTACTTTTATAACAAACTCATTTGTGTCAAGGCGGATCGTGAAATGGGAACGAAATTGAAGTCAAGTCATTTGTGTTCAGGGACACAAACAATAGAAAGTTAATTAGGATCCTTACGTGGCGAACACACAAATTAAACACAAAGTGTTGTCGCTAAGTGTATGTTTGTGTGTCTGTATGTGTGTGCATAAACGTAATGTTTGCTTATTTGCATAATCTCGTCCTGATGTCCAGACAAATAAAAAGCAGGACACTTACAACTAAAATACATCAGTCTGAAAGTTGTGCTGAGCTACACAAAAACGATGTATTCACAATATGTGTTTACGTGGATCCGTCCTCTCCTGATGTCCTGAACTAAACTCACTGTTCTTCTCCTTCTCCCTTCCTGCGTGCTGTGAACGACAGCAAGGTAAGCACCATCACCATCCATCATGTGTGTTTAACTTGTATAAGTACATAATCACTTTCTTTTTCCAGCATCGGCTCCGACACCGTGTCAATAATGGGACGAGCAATTTATAACAATCATCTCTGATTCTTATTTGTCTTGTCGATCAATTTCGGGCTAATTAGACCAGGATGTGTTTGTGAGTCATAGCCGAGATGATAAGCCTCCACACTTATATCAGGCTTTATTATATCTTTAATCTGTTTACCTATTGGTTTGTGTGTGTGTGTGTGTGTGTGTGTGTGTGTGTACTTGCAGGCATTTGCCCAGATGACCCTGCGGTTCAGGCCGAGATCGTTGACCACCACAATGCCGAGAGGAGAGCAGTTCAGCCCACGGCGTCCAACATGCTGAGGATGGTCAGTCCCGCTTTTAGATGTTGCATAATGAAAGTAGTATTTGCTAATAATAATAAAAAAGAAAAAAATGATGTGGGTGAGGTCTTCTTGTGGCTTTTCAAAATAAGTGAAGTGTGTCGTTTGACAATTAAAAGGCGTCTCAACATTAAAGGGCTAGTACAAAGCATGTAGATTGGTGGCCCCTTTAAAATGAAGTTACACTCTTTACTCTTAGGTCCCAAAACAGGTCCTTTCATAAAAGTGTAATAAAGATGTAATATATATAAAAAAAAATGTCACTTTCACCACATCAAATCTTTTCAACACCTTCAGACCTAACCATAGATATAAAGTATTTCATTATAATTTTTTTTTGTTTTTATGCCATTTTTGTCATTTTGCCCTGATGCACCTGCACAACCACGCAGCCAATAGGAGCGGGCGGCTCTCTTGATAAAGAAACAACAAATGAAACACCGGCTCCAGATTTTCCTGTTATTGCATTTTTCACGTTTCACTACATGCTTCACACATGGGAGAAGTTTCAGTCATCGCAATCTGCCACCTCACCACTAGATGTCACACACACACACACACACACACACACACACACACACACACACACACACTCTGACCCTTATTTTGAAATGTCACTCTTTTTTACAGAACTACAGCAACGAGATCGCAGTCAGTGCTCAGAAATGGGTCGACCAGTGCATCCTGGCTCATGGGAAACCCAGCAACCGCCTGCTCAACGGTATATTTGTCTTCTTTTACTTTTCCTCTCCCTCTCTCTCCCTCTCTCTCTCTCTGTCTTTAACATTTCCTTTCAAGACCTGAGATAAAACCTCAGAGGGGCGTTGGGTATAAAGGTTCCTTGTGAACTGACTGACCTTGTGATTGATTGTCAGAGTCACTGTGAACATTAGCTTATCTTCACTTTAATAGCAAATTACATGGATACGTTATCACCAAGGAGATTATCATATTTTTTTGTTGAATGAGCACTGTTTTAATCTACTGGGACGTGAATATAAACCTGTGTGTTTGCAAACATTAATCAGTGATGTTTCTCACCACCGAGCAGGATATGAACTTGGTGAGAATCTGTTCTACTCATCGAAGCCGTACTCGTGGATGGACGTCATCGCAGCCTGGAACAGCGAGGACTCCCACTTCCTGTTTCCCAACGTATCCTCTAACGGCAAACCTGTCGGCCACTACACACAGGTGACATTTAGCTGTTGCACAGTAATGCATTGAAAAATAAAAAAAGACAGCTGCGGAAATGCAATAATGTTGCAAACTGCAGCAATAAAAACGCGACAGGTTCATACAGTTATTGTTGCTACTTTTTTTATTGAAAAAGGGAAGAATCTATAATCAATTTTTTTTTTATATTAACATCAGCACAACAGTGGCTTACCAGCCTGGCTCCAGAGTTCACTTCAGCTCCAGAGAGCGTTGTAGCATCTTTCAGTTCACTCTTTTGTTTTTTGGTCCACAGCCTTTTAGCATTTACGCAGCTAAACATCTAGACGTTTCCCCTCAGGAGGGACCAAAAGAGGAGCTAATAGAATATAGGGAATATCAGACTATTGAACCACCATCAGGTGATTAGAAGACACAGAATGAACGCTGAGGTTTGCTCAGTATCTTCTGTTTGCGTAAATAACAACTGTTTCAACTGTTTTATTTTGACGTGAATTAAGGACCAATATTTGTGACAGACCAGAGACTATTTATGTGGATTCTAGCTTTCAAAGGGTTCCTAAATATTCAGTTCATGTTGAATTGTCTTTACATGACAGTGACTGTTCTTGCTTTCACCAATCGATTATCAACTTTTCAAAGACAAATTGGAGATACGGCATAGATACACTTTATCAACCATACGCTAAAACCTACACAGCAATTTTAATTTAGAACGGACACAACAAGAATGAGATGTATTAATAAAATTAAAGGAAATATGAATGAGCCTTGGTTGTGTCTAATTGAGCAGTATGCATTACTATTAAAGTAAAGTATTGAAATTCAACTTTGTTTTGTTACATGTTTGTTGCCAGGTGGTGTGGAGCAGCTCCTATGAGGTCGGCTGTGGAATGGCAAAGTGCCCCGGCAGCATTTATTTCTACGGCTGCCATTATTATCGAGCGTACGTGACCCTCGTTCACCCTCAACTTTGTTCAATACGTGTAAAAAAAGATAAAAGTGTCTATATTATTTAAGAGGTAAGTTCTGAGTGAGTTGGGGGAAAAAAATGTAATGTTTATAATTTGTTTCACAGAGGAAACTTCCATAACTGGCCTCCTTATAAGGCCGGACCTTCGTGTGCTTCCTGTCCCAATAACTGCGACGACAAACTCTGCAGTAAGTAACCGATATTATGACGAATACACACTTTCTGGGCTCTTTGAATGACACCTTTATTAGGGCCAGTGTAGGAAAAAAAAACAGCCGAGAGAAGTGGGCAATATTCAGAGTAGAAAAGACACCAATTTGTGAGTTTATTACGATGCTAACAACCGGTGGTTGAGCTAAGATGCTAGCTGTAGCTTTCACTTGTCATAGCTGATGTAAACAAGTTGCGTGGTTCTGCTAACCCCGGATGTTTGTGAATTAGTGAAAGCTATCGCTAACATAATTGCCTGATCAATTAAACCCCCATAAGATGACAATTTGGCCTCATATAAATAGAACCAACAATAAGCATCAACATCATCACCCTAAGGACCTTACCGAGGCGTGGTCACACGTTGGGATGATTCATTAGAAACATAAACGTACATTCATGGGAAGTTAGCTAGCATAGATGCTGGTTGTCAGAATTGTAATAAACTCACAAATTTTCCACTTTGTAACTTATAAACGTGCAACTTTTTTTTCTCAATTTTTTTTTCATCCAGTGGCTCTCATATGCCTTCGTACAAATCTTCTGCTGAGGTACATAAAAATAGAGATAACCTCTTCCTTGTTTCATTTCAGCCAACCCATGTCCTTACATCAACCACTTCCTCAACTGTCCAACCATGAAAAAGAATCACGGATGCAACATGGCGCTGATGAATGCTTGGTGCCCAGCTTCATGCAAATGTCCCACGGAAATCATTCCAATAGCCTAAAGAGAATCTGCAAATTATACTTAAAGGACCATACCAGTCCAATTGTGACGTCTCTCCATCGGCAGAGGTTCCTCATCTTCATCAGTGTATCAGGGTTTACTTTAGTAGAGATCAGCCGACCTGTTTTACCTCCGTTCACTGTCATTCATGTTGGAACGGTGTAAAACAAGACTGTTAAATCTCTGGGTTTAGGGAATTTAACCTTCAACTGAAAATGACTGCGTTGTTCATTTTCTCTAAAATATCTAAAATGACTTATAATCTAATAAAATCCATTAAAAATATACGCATTGATATTGATCCCGTCTGCCTCAGTAGCTAGAAGCAGGTTCTGGGTTCACTTGTTGTTAATGTCGGCTGCTTCCAGTTTACGTAAGTGGCCCGGGTGGAGCTAGCCGCTAATATCAAGTTCAAGAACGTCTCATTCCAGCATACGCCGACCTTAATAACAAGCTCACTCTCCTTCTACTTCCTGCACAATGAACACATGATCCCTCGGCAGCTTCTCATTGGTCAAAAGTTCTCTGGCTCTGATTGGACTTTGTAACCAGGAAGCGCTGAGATAAACAGGCTTGTATGAGATACAGCTCAACGTTGGTTAACGATCCACAATTCAGCGTAGAGAAGAAGATACTAGAACCTCCCAACACTCCCAGTATGGATATGAGGAAGATCTACTTGGAGAACTTGGATGTGGGTGACTGTTGAGTCGTAGCAGCAGGAGGTGTAACTTTCAGCCAATCACTGACCTCCTTTATACTTTGGCCCCGCCCCTCTGAGCTGTCAATCATAACAGAGCCAAGAATGTTATTACTGGAAAAGTAGTTCCTTACAAGAACTGAATTACGAACCGAATTCAAGCTAAAAGGAGGATTTTAACGACGAAGTGAGTTTTAATGAACCAAACATTTTCAGAAACATTCTTTAACATTAAGTGAACAAACTCTCACAATATCTCAAAAATAAGTGGACGATGTTGTCGATGGACAATGACATGTAGTGACACTGGTATGGTCCTTTAAACTGGCCAGTTTATTTACATCTCTGTCTGTTCTTTGTCTAAGCAAGCTACTGTAACTGTAACCAATTTCCTGTCAGCTTCTAATATTATATCCATGACACAAGCAAAGAACTTATCTGGATGAAAAACATTTAGTTTAAGGGATGTTTTAAAAGTATGTATCTCTAATCAAAACACCTTTAGCTTGGTGGAATATTTCCAGGGTTGCATGCGCAACATGTTCACTGAACCTGCAGGTAGGATGTGGTCTACTCTACTTAGGGGACCCATCTCGCTCTTCAGCACATTTATTTTATTTACATTTATAGTCATAGAACAAAATAGAAGTGTATTATCTCTTTACCAGTAAGTCATTATAATGGAAGGTGGGGAAAAAAGGTTTTACTTCACATATATAGTGGGTTCAAATTAAAGCTTTTATCAACATTTTCTTTTTGTAATTTTTTTTATTACATTATTATATATCCATCTGTATGGTGACGTGTGGAAAAACAAGTAAAAAACATTGCTTTTACTGTTTCACAAAATCAATATTCTACATTAACCATAGGTCAAATTACTAAATATAAAAGGAAGGGAAGAAAGAGAGAGAATTACTACGAGACTACGAGGCTGGTGAACTGAGTGGAGCAACTAGCAGCAATAATATCTGCCTCAGGAGTTCATCGAGAACAGAAAGAGAGTATAAGAAACACTCAAAGTTTCTCAATGTACTGGATGTGTAAATATGCAGTTATTTGGTAACATGTTCAGCATGTCACCTTAATAAGTTGCTAATACTTAGAAAGATCAAGTTCATTACACTTGCTTTAAGTTGGACAACTTAATAAAATTAAGTTAACTTAAGAAATAGATGTAAAGTAAACTAAACTTAACACTAATAGTTATATTTACTAACCCTTCTTTAAGTGCAACCGGTTTCAAATTAAATACAGAAAATAATCACTCTTTGGGTGACATTTTCACAGAAGACATTTAGATATTTATTGTTTTAAGAGTACATGGGCCAGAAAATCCTGGAGGCGCCTGACCTATAAAAATAAACTTTGACTAGAGGTTTATTGTCCAAATAGGACAAGGGATGAAAAAAATCTGCAATAACAAACAAAAAAACCCTCAATAACCCGTGAAGACCAGCAGATGGTTCTGTTGTACAACACACCATCCCTCCTGCTTTCGCATCCCTAAGTGTTGAGTTGATCTGCTTTCACAACTTGAACCAGTGGTCTATGAATAAAAAGCATTAAATCATGTAGAACAATGTTATGCATCAACGCTCACTGTCTCATTGTGTCTCTTATATAAGCGGCTGCAGATACAAGGCGTGCGCTCCAACATGTGCTGTGACTATTTCAGAGGTCTCTGGTCAAGAATTGATGATTTGGGATGATTCTGCACATATTCCCATGCAGGTTACACAAGAAAAGCACAAGAGGCTGTTATTCAGAGAAGAGTGTTACTTCACCATTAAGAGTTATTAGTTCATCGTCTCCGTGGGCCGTCCACATAAAGAGGAAGACCTGATGCCCAATGTGACTCGAAACAAAAGGGAAAAGTCATGTGAGTTTCTTTTCATAGATGTCATATGTGACTTCTGAATAAAAAACAAACTATATTCATTAATACAGAAAAACATCCACCCTGAGACAGAACGTAGAGAAAAGTTTATTAAATATTGAGTATGTTGGTAAAACTACTATTTTAACCTTATAAAGGCTTTTCGTGCAATGTTTCTTTCTTTCTTTTTTTCTCCAGAGAAGTTATCGCAGTTAAGTTCACTTAAACAGAGCAAAAATACAAATTGTTACTGTACTTAAGTGGAATTTACAGCTATCTTTACTTTATTATGAGGACAACTATTACTTTTCCTCCCTCCATTTAAAACACACATCTATACTTTCCACTCCTCACATTTTCAAAACAGGCTCGTTACTCTTTACTTTATGCTTTGGGTATTTTTTGAATATCATTATTACATGAGGAAATCATCTGTTCTGTATGAGGATCATGTCCAGAGATATATCAAATTACACATTAATAGAAGTATAACATAGTAATACATGTGTGTATATGGAAAAAAATATAGTGTGTTTTGTGTCTATTTCCTTGTTTACTTTTGTGTTGTTTTTCCCGTCAGATTATGCAGTTACTGTTTTTTTTTCACCTTAAATATTGTGGTATTCGCCCACGTGACATAATCTATCCTACACGTCCCTATACAATACATATACGTATAAAAAAATGCAGATTTTGTTCCGCAGGAAAGTTTTTTTTAAGGGGGCGTGTCTTGCCTGTCTGTGAAAAAAAAAATCAGGTTTGATTGACACCTCAAGCTGCTGTTGCCGACTATTCCTTGGAGACGAGTGACGTGTTTATAAAGATATAACTGACTTTTTCTGCGCGAGACACAAAACGGCATTAAAAAAAAAAGTTATACAATTGAAACCAACTGATAACTAACGGTCCTCCTTTGTTCGCTAACCGGACTACCGACAAAACCCGAGGCTGCGTTGACTGGACTTTGAGGTGTGTGTGTGAGTGTGTGTGTGAGAGTGTGTGTGTGTGTGTGTGAAAACTTCGCCGAGCTAGCGAGTGAGATTAGCTTAGCTAGCTAGCTAACTAGCTCAGGTTTTTAGCTCAGCGCGAGCGGTTGTCTGCGGGGAGGGGGGAAGGAGGGGAGGGGGGCGAACTTTAGGAGGAAGAGCCGTCCTTTCACATGGAGATACGAGGCAGCGCAAACGGTGAGTAGTCCCGTAAAAAGTAAAAAGTTTATTGTGTGAGAGTTAGTTGAACGGCTTTTAACTTAACGTTGCCGGCGAAAGTGAAGAATGTGGGTTTTACGGTAAAAATGGGCAACACGGTTTTGTGTGTGAAAACGTCGGAAATGTGAAAACTCGTCCATACATGTGAAGCACGTCGGTTGTTTTTCTCATCATGCTGCATTTTGCGATGACAGCGATCTCTCTCCCCCCGTTGTGCGTTAACATCCGCTCCTCGTAGTAACTTAACGCAACGCTGAATCGCTGCTGTGCCGTCAACGTAAACCGCTGTTACTATTGTCACCTCGCCTAATTACGCTAACGGCGGTGTGTGTTCTCTTTCTCTTCACAGCGGACGGTGCACGCAGCGAACCCCTCCGCCTCCGGGAGCACCCGGGCAGACAAAACGTGTGCACCCGAAAAGATGATATCGACAAAACAAAAATGCGTGCACATGTATAACAACGAGGCGATAGGGGGCCGGGGCAGGAAATTGGAGTAAAGCTGAAAAAAAGAAAGAAACACAAGGTTGCTCGGTAGCTTTGCCTCTCTCTCACACACACACACTCTGCGCGTGCGTGTGCGCGCGTGCTCGAAGTGCCTATGGCGGAGTTCGGGGAGGACGGCAGCCTGCCTCCGTTGGATCGCGGGGATTCGGCCGTGCCCGGCGACGACGACGAGGCGGCTGGCAAGACGCATTGCGAAGTGTCGGTCTCGAATGGAGACTGTGGGATGTCAGACAACATGGTCGGTTCGGGATCCCTCGTCGCACCGGGCGGCGGCCACCACCACCAGCAGCAGCAGCAGCACCACCACCACCACCACCAAGCCGGACCGGACACCGCCAACACCTCCACCCCCGTCGGACCGGACGCCAAATGTGAGATACCACGCAGGAGCAGCATTATCAAGGTAAACACCCGGTTCATTCCGGTGAGCTTTAGCCCTTTTTTGCACATCCACCACCTGAACCATCGGGGTGTCAATGCAGAAACCCCTGCTCTGATTTAATTTATCTATTTTTTTTAATATGCATCTTCTACCCTAACTGTTAATGAGAATCGCCAACGTATGTTTTGCAGGTAACATTTCAGTGGAATGGGTGGTTTTCACAGTAATGGGATCACCCTGAGCACATCCTGTACTGTGTCTGCAGATTTTTTTCTGTGTAGATGGCAGAGCGTCTCCTTATTTAAGCATGCATATATCAGTTAATCTAGCTCTATGTTGCCTGGCTGACTGGATAAGAGAGGGGCATCTTTATGTTTATAACATAGTTACAGCAGTGACATGTATGTGAGAAAAATAGTCCTACGTACAATAAAAAGCATGTTGGTTGAAGGTGCTGTGTTCATCATATTACTAATATGGAAGCTTACAGAGATATGGTAATAGACATTTGGAAAATGATTAAATCGATGCTGCACAGGGATGAAAGTGCACTGAGGTAAATAGGGTAATGTTTCTGCAGAGTGCAGCGAAGACAGTGAATACCATGCAATAAAAATATTGCACTTAAGAGTGAATGAGAGGGAGTGTCCACAAAGTGAATAGCAGTGTAGTATACAGTTCAGACTGTGCTGTACTGATGTCAGGTGCTCCAGACGAATTAATGACAGGGTTCACCTTTAACATTGTTAAAGTGCTGCATGATGTTACTCTAATATGTGAGTAACACAATAAAAACCCTCTCGCGCTGCCAGAAAAAAAAACCTCGAGCAACACCACTCAAGTCTTAACCTGCTGCCGGTGCAGATCCTGGGTGCTTTAACGACTGCATGCATATTTCAGAGGGATATGAAAATAACAAACGTACCTTTTTTTTAACAGATTAATAGAAGTCTGACTTTCAGCCTGAAGCTTTACAATTCAGTGCACTCGTCTCACGGGTGTGGACGTTGGTGGTGTTGCCCAAGGGGTAAGATGATGACACTTCCTGCCGTTGCATCAGTTTACTGTATGTTGAAAGCCTTCAGGACATTGTCAGCAGGTAATGTTAATGTAATTTAAGTCTTGCCTCCGCTGCTGTGGCTCTCGTCATGTCATGTTAGTCTGAAAAAACAAAAAAGGGGGTTCCTTTGCTGCACTGAACTGAAGAATCATTACGTTGTTATTCACGTTAACAGTAGTCTAACATTACCATAATATAGAAATCATGAAAGAGATGTCAGAGATGCATGCCTTTTGATTTTTGTTGTTGTTTACATTCAGCTTTTAGAGGTCAGTGAATTAGCAGTCGGCGTTCATTCCCTTGAAAGGCCAGCTTGATTTAAAATGTATGAGACGGTAAGGAATCTGTTGAGATGCATTCCTCAAATGTCAGTGTCCGGTGTGTCCGAGTGAATGTGGAATAGTCGTTTACCACCACGTGCACAATCAATACGTTATCACGGCCGTGATTTGATGCCTCGAGGAGATTTTCTCTCTGCTTCGGGTTCATTCTCTGGCAAGTGGACGGGCGTTCTTGGCACAATGTAGGTGTTGAACTTTGACGTTCCCTCGGCTCGGAGATTGATGGGGGGGTAATATTGACATTTCTGCTTTGTAAAGTTCCAAGTAATCTCTCACTACACGGGGACCTGTCTCAGTTCCCAGGCCCTTTGAGTGTGATTTGTTTCGGTCTACGTGTCCACTGCTGTGAGCTATAGGCCCTGGCAAAACAGGTGGAAGCTTATTTGAATAAGCAGAATGTTGATTCGTTTTTTTTTTAAAGATTTTTTGGATTCAGCTTGAAACCCATTGTGAGACAGAGAAAGTCTTCTTTATATAACACGTTACTTTGAAAATCTCTCATTGCTGTTCCTGTTGAGCTTTCAAATTCAAATTAGGGACAGGATTTTTGGCAAGAAACATAATCACGATTCCTTTGGACATAATTAAGATTGTGATTATTTAGCACGATTACTCATTGACTTTGAGATTTAGAAGATTTTGCATTTAGAACATTTTCTACGTTATCAAATTAAACGACGGAGCAAAATGAAGATACTCAATCTATGAAGAACTTTGTACTCTCGTAAACTATTTTGTGCTCCAGCAAAATTAAAATGGGAGGTGGGGCCCTTTTTTAGTTTCAAGGGCAGCTCAGTGAATGGTAGTGAAAATCATTACATTAGTTATCATGTTATTAAGCAAAAGATAACGTAGAATAACATGTTTATGATCTGCTCACCCCTGATTTCTCGCTTCCAGGCAGTTTTGGGAGCTCCTTTGACAAAATTCCCAAATCGTAGGCAAATCCACGTTGTTGCTTAGGCGCTGTGTATGAAATGCCAAAAGACCAAAGCAATGGAGGAGAGTCTACCTGACAGGCAGGAGCACCGGTGCCTCTTATCGTTTGGGTTTAATGATAAAACTCAGTTCTCAGATGAGACATAATCATCAGGGATTCAAGAATACAAGACGGTGAAATGTGAGCGGTGCAGTGATCTGAAAGATCACTTTGAAAGTGTGTTGTTTGAACTCGTCTTTAAAGAGATCCTTCAGAGATGGAGCTCCAGGATATGTTGCTTCAGCAGTATCACATTCATGGTATCTGTATCGCAATCGAAAACCCAGCCCTAATCACGAGTGTTGGTCAGTTTAAGAATTGAAGAGTTCATAATCTAGATTGAGCTGCTTGAAAGTAATCTGGACTTAACTGGTGTTACGCTGCCATGTTACATGCACACTTTATTATTAATGTGGGGTCAGTCTGGTGAAAAATGGAAGTAGCACGATGTGTAAATGTGGCTGTGGAAAGAGAAAACATGTCATAAATCACTCATTCTGAGCTCGTGTGAAGGTGAAACTTAGAATTTCCTGCACGAAGGCCATGAAGGAAATCAAGTACGCAGTGAGCCCGTCTGCATAACAACATTCTCAGAAGGCAATTGTTTTTTGTTTTTGACAGCTCTGACTGATCAAATATTACAGACGGTGGTTGTAAAGGGTTGGACCAGCGTTAACAAGGCGGTCCGCTTCTCTGGAGAGACGGGAGGATGCGGTCGGGGTTGTTGCCACAAGATGCCTCACACTGGCAGCTGCGATACTTGGTGCCTAACGTTGATCTGCTGTCTACGAAGGATTCTGCTGATCTTATTTTGGGGTGTGAGGGTGTGTAGGTGTGTGTGGTGAAGCAACCTAATGGTGCTTCGCTGTCCTTCATTGACAAAATAGCACCTTTGCATTTCCTTTAATTTGATGGTTAAACTCAAAGTGATACTCCACCCAAAATCTGTGCTAACCCTCCCCTCGCTCACCATCCTTCCAGTTGGCGGCAAGTTTTCAAGTCGTTCGTAAATCGTATTCTGTACATTTGTATGCTCAGAATATTTAAAATTATGTCACATTCATAAAGATATTGCCCAACACACTGTACCCTGTGTCTGTTGACCCCCCCCCCTCTCCATTTCTTCTGGCAAAGTAATGGCTTTTTAGTGACGTGCTGAGCATGTGGATTATAATAGAAGCAATTATTCTGTTGCAGGAAAGGTTAAACCACAATTTATGGCTGTTTTTGATTCTTTTAGAAGCGATTTTAACTGACGTGTTTTCGGGTTGACCACAACCTATGACCACATCCTCTCTACGAAATATGGCACAACACACTTTTCGCACCACCCTCATACGGGGTGACTGTTTGATGCAAAAGAGAGATACAACTCTCAAAACCTTCCTTTCAGAACTGAAGTAGTATAATATAAGAAGACAATGTTTCCAATCCTGATTGTTTATTTCTAAGCAAAATAAACAAATGTATACAAAAAAAGATTGAATGGAAAAATAATTAACTCCACAAATCACCATTGTTCTGATAGCAAAATGACAAATACAGGGATGTGTATAGCTTTGCCAGAGGAATGCAGTCTTTGAATTATGACTTTTTGCAGCAGTTTTAACTGCTGCGTGAAAGACGGCTATGTGATACGAAGGCAATTACAGAAAGCGGGAGTAATGTTTAAGGTGTTAACTAGTCCATTTTAAACTGTCTTCTCCAGTCATTTGTAACAATGCTGTATGTGGGCGTAGGGAGAAATAATGAGCCGTTGGCCACACTCTTTCTTCTCACCTCCCGTCCTACCTCGGATCCTCTCCAACAAGAAAAGGATTGTTCCATTTTGCTGGTAAATAACACTTACTTCACAGTTTTCGGTCGGTTAGAAAAACAAACATTGTGATTTCACCCTGCGAAAAAGGGAAAAACAATATGGTATTAATTATGGTAGTGCTGCGAGGCCAAGCTTCTCCACGGGAATCACCATATTGTATCATTTCAGTCAGTAAGGCTCAGTGGCATTTCAGCCTTGAATTCCTCAGGCCAG
This sequence comes from Chelidonichthys spinosus, assembly GCA_029853015.1. NCBI lineage: Eukaryota > Metazoa > Chordata > Actinopteri > Perciformes > Triglidae > Chelidonichthys > Chelidonichthys spinosus. The sequence continues at coordinate 4,733,446 of CM056834.1, read as the reverse complement.
TGCATCACAGCCAAAGTGAGTTTGGTTTTATTGCAGAATTATTTTGACAAGTGTCCTTTTTAGCACGTCTGAAAGGATAACAGAATGTTAACTTCTGTTAAGGCGGCAGCAAAGAAAAGCAAAATAAACAGTTCAGTTCTTCATTTGAAATTAGAGTTTTTGGGGAGTTGGATACTTTTGAATTCACTCCTTGAATGTGATTTTATAGTTGAATTCGGAGCGTAGACATTGTATATTAATATTTAAAGTATAATGTAGTTGTTGGTACTTTTCCTCTTAAAAATCGACTGCCCTACAGAGCTTTCTTGCTGTTACTTTCAGTTTTCTGCTTTTTGTGTCACGGAGAAATTATAAACCATCTGTAATTAATAGTTTCCACCATAGAAATATACTAGCAGTAGAACTGACATTAAAGTCTTTTCTGTGGTAATTTGACTTGTACAAAAGAACTACTAGATTAGATTAGATTCAGCGCTGCCTCTGGCCACCAGCTCTCACCACTGACCAGTGAAGCATGGAAGCATGGTGGAATTCTCACGCTATCATGCCAATTCCATGTTTTTAATACTATTCTATCTAGTCCATCTCTGCACCTACACCTAGATCCACAGTACCTTCACTGGAATGTGTAACTGTAGTCATTCCCATTCATGCTGTTGAAGTGGCCTTCAACAAGCAACTTAACTGTTTAGTACTCGACACTGAGCGCCCACGTTCAGCAACAGCAGTCTACTGCTTACTGTCTTTTATTGATGTGGGTGGCATTACGTTCCCATTGAGAATGTGCTGATGTAAACGTTGATATCGCCTGGCATTGTCAAATGAATGATTCATAATTTCACTCTCTAATTTGCCACGTTGGTGTTGTTACAGACCTCCAAACCATCATTTAGCCAAACTCTTCCCACTACAGCTTGTTGTTTACCCCTAAATATCTTTGAGTAATGTAGATTGCATGAGTGTCATCTAGTTGGCCAACCCAGTGACTCTTGACAGTTGATGGGGTAATTTATTAAAGGTATTTTGACAGCTGTCCTTGGTGGTAGCTGTTATATGACTCATCGTGGCTGCAAGCCTTCCAGGTAACTAGCAGCAATCAGTCACTCACCTGAATCATTGCTTATTCATTAGTCAGCTCAGGTGTCACTGATTTACACAAGTGCTGCTTGCCTCACCCAGGTATTTCAAGCGTTGCTCAAATGTCTTGGCAGTAATTACAGTTCTGCCCCATTAATGGTGGAGCTGCTTCTATGTAATTTATGAGAAGTTACATTAACAATTTACTGTAATGAGCAGTGAAGCTCAGAAAGGAGAATACATATTGAAACAATAAACATGGAGTTTTATTATCAATAATCACGTTCCTGCACCACCATCATAGGATATTAGAATCTGCAGGCTCTGTGATGTTGAAAAAAAGATATTTAATAAAAAACCCTTTTTGTTGAGCGGAAATGCAAGGCTGACCATCATTCCTAGAATTTGTTTATTAAAAATACTCCACAGGAAATTAGCATAACTGCTTTGTGGGACTGGATCATGAGAACCAATACTTGCTTGTAAAGCTCAGGGTTTATTGAAATATTCTCATATAACTGTTATAAAGTGCTGATGCATACAGGTCTTGATTTGGTCTACTTTGAGGGTAATTGCTGTAGACTAGAGCTACAGATATACGTTGTTAGAGTGACAGGATCTCAACTGTTTGTTTTTAGTCACTTTGATGGTCCTCGCTTCTCAAATTTGATAGACAACATTTCCTCATCTTAACATTATAATAGAATATCTTTGGGTTTGAGACAAAAAAAGTCATGTGACAATACTAGCTTGGGTACTAGGAAGCTGATGGGCGTTTTTCACATATAATCGTTAGTTGCAGAACTACTTCCTCTTATTGGAGCTCACATTTTGGATATTGTCTTTGGGTTACAAAGTCATTTCTTGTACACCAATCTTTTTTCTTCTTCAATCCAGCATGATGTTCATTTAGTACATTATAGTCCATTTAGAGTCCAAAAGACCAGAAAGCAGGGGATGCTTTAGGGGGCGGGGCTTACCTGCTGATTGACAGGTCACTACCACACTACCAATGCTAGTTAGCTACTTAGATGACTTCAACACTTAGGGCCCTAGTTTGGTGGCACAGCGCAGGGCGGCGCAGGGCGGCGCAGGGCGGCGCAGGGTGGCGGAGCCGGCGCAATGCAAGTTTCGACCCGCGCAGCCTTGCGCACCGTCAGTTTGGCAGTTTGGTGGATCGCCTGCGCCAAGATGGGTGTGGCGGCGCAGCAGGGGGAGGCGTCACAGATTCAGCTTGGCGTAGCGGAAGTTTCGTGGCAAAAAGCCTCGCCGAGACTGCGCTGAAAGCTCGCCAGCTCCAACCTGGGCTACTTTCGGCGCAAGGCGCAAGGCGTAAATAAAGTCCATTCATTCAATGCGAATGACAGCTGGCGGAGTGGAAGTTTGGCTGACAGCGCACAGTGCGTACATGTCACCGAGACCTCACAGGCAGGTTTCCACAGTTCCAGGCACATTTAAATGCAATAAATAATCACAACAAACACTATTTAATGCAACTAATTGAATCAACACGGAATTTCTATCTATTTAGATTGTCCCGTCACATCTGACGTCAGATCAAAGGCGGATGGCACGCTGTAACGGAAACTCAGCCTCTCGGACCAAAACATCTCCCTCTCTCTCTCTCCTGTTTTTTATAATATCGGCATTGTTATTATAATACGCGCGCACAGCGCGTGATGTGCGTGGTGGGAGTGGCGGCGTTGCTTCTATCATCGGGTTGTCAAGTGACGGATCTTGCACTGAACCTCCCCTAACGCATTAAAGGTGAGGAGAGGAGCTCATTTGATTGGTGAAGATCTGAATCGGCTGTATTAATCCCAGTCCACGCCTCGTCTCCTCCTCGTCTCCCACTCACGCCTTCTTCTCCTCCCTCTTTCCCACTTGCGCCGGTGGGCGAGACGGGAGGTGTGCCTGCGCGAGCCTGCGCGGTGCACGAAACTTGCAAAGTCCAGGCGGACACACCCCGTCGGCGCGGCGCAGGTGCGCTGAAAGCTGACTGCGCCTGGTCTACGAAACTGGGGCCCTTAAAGTTGACCTTGAATTCTTGAAAGCTAACTTTGTTAGCAGCTTCACACCAGAATCCAGATAGATCCAGATCTTGCTGCTCGGGTGGGGGGCGCTCTGCCGCTTGTGTTCATCAGATCCCCCCGTCGCTCCTCCACAATCCAAATATGGTCAGTTCCGTTCAGTAGTTTCACTAAATTTCAATATGTCGAAGGACAAAATGCCGAACTCTGGGAAGCAGGAGTCCACAAACCAATGGGTGACGTCACAACGTCGACGTCCACTTCTTATATACAGTCTTTGTTTGAGCACAGAAACTTAATCCCGTTGACTTTACAAACTGGAATGCTTTGTTTGATGAAATCACAAACGGACGTCCTGCCAAAGTCTAGTTCTGTTTGCAGGTAACACGATAGCAGCTATTTTGTGAAACTGGTTGCAACTGTGATATTACATCATACCGACCATGAAGTAGCTCCACATTAACATTGTTATTATGTGTTTAGCTTAATAGTACTTTCATATGAACTGTGTTAAATCCTAGAGGAAATAGCCTGTTGTGATTTGATTGGATAAAGATCGACCAGGCGGTGGTTGTTGTTGTTCCCGGTGCCTTACCGTTGTCTTGCATTGCTGCTCAACTTTAAGAGGCTCATAGGATGAACCAGCTCTGCGGTTTTGTAACTGTAAAATGTTGGCTGTGAACATCTTATGGAATTGGCAGCTAACGTGTTAATTATGCTCCCAGCGAACGTGTGAAGCCTGAGCACTTACTTGATCATTCCCATCCAGATTGTATTTCTGATTGCGTTAGTGTGCTCGCACTGTAACAGTTATTCATTCATTCATTTTCAATGATGTCGGCCTTTGTTTCCCCTCGGTTTATGTGACAGCCGAGGAATTCTCAATTCTGGCAGACTTTCAATTTCCACATTCAGCTACATTTTCAAAAAACGCATTCAGTTAAACCTGAGAACTTTGACCAGACATTTGGCATGATACAATTACATGATACAGAGTTTTGATATGATGCAATAAGTTGCTGAGATCAGTAAGTGACAAATTACACTATTGTGTTATCTCTGAGCTGTATCGCTGTATCTGCCAGGCGTCCAGCCCAATAAGAGTCATAATGTTGGTTTTACTTCCTCCACGGTTATCTCCTCAACTGTAGAACTCCTCAACTATAGATCTCCTCAACTGTAGAACTCCTCAACTATAGATCTCCTCAACTGTAGAACTCCTCAACTATAGATCTCCTCAACTGTAGAACTCCTCAACTATAGATCTCCTCAACTGTAGAACTCCTCAACTATAGATCTCCTCAACTGTAGAACTCCTCAACTATAGATCTCCTCAACTGTAGAACTCCTCAACTATAGATCTCCTCAACTGTAGAACTCCTCAACTATAGATCTCCTCAACTGTAGAACTCCTCAACTGTAGAACTCCTCAACTATAGATCTCCTCAACTGTAGAACTCCTCAACTATAGATCTCCTCAACTGTAGAACTCCTCAACTATAGATCTCCTCAACTGTAGAACTCCTCAACTGTAGAACTCCTCAACTGTAGATCTCCTCAACTGTAGAACTCCTCAACTGTAGATCTCCTCAACTGTAGAACTCCTCAACTATAGATCTCCTCAACTGTAGAACTCCTCAACTGTAGATCTCCTCAACTGTAGAACTCCTCAACTATAGATCTCCTCAACTGTAGAACTCCTCAACTGTAGTTGACGACTATTAGAATCCTGCTATGATCACTTCTAACAACCAACATATTCGCAGATGGAGTTCTCTGAAGGGAAAAGCTTAAAAATGGGGGTCTGTGACCTAGTGCGTATCCATGTAGAAGTCCTTGACATGAAAGAGGTTGAGAACGGCTGCCGTATCCCCGGTAGTGTATGCTAATGAGGTCAAAGCATCATTGTGCTTGGTTTGCCGGTGGATGGGTCTCTCAAGGTCTCATTACATTTATTCTAATTACACGAGCCTACAAATCTAACCAGTAGAAGGTTAGATGGTCACGGTTAAAGCTGGCTTGTAGGACAAATGGGCAATGACTTCATTACCTTTCTGTTCATCCAGCTGATATCTGCAGTTTTTTTTGTCCTCTCCCATAATGTAAAAGAAACATAGCAACATAACATTTGTGTGAAAACGTCATGTGAGAGTTGATTCGAGGCAACCCGTTTGTGTATTGAGCAGCCTGTCTGCGTTATAACATGAAACGCAGGTTTTATTCTGAAACTCAATCAAGCATTGAATCTGTTGAAAGGTACTTATTAATATGACTGAATTAACAACTTTAATTTATTGTAACTGTGGTTAATGGCTCAAATAATATTTGCGAACATGAGTCTCTCTCTTTTCCAAAGCCTAGAGCCAAGACACTGAGCTGATGATGTAAATGCGGGAACTGCTCCATGCAGCAGTTTTGGAGGGAAACGGTGGTGAACAACGAGCTCAGAACACCTAAGGCAGTTTCTTTTCTGGTTAATGGTATAATTTCCCTTTTCAAACTGAAAAACTGACAGAAATGCTTGTGTGAGTTTAAATTCTTTTTAAATATTTCTAAAGACGCTCTCAGTGAATTATGATTTCGGGTCAATGGTGGATTACACACTATAAAGGTGCATACCGCCACCTACTGGTGTAGATGCCTCCCCTTGTTAAATCAATTAAAGTATTTTGGTTTTGTATCATCAGCCGATAATTTAGGGCGTGTCACAATTGGAATAATAGGGAGATTCATTCAAAAAGATCAAAAGGAGTTTTGGATGTAAAAATAAAAAGTGACTGTAAAGCTGTAGATGCTCGTCCTGATCCACGACGATATGCTATTATATAAAATTAAAGCCTTTAGCTATTAGTCAATTTGTTTGTTACATTATACCAACTAAAATCCCTGAAGTTTGAATACTGATGAGACATCTTTTTTGACAAATACATAAAATGAATATTAATAATAATAATAATTATAATAATAATGAAGGTAATGAATAAAAGATTGGAAAACCAGCAAACAAACCAAAATGATATGAGGTCAGAAAGCAGAGGGGGTGAATCCTGACCTAAGATCCCTTTTTGCTTCTCGGCTCACGCTGAACTCTCGTGACTGATTGCTTTTAGTCACAACCACAACGTTCCAAAGATAGACATTGGACTTTATTTCATGTTTGTTCAGGAAATGGTAATGCTTGCAGAGTTTAGTCCCCAACGACTGAGATCATATGGTGCAGAACGACAACAGCTGGACCTCTACCAGGTTTAAACTCCTGTGGGGTTTAGCTGCAGCGACAAAAATATTTGTATGCCACTTTAAATCAAATAGCAAGCTTTTTGCAGGATATTAGGTCTGGCTTTATCTAAGACGTTTCCTGCCTTATCTAAGAGTAATCCATCCCAACAGAAGTGTTTTGCAGTGTGTTTTGTGTGACTGTGGCGTTACCATGGTCGCAGTGCATGCAAAGTGACTTTCCTCACCATTTTTTTTAAAAGTTTACACAACAGAACGTTAACCCTTGTTTGGTGTCAGCACAATATTTTCATCACAGCTGGCTTTCAAGACATTGATGTGTTCTTGCTCACTGTCACCAGTTTGGTTTGCTTGTGACTCATCTTGTTCTAGTGTTTGTTGTTCCTCTCTCTCTTTCCCACACATTAGATTTAGTTTCATCTCAGTCTTCGGCCTCCTGAACATATCGAGTGTCAGTCTTGTTATTCGCTGACGCAATTTAGGAAGAAATGATGAGTGGTTGGATGCAACAGATCTCCCTGCTAATAGTTATCATTAACAAATGACATGGCATCAACATTGTTAATTACCCACAGAGAACAGCATGTTCAAGCATGCTCAAAGTGCTCGAACCACAGTTGTAACATGTTGAACAGTTTTGTAATCTAGAAGCCTTTAAGCTCATGTAAAGGTCATGACTGAATAATGCATTAGACACGTTAAGCCTTTTTACTTTTTCCAGACAAAACAAAAGGAAATGCATTTAAATGAATTTCATATCCTTTATTTATGCAGGGAGACCTTGTTTATGAGCATCTTATTTAGATCATGTTGGCAAACCGAAACGTGCCAGACCCATCGGGATCCAGATCCGCCCTTTTAATGGTCACGTGACCTGCTCAGCATACTAAACATTTTCCACCCATCTTTTCCTTGGTGCAGTTTACTGCACAACAAGCTCCCCGTCATCCCAGAGTTGCAGCTCGGCTCTGCTAGAAATCCCCTAAAGAGTGCTGCCTTCTGCCCACTAGATGTGCGCACGCTGCATAAAAACCCGTCTAGAACCTCTTCAGGCTGATGACCAGCCTTCTGCTGTTTCCTCTCCGGGTGGACTATTTGGTCCTAAATTCAGTAAATATCCAACTGTTAGAGCAGTGGGATATGTACCAGCTTCTTAGGTAACCAGGCTGGTGCCTCGGCTCGCTGGTAGGTGGTGGAGGAGACTTTATAGCAGTCTTGGGTCTAATCCAGAGAAAAATGATTCAGCATCTGACTCCTGATATCAGGACTGTGTTTGTGTGTGTGTGTGTGGTGCCACAGGACATGATAAATCTGCCTTCTCGTCAGATACATTTTGGTTATTGTGAATTAAAGCCAATATTGGTTTGGAGCTGAAGGGGGATTTATGGTGCAATGTGATTCGCGTTGCTTGTTGTCGGGGATGTAGGTTGAACAGTGGAGCAGAGCGTAATGGGTCCCCTGTCATGTTCTCAGCTGTACAGAGAGTTCATAACTGCTCACTGAGCCAGAAAGAAAATGCAGGATTCAGTCCGTTGGGGGATTCACAGTCCTGTGGGATCTGTTAGCAGTTGGAGGGACTCCGTCTTACTTATTCATTTGCGGTTTCATTGTCTCTTCCTGGGTTTCCTCTCTCTGTCTCCTTCACTGAGTCCCCGCACTCAAACACCAAGCATATTAAAACTGTATGTAAAGGCATTAAAATAATATGCCCTGTCGCGGTGATCTAATAAGATTAGTCATCTTATTATCTCTTTATTACGAATCACCTTCATATCCTTTTTTATGTTTGACTGACTTACTTTAAAAATGCACCGGGGGTTTCCTTCTCTCAACACACCGTAACTTAATAAACTCTCTAATGGATAATCAGCACAGTTGAGCCACAGTTATGCAAGAATTTCTGTCAACAACGAAAGCATGACTCTATCCTTAATTTCCCCCCGACATAATATTAAAAGAAATATTTTTGATGCTGACGTTATTTGTTTTTCCAGGTATTCCCTTTTTACAGCTTTTCTTGTTGATGTGCTTTGGCCTGACTGACAAAAACACTGTGACCATAATTCACTTGTTATATTGTTGTACTTGAAGAAACACCGATTAACATAGATACGTGATATTTATATCTAGAAGAATATGTACCCTACGAAGAGAATATCTGATTGAGCTACAAATAGATGATCTGAAGATGGCAATCTTGTCTTTTAAAGTACCATGTAAGGACTTAAACTATACTTGATAACAAAAGTAAAACTGACCTCCAGCGGAGACAGAAAGGGGATTGTTGCATAAGAAACAGTCATCCTCAGGAAACAGTAGAAAAAGTCTAAGACAGAGATGGGTGTGGGCAGTATTGTTTTATAGTTTTGGTAAAGGAAGCCAAGGGAAATCCTGAGGAGAATGCTTGGCCCGGTAATACGGCAGGATGCAGACATGTACTATCAGTAAACTGTTACTGTAAGTTCACATTCTTGTCCAGATCATAAGGATTGTCTGCAGCCATGCATTTAGGTTTCTAAGCTCTCCTTTTATATAACGGACCCTCCACCAGCAGCAGACTGTGTAACAGAATGTGATTGTTATGTCTTCATGTTTCTCCAAACGGTCCGTACACGGGGAGATGTGAGATTCTACCAATCAGAGTACATCTGCCGATCAGTGTGTTTTGCAATCCAACACACAGCTGGCATTTATAATTCATTATTAATTAAAAAAAAATCATTACATAATACAATTGGGCCTTTTTTTGTAATTTCAGAATTGCTCACAGGCTTCTCGAGATTTGATAAGGTGTTTTTATCGTTTCACTTGATTGTATTTGAGATGTTTTTTATGGTGGGGAGGAACTTTGTTTAAGGCTAGAGCCTTGTTTTCTGTCCTCCACTGGACACCATCTATTGAGATTTATCATTCTGTCTCATCCTGATGCCTTGATTATGCAAACAAATCCACAATCTGACCGAGACGGTGCTATCAGCAGCAGGCAGCACTGTGGGTCACTATCAACTGCAAACACGTACGTACACAATGTAGCACAGCTAATCCCTGTGTGTCGAACAGCAACCGCTGAGCTTGGTCGTATGGCGAGACAGTAGGGGACACTACGCAGACAGACAGGAGAGACAGTAGGGGACACTACACAGACAGACAGGACACAAACACGAGTAATTCTGATGAAACTATTTCTGAAATTACAAAAAATGCCGGTGAGGCTGTTTTCTAAGAGCTGTCACGTTTCTTATTAATAGTATTGTCAGCTGACCGGGTGAAGGAGAAAGATTTAAACATAAGATGGACGATACGAACACTCCTATATGTATTTATAGCCCTGCACATGTAGATACATCAATCATAACCCAGCATTCCTGTTTCTAAATAGCATTTTGTGGCTTTGCTCATCTTTCCGTGCATATCAGTGCTGGTATGCGGTATGAAGTTATGCATCTCAGTTTGATTACATGAGAGTCTTTGAATGTTTTTGTGCCCTTTATTAAACCCCAAAGATTCTCTGCAACGTTGTACAGTTGACAAAAAGATGCATCGCTTTTGTATAAAGTGCAATCATTTAGCTGCCACGTGGTGATTAACAAGGGTTTGGGGCTTTGTTGATGCTAAATGTGTGAAAGGAGTTTGAATAATCCAAAATATAAAACGATGTCCTGCTACTGAAGGAACCTGCTGCATTTAAAGAGAAGGAGTCATTGAAAAAGTCAGAAATATGTGGCTGCAGTAGATGGTGGTTTTGTGTGGGCGATACTGATTCTCCGAGGGGAGTTTTCCCGTCGCATCTCCGTAACGTACAGTGACATGCACCTTGAGTCACCCAACAAGGCTGCTGCTGTGATTCTGCTCAGCAAATGGAAACACAGAGGGGCCGGGAAGGGAGGAAATAACATGCAGATACTGTGTCAGAGCGTTGTTATGCAAGGTCGAGATCTACTTTGAAGGCAGAATATTTTAACCGGATATTGAAGTGATTTCATTCCATGTGCACAAATTGGGTAAAAAAATAATAAAGTAACTGTTGTCGTGACCAGGAAAGAGGTTAGTTGAAGAAGTGGATCGCCCTAAATCTAAATTTAATTGGGGTAAAAACTACCTGCAGTGAACACATGGAACTGCCTTTGGTTAAAACAACCTTTTAAAAGCTATACTATTATTTAGTACTATTTCCCCCTCAAATGTAATACATTTTTTGTTATTGTCAAATTGTAATTTAAATATTTCAGAACAGTAGTAAATGGACATTTTATGTTTTATGCCCCTGGCATTATGTGTTGAACTAGGTTTCTTACTGCAAATAACAGTAAATGTGCATCAAATATTCACTCGGTCTTCACTTTCTTTCTTTTTTTAAATGTTTCCTCTTTTTTTTCATTCCTTATCGACAGAGAGGTTTTAATTTATGCACTCTCTTCTGTTTGTTTCTCTGCAGGATGGCTCACGGCAGCGTAAAGAAAGAAAGAAGACCGTATCTTTCAGCAGCATGCCCACAGAGAAGAAAATTAGCAGCGCGAGCGACTGCATCACCGCGATGGTGGACGGCTCTGAGTTGAAGAAGGTGCGATCCAATTCCCGCATCTACCACCGCTACTTCCTCCTCGACGCCGACATGCAGTCTCTGAGATGGGAGCCCTCGAAGAAGGAATCAGAAAAGGCCAAAATCGACGTGAAATCCATCAAGGAAGTACGCACGGGGAAAAACACAGACACTTTTAGAACTAATGGAACATATGATCAAATATCAGAGGACTGTGCCTTCTCCATCATCTTTGGGGAGAACTATGAGTCCCTGGACTTGGTGGCAAACACTGCAGATGTAGCCAACATTTGGGTCACAGGCCTGAGGTACCTGATCTCTTACGGGAAACACACTTTGAATATGATAGAAAGCACTCAAAACAACATGCGCTCGTCTTGGCTGGGCGAACTCTTTGACGAGGCGGACGCTAACAACAGCAAAAAAATAACGATTTGTGCTGCCGTGCAGCTGGTCAAAAAGTTGAACCCGGGACTTAAAAATGTAAAAATAGAACTGAAGTTCAAGGAGCTTCACAAAGCAAAAGACAAAGCCGGTTCGGATGTGACAAAAGACGAGGTAATTGAGGTCTTTCACGATCTTTGCACCAGGCCAGAAATCTATTTCCTCTTTGTTCAGTTCTCCAGTAACAAAGAATTTCTGGATACCAAGGACCTGATGATATTTCTGGAGGCAGAGCAGGGAATGGCACAAGTCAGTGAGGACACCAGCTTAGAGGTCATATACAAGTATGAACCATCTAAAGAGGGCCAGCTCAAAGGTTGGCTGTCTCTTGATGGCTTCACCAACTATCTTATGTCTCCAGAGTGTCACATATTTGACCCTGAACATAAAACAGTATGCCAAGACATGAGCCAGCCCCTGTCCCACTATTACATCAATGCATCCCACAACACATATCTGATAGAAGATCAGTTCAGAGGTCCCTCTGATGTGACGGGGTATATCCGGGCCCTTAAGATGGGCTGCCGCAGCGTAGAGCTGGATGTGTGGGATGGCCCCGATAACGAACCTGTCATATACACTGGTCACACAATGACATCACAGATAGTTTTCCGCAGCGTCATTGACGTTATCAACAAGTACGCCTTTGTTGCATCCGATTTCCCGCTGCTACTGTGTTTGGAAAACCACTGCTCCTTAAAGCAGCAGAGAGTCATGTTTCAGCACCTAAAGAAGATCCTCGGAGACAAGATTCATGTAGATCCACCAAAGCCCGAGGACTGCTACCTCCCCTCTCCCTTAGAACTGAAGGGGAGGATCCTGCTGAAGGGTAAGAAACTGAGCACCAACTGCACTGCTTCAGAGGGTGAGGTGACGGACGAGGACGAGGGCGCCGAAATGTCTCAGAGGATGAGCATCGAGTCCGCGGAGCAACAGACTATCACGCTCAAACAATTCCAGCTGTCAAAGGACCTCTCCGATCTGGTGACCTTGTGTAAGTCCGTGGAGTTCAAAGACTTTCAGACGTCATTCCAGAACCAGAAGCAATGGGAGCTTTGCTCTTTCAACGAGGTCTTCGCCAGCCGCTGCGCCAACGACTTCCCAGGCGACTTCGTCAACTACAACAAGAAGTATCTTGCGCGAGTTTACCCGAGCCCCATGCGGATCGACTCCAGCAACATGAATCCACAAGACTTCTGGAAGTGCGGCTGCCAGATTGTGGCCATGAACTACCAGACTCCCGGCCTGATGATGGATTTAAACATCGGCTGGTTCCGTCAGAACGGGAGCTGTGGCTACGTGCTGCGTCCGGCGATCATGAGGGAGCATGTTTCATATTTCAGTGCCAACACTAAGGATTCGGTGCCTGGTGTCTCTCCACAGCTCTTGCACATCAAGATCATCAGTGGACAGAACTTCCCGAAACCCAAAGGCTCAGGTGCCAAAGGGGATGTAGTAGACCCTTACGTGTATGTGGAGATACACGGCATTCCTGCCGACTGCGCCGAACAAAGGACTAAAACGGTCCACCAGAATGGGGACAACCCTCTGTTTGACGAGAGCTTTGAGTTCCAGATAAATCTCCCGGAGCTGGCGATGGTGCGCTTCGTGGTGCTCGACGACGACTACATTGGGGACGAATTCATCGGACAGTATACCATCCCGTTCGAGTGTCTCCAGCCAGGTTTTCGCCACGTACCGCTACAGTCGCTGACGGGCGAGGTTCTGCCTCACACCTTGTTGTTTGTTCACGTTGCCATCACCAACCGAAGAGGCGGCGGCAAACCGCACAAAAGGGGGCTGTCTGTACGAAAGGGCAAGAGGAGTCGAGAGTACGCCAGCATGAGGGTGCTCGTGATCAAGGCCTTGGATGACGTCTTCAAAACGGCTATGCTGCCACTGAGGGAGGCCACGGATCTCAGAGAGAACATGCAGGTAAGCAATTTAAATTCTGTTCTCTGGGTATCCCCTCAGCAATAGCATCGTGACATTTTCTCCTTTCAGCATGGTAATGTTTCTCTGTGAAAGGGCAGACTGCAGGAAATGTAACCCCCATGTCAAGTATATATCAGAACCAGGTTTACTAAGCATCTAAAAAAAGGTCCCACTCTGGAGAGAGAAACACAAAACCATGATCAGTTCCGATCTAAGCCTTATGTCTTGCAATATTAAAAATAAATTTGAGGAGGAAGTTGAGAAACATCTTGACGAGATGCCTGTTTGAATGTTAGTTTTTTTTGTATCATGTTAAAATTTCTGCAGCGCCAACAGATGAGGAACATGACCCCCACAGGGATCATTACAACACTGTAATCTCATCTACCTTTCACGGTTTCATTAATATCACCTTTGTAATCCTCAATCCATTGGGTTTTGAAGTCTCACTGAAAGCATTTAATGAGAAAAGCTCTAGTCACAACAGTCTGTGGCCGGCCCCGTGTCCTGGTTCTTCAAGCATTGTATTAGTATTTATTTTGGTGGCCCTGTTTCTATTTGCAGACATTGTGTGACATGATGTGAAGCCAGCAGCCTTGAGACTGTAACCCATCGTGGCTGTGCTGACAGTTTGTCCCTCCGGTTGTTTATGTAGGGGTTTCAATTTTGGCTTTCGCAGGAAGGTTAGCATTTGTGTGTGAGTTTGTTTCCATTTCCGTGTGATTCTGGCATCGGTCCAACAGGGCTGAGTGTTTACGACCAGCTAACAAGTGCCAAAATGAAAGTTCTCACAGGTAATGAGTGAGCCTACACACACTTCGTCTGACTACATGTGTGGTTGTGGTTACATATTTAACGTGGATCAATGCCAGACTTTAGCAACATACTTCCTTTCTTTTCAGTTTTTTACTACTGAAGCAAAACTCCCAGCTGTAATCTCCCTCTTCTCTCTGCAGAATGCTATTGTGCCCTTTAAAGAGCTGTGTGGTCTGTCAGCGGTGGCTAACCTGAAGCAGTGCATCTTGGCCCTTTCCCCTCGACTGACTGGACCTGACAACAGCCCCCTCCTGGTGTTCAACCTCAACGACCAGTACCCCAACTTGGAGCCCCAGGGTCTACTGCCAGAGGTCCTCAAGAAAGTCATCACCACTTATGAAATGGTGAGTGTGAAGTATTCGTTCACTTTATTGGGTCAGGAAGTACATCCTGATACCCCGGCTTTTAAAGAAAAATATGCAAAATGACGTGAAACACGAGAGGGGTGTTCCTTTAAGCGCTACCCGTTTAGAGGTGCAACATCATAACATTGTGAAGGCGCCAATTAATAGAACACTGATTGTTATATTAATTTCTGATTAGTTGATTGGTCCTGATTAACATCCCTGTTATTTATACATCCATCTATTAAAGAATAAAGAAGTCCTAACCCAGCAAACGATTTTGGCTCCAAACAAATCAATACTTTATGCTTTACTTGACTTAATGGGGGCACACAGAGCTGGTTAGGTAACATGGCTGGAGCTCTGTTAAGTAATAAAATCAATGTTCACAAGTTATGCAACATGCCATTTAGGCTATTCCCAGGAAATGGTAAATCAGACTGAACACACGCTGTGCTCTTACATTGATTCTTAACACATTACGAGCAAATCAACTTTGCATCATTATTTCATGCACGATGCAGAGATCCCGGGTAGAGCAGGAAATAGGCATGGGCGACACATCATATCACCATAAATTAAATCCACCACACAGCATTTAAAAAAAGACAAGGAAATATGTCCCTTTTAAAGCTGGTTGGCCTGTTATTCCCATTATTTTCCTCAGGAATTGAGCATCAAGGCAAAAAATCTGATAACTTGTGCTTGCTCATTGGGTCTACACATTTTGAGATTTTAACACTGGAAGGTTAAAAACATATTGGCGAGGGCAAACAGGGTGTTATTAACAATATTAAATATTTAGTTGCATATATTTAGTTGCATATATTTGTAATATACTCTGACATTGTGAGTGGCACTACACACAAAGACAAGATATGCACACCTGCATTATTTTTCTGGCACACATCCCTTGGGAATCGGGAGGTGAGCATCTGAAAAGGGGGATGAGGACAAAAAGACAACCCCACCTCCCCCCATCATCTACCGGATTCAGACTCGGGACTAGAGGGCTAGTTAATTGGTCCTGATGGAAAGAGTGACAGGAAAGAGTTGGAGGGAATAAAGGGAGAAAATGACGGGTGTTTGGGGACCAAAATCAAATAAATTAAGAGCGAGTGCTTAAGTGGTGTGAAGCTGCAGGCATCGGTTGACGGAGAGCAGCAAGGTGAAGCGCCGACAAATGCAGAAACACAAATGAAAGCTGGCGAACCTAAAGAGCTGTAAATAATGAAATGTAGGGAGCGGTACAGTTAGAAACCTTGGCGCCGCGTCAGAATCCACCGCCGGGTCTTCGCTTCCTAATTGGCAAAAATAGAATCTGGGTCTCAAACCGGGCCTATATTTGTGTGCTGAGAGAGAGAAAAGGTGGAGAGCGAGGCGCGATGCCAGCGTGCGGTCTCAGATAATATGCTGTGATTTCACTGTTCGTTCACGACAGATGAACGGACGGCAGCGCCTGCAAATAGAGACGTACTCGCTCTGGAACAAGCAGAGTACAAAGCCCATATGCTAGTCTTTGTTTGGTTCTGCCAACATGATTTTCTCTGTGCAACTTGAAGACAGAGGATGCATGAATAGTAGTTCTATGTGTCATTCATCTGCATATTTTTGATAGTTTTTTCATAGTACTAGGGGTATAATGGTACGTTTTCAGTGCAATGGGAGAATGAAAATGATGAAAATAACTTTTTTTTTGTTCATTTATTTAGAATACTATAAACATTCAACAGTTGCTCATTGGCCAATATATATATATATATATATATATACTGGCATATTGTCGGCATATATTGGTTTAACAGACAGAATGCACAGCAGCTCTCTGACCAGGCTAACCGGGCTAAACCAACTAGCCTGCTACAAACTAACACCAACAGACACTCCAGAATATTTGCTAGTAGTAGTTAAATCGAACAGCTGTTTGGGTTACAGGGTACTGAAAGGAAGTACCACACCTAACCGGACGCCCCGTTACACCCCTAACAGTTAGTTTGTCTTGTTTCAAATAAACCGTCCCCTTCAGTGTTCACTAGTTACGTCATAAAGGCATCGCTAAGCTAAGTTTTAAAAATAAGCATGTGTGTCCTGTGTGGGTAGTACTAATGACAGAACTAAACATAGCACTTACAAGAGGTGGTCTGTGGTGTGCAAACAGGACACGGTCCGCCCACTCCAGCTCACGGTGGGCCTTTAAATACCATCTGAGACGCTCTCTCTGCACCAGGACGGTCATTTCCTCTCCCATCAAGGAAGTAATCGCAGCGTGTGCGACAGCTCTAAGTGCCGCGACGGCAGCTGCAGAGTGACACAAAACCGCCACCATCGCTTAGTCATGACTGCGTTCAGGGTAACGCGATGACTCACTGCCCGAGTTTCTAATACCTTTTATTATCTGTGTGCCCCCCTATTGTTTATGTTTGCCTCACTTTGCCGTGTCTTCACTTATTGTTTAAAAAAAACAGTCCATGTGATGATGTAATCGTATGAACATCAAAAGCTGATGTTGGAAAAACAGACTGTGTCCCATCACATGACCCAGCGGGACCTCAGTATTGGTGATTCACTTCTCAGTTAAAGGATGAGTGAGGTGTTATCTTATGTGTGTGTGTGTGTGTGTCTGATTCTCAACACTTGCCAAAGCCCATTCATTGCCAAGAATGACCTGAATCTTAAAATGGGATACACATGTTAAATATCACTTTGTAAAAGAATCCTCAGTAAGTTTTTCACTGAATGGTGAATAACATGAGTGTGATGCTCTTGTGAGTATTTCACCACAGCAGGATCGTGTGTGTGACATTGACTCAAAATAAAACACAGTGCCTATATTCATACTTATCAGCCGATGCAGCAGTGACTCATTTATGAAATTGTAATCGGTTTTTTTGGATAACAATGGAGCTCTGTGGCTCGTTGGAGCAAGAAGCTTTTTGGATGCAACGACAAATAGTCGTGAATCGTTGGTTTGTTCTTTCTTCTCATGAGATTTGACAATAAGATGAATATAGAATGTGAATCACCTTTTTAATAACAAGTAATTAGTCTATGGGAGTAATATGAGGTGTGACCAGTTGAGATGTGTGTTTGTTTGGATCACTGCTCCCCCCCCCTCCAGTGTAGCCATGTTACACTGAGCTGGAATAAAATGGTGTTTTTCTTTTCCTTCCTCTCCGTTTTGGCAGCAGAGCGGGCCGCCCTGGCTTTGTGACACGACATTGCGGTGCCCTGAAGTCACTTAGGGAGTGTACAAGAAGAGTGTACAAGTCAATTACAGCCATCCTGCACACACAAAGGCCGGGGCTCGACGGGCAGAAATTGAGATGCAACATTGCGTACATATATATCCTCTGCGTCAGACGAATCAATTCAGCTTTTACTGAGATAATCAAGGAAGATCCGGAGCTCCATATATGCATCATTAACCTTGTGAAACACCCCTGTGCTGTCGTCCTCATGTAAGGAAGCCAAATGTTTTTGAGGGTGGTGCGGCGGCGGTGATGTTGGCATTTAATATGCAAATTAATTTCCCAAAGTCTTTGAAACCGCCTTTTACGGCCACCGTGAGACGTTTAACAGTCTGCAGAGTTTGTGCACTCTATTAAGGCCCAGCACCACCAGAGCTAACCGGTGCACTTTCCACAGCTACGTCACAGACGGCACGACGGTGGCTTCCTAACGACTCACGGTTATATTTTTACCCTCATCTTCATCACATGACCTTAATTATCTGCCTAAAAGAGATACTTTTAAAAAGCAACTTCCGGGATTGACATTTATGTCTACACTGTTCCTGTTTGAAGAAAAAAAAAAAACATGTAACTTTTAATAAACACCCTAATTGCTTGTGTCTCCTACCCTCTAATTCTGGCTTTCTAAAATGCAATTCAGCAACCACGCCCGCCCATGTGGCTGTAATAACAGTCCTTTAAGCCGGAGCCCTCCCTGGATAGAAACACCGGCCACCACTCGGAGGCTGCTCCCTGCTTTATTGTGGGACGCAACATTTTTTTCTTCTCATGTGGAAAATAACGGCAAAGATGAACAAGATATTCTGTCTCCTTTTCAGGTGATCCAGACCAGCAAGACTCTGCTGGAGAACTCCGAGGGGGTCTATGAGAGGATTCTACAAACCCAGAAAGCAGGTAAGAGATGGCGAAGGAAAGGCTGCTTCCTGTTGACACAATGAGACTGCTCCTGGATGCTCGCCCAGCGGCCCCCGCCATCCCTCTGAAGCCACACATACGCAGATCCACTTCATATAAAATTGGAAAGAACTGATTATGCATAAATGTAATTACCATTTGAAACATAATCAAGTATGTAATCCACCGCTTCCCCTTTGAAAGGCGGCGGCGCAGACAGAGGTGTTTTTATTCACACCAGAAACGGCCTTTTGTGCTGTATTCTAATTACAGGGTTTTGGATCAGGGCTCGGAGAGCCGGGCGAGCTGGACAACATCAAAGCCAGCAGATGGCCGCTCTCCTCCACCAGATGCTCAATTTTAGTTGGACGCTCGTCCGTGTGTTTGAATGTGTTTAATGCCGTCCCGGCTCTCCAGCCGATTGTAACAGAATGACTTTGTGTGGTCGGGGGAAAGTAGCCCCACTCAGCCTTCCTTTGACTGGCAGCTCATCAGTGATGGCTCTGCTGGATTTGGGATTATGGACATTAGTATGTATTTGTATTTGTATATGTATTTAGACGGAGAAGAATGACATATGATGCTGTCACTGGATCGGCGCAGTCACTATGACGACGTTTTCATTTTGGTCATCGCCATCTCACATGTTTGCAACCAGTAAAAAGAAGTGAGTGTGGATGAGCGACTGGTGGAGCAGCACCCTTACTTGATCTGGATCCATGTGGATTCTGGTGTGAAGCTGCTAAGAAAAGTTAATGATGTTCATGATTCAAGGTCAACTTTACAGCTAAGTGTTAAAGTCATCTTAGTAGCTAACTAACATTGGTAGCGTGGTAGAGACCTGTCAATCAGCAGGTAGCCCCGCCCCCTAAAGCATCCCCTGCTTTCTGGTCTGCTGGACTCTAAATGGACCATAATGTACTAAATGAACATCATGCTGGATTGAAGAAGACTTGAAACTAGAGATGGAGACCATAAACTCATGTTTACAATGTTTACTGAGATAATACATCAAGAGAGAAGTAGGACCATTTTCTCATAGACTTCTATACAACCAGAGAGGAGTCGCCCCCTGGTGGCCAGCACGGAGAATGCAGCTTTAAGGCATTGGTTTCAGAGATCGCCGTCTGGTTTTATCGGTGCTCCTGTTGCTTTCAGAGGTTCATTCTGTGACGATTCTTGTTTAATGTAACACGCGTTGCAGTAAGACCTGTTCAACAGGAGCCTTTTATATAAACGCAGCACTGTCTGGCCACGAATTCCACCTAAGTAGCACAGGAGGCTAATTAATCACTGAGTGAGTCTACTGGAGGAGCTGAGTGAGACCGACCATCGTTAACACAGCTCCACTTTATTGCTTTCCAGATGGATGGAATTATAAAATATTCAATTCCTTGGCACACGAGGGGGGAGGAGGACTGTGTCTTTAAAGCGATCAAAGTCTTCGTGCTGCCTTTTCTTGTTGTTTCACTTTGACCAGCCCTTAACAATGACCGGCCAGTGGCTTCGGGGAAAACATGCTGTGATGTTGAGCCTACTGGCATCGGAGCGATCCCCAAAGCCTCCGCTCACATCTGTGCAGCTGGGAGTTTTATTTTGACCGTTTCCTGTTTGGGTCAGATTCCGGCAGTGACATTTTGCACTTTAAAACGGCTTTAAAAACGTATGAATGATGAGTTGTATCTTCAGTCGTCCAGTAATGGAACGGTTCACCCGCACAGCCGTGATCAGCATCTTGTTGTCGGTTTGCCAGCATGTCCAAGTGTGCATCGTCAACCTTTCTGCTGCCAAAGTCCTGCCTGTTTCTCACGAAGGAGAGGTCGGCCAGACGATATGAGATCTTTTTCCACGCCATTACTTACTCATCTCAACAAACTGGCTCTTCATCATCAGTAAAGTCCTGATTTGATGTAATCAATCTAATGTTTTTTTTAGAGTCAAAGTCAAATAAATAACACAGCAGTGAAAATGCTCAAGTAGACCAAGCTTGTATTTCTTTCCAAAAGCTTTCACAGAAGCTTTTTGGGACTTTCTGGTCTCAAAGCATCATTATATATGATTATCTAAATCAGATGGAGAAAATTCAGCAGCCAAACTAGGACACAACAGATGGCAAACTGATGAGCGTGAACATTGATTTATATTCCATCCTAAACTGACATAATTTCATCCCAGTAATGTGTGTGTGTGCATGTATTGTATTTCGATGCATGCATGTGGCGTGATTTCATCTGCCGTGTGGAAACTGGGTCAGTGCAAACACAATTCCCCCTCCGTTCCAGCAGCAACCACTATTAAAGTTGTGAATAATCCATCAAATCAGCTCAGGCAGCCCCCCCCCCCCCCACACACACAGAAACAAAAGAGCCACACAAAGGCAGCGTGTCAGAGAACAGTCAGGTGTTTGCAGCTCCCTCGGCCGACTCTCACTCAGCGTCCAATTAAGAGTCCGGCTGCAGACGAACACCACGCTGCAGAGGATGTTCTTAAATGCCAAGTGCACCATTATGGTGTGGAGGGGCTGCAGTGACATTTATCACAATATAAAGCAAAGGGCCAGTGTTTGTTTTAGATATGTTAAAATAGCCTTTTAATGTGGATTGACCTTTTTTTATTGTTTAAACCTGTTTTGTGGATGATCCTATGTAGAACTTTGTATCATGAATGTTAACTAGTGGACGGTAAAGTTGCAAATCCAAAATATTAACAGTGCCAAACAGTAAAGATATAAAAAATAGACAAAATCCCAAATATATACAATGGCTAACATGTAAACGGGCCGTATCTTAAAAATATCATCATGGGAACAGTAAGGTGCCGAAAGAAATGAACTAAGAAGTCACATATGACATATTAAATCTTAGTACAGGTGAGTGTATGTGTTCATGTCCATAATCTCCATAATATTGTTTTTAATGTCCCATTATTGCTCGTTTCTTGAGTCGTGGTGTCAGTCAGAGATTGAGTGATCTGAAGTTGTCGTCTTGGGCTCTTTTTCTCCACTTTACACACTAAATAATAAGCGAATCGAGAAAAAACGACAACAAACGGATATTAATTGATCATGAAAATGATTAAAATACAGCAGTAGATATCAACAATCCTGGTACAATCAGCTGTGGTGGAAAGAAGGATCATTTCTCAATCAAAAGAATGAAGCAGTAGCCGGTTCCAGCTGTGAGACGCGTCAGCAGAAGCCTTTGTGATACAGCATTACCTCACAGATTACAATCTGAAACGCCTCGCTGAGAAGGAGCTTCCCCCCATCCTCGGCTGCTGCCAGACTCCATAAAGTGTTGCTAGGCAACGTCCAGTGAGTTAACCGTGTGTGTGTGTGTGTGTGTGTGTGTGAGATGGAGAAAGCTGTGCACAGTCATGGTTCACGTGCACGGCAGCAGCGGCAGAATAGCAACCCGATTTCTGCAGAGAGATTATTTTACATCTCGGTTAGAACACATTAAATATAAAATAAATAAATGTCTGTGAGTAATTTCTGGTTCAAATGTGTGGAATGTTGCTGGAGGTTATTTTCACACGTGAGCTCTGGTGGCAGACTGGGATCCTCAGCTGAGGAGCTCCAAGACGGCACCACCCCACACCTATTATGGCGATTTCACACGAAGGGGGTCTCTCTCTTGCTCGCTCGTGTGTGCACGCCACGTTTCCATGGCAACAGCACCAACGGGGGCGCCAGGGCAGACTAGCGTAAATGCGTGCATTGGCAGTAGGAATCTCCCGTGCGGTGTGTTGGGATTGCCTCCCCTTGGTTTATTTCCCTCCACCGCTGTGGTCTTTTGCTGCAGGGTCGGCGCTGCACTGTTAAAGCCGAGTCGACGTGAAACATGTCCGAACTCAGATTCAGTCATGGGGAAGAGGGAAGAGAGGGAAGAGAGGGAGGTGGCGAAGCTCCTCGGGAGACAAATCCCTCCTCTGTTTGCGGCGTTGATGCTAATCCACGGTGAAAGAACGTCATGTCTGTCTGCCTCTTTCTCTCCTCGGCCTTGCTGCTCCCTTCAACCCTGATTTCTGTTTTCAGGGTTCCTACACCCTTTTTCCAAAGTCAAATTCAAGCACTTTTCAAGCATTTCAATGTGCATTTCCATGCTTTTCCAGCACCTTCCAGCTGTGGAAAACTCCATATTTGTATCAATCCAATGGTCAGTATTCAGTCCACTTATTCTGTCACTTGTTCATCACATTAAATGAGATGTTATTGTCCTCTAAACAACCAACATGATGTTTGGAGACAGCTTTTTACAGAAGGACCACAAATGAGAGGAAAACTAATTCCACTAACAGATCCACAGAAATATAATCACCAACTATTTCATCATCTGTTCATCATCAAAAGTCATTTTTCATAAAGAAGTGTCAGAAAATGCTGTTTTCGCCCTCAAATATGAAGATCTTCTTTTCTCTGTTCTATCATATATGTCATCACATAGAACATGCATTTCAAGCACTTTTTTCTAAACCAAAGCACTTTTCAACCTTGAAAACACCACCACACTGAAAATTCAAGTGGCTTCAAGGATTTCCAGCATCCGTACCACCGCTGTGTTTTCTTCCCTGCCTCTGAGTTGCCCTTTTGCTTTCTGTCTTTCCCCTCCACTTACTCACATTTCACTCCAGGATATAGAGTTCAGATGGGGAAGCCAGGTGCCAGGACTCACACATGCTCAGACAGCCCTCTGTTAGCTTTCAAATAACTGTAATTTGCTGAACAGTTTTATCCAAACACTGCTTTCCACAAAATGGTGACATGTATTAACGTTTTGATGACAGGTTCTTTTAGAGTTTACTGTTTCACGTCTTAACATTCATCACCTCCTTGTGCACCACACCTGCAACAGCAACCGATCCATTAACACAGTGCAGACGAGCCGTAACGAGAGCGGAATCCTCCTCCTCAGCCAGAGGATTCCTCTACGTCGACACACTCAACCCTCCTGCTGCAGGAGGCTGTGAGACGTCGACAGCACACCGATGTGTTTCCTCACCCTGACAACCAGACTCCAGTCACCTCACAGCTGCTCTTATGTCTCACAAACCGCCGTAAGTTCCCACGATAAAGACTCGATCTCGTCTGTTTCTCCCACAGCGATGGAGTTTCACGAGAACCTCCATGACTTGGCTGTGAAGGAGGGTTTGAAGGGCCGGAAGCTGCACAAGGCGGTGGAGAGCTTCACGTGGAACATCACCATCCTGAAGGTGAGACCCGAGGAATGGAACGGAGAACATGTACTTGGTACCCTGTTGTTTATATACAAGGCTTTGTTATTGAAAAGGGTATAACATGACACAGGATGCCATGACTGTTAATATTAAAAACTGTTCCATTCTGATTGTTTAGAACATATTATACAATTACTTTTAATGACGAAGAACTATGTCTTTTTTGACAGACTTTTTCATCACTTTTTTCAACATTCTATACTGACTTTTTTCAACAAACTAAAATGACTTTTTTCATGACTTTTTTCGACAAACTAAAATTACTTTTTTTCATGACTTTTTTCCCGATGAAATATGACTTTTTTTCAACAAACTAAAATTACTTTTTTCATGACTTTTTTTGACAAACTAAAATATGACTTTTTTAAAAATAAAATATTACTTTTTTTGACAAACTAAAATACTTTTTTCATGACTTTTTTTAAACAACTAAAATGACTTTTTTATGACTTCGAGAAACTAAAAATATTTCTTTTTTCATTATTTTTTTCTACAACTAAAATATTTATTTTTTCATGACTTTTTTTTAACAAACTAAAAATATTACTTTTTTCATGACTTTTCAAGAAACTAAAAATATGACTTTTTTCATTACTTTTTTCAACAAACTCAAATATGACTTTTTTCATAACCATATATTATATTATTGCATGTGGAAAAAAAATGTCAAGAAAAAAGTCATTGTCACAATCTTAGAAATTATGCTTCACTCTTCGGCCTCCCTCAGGGTCAGGCAGACCTCCTGAAGCACGCCAGGAGTGAAGTCCAGGAGAACCTCAAGCAGATCCACTACGCCGCTCTCACCTGTAACCTGAGTAAAGGCGGACCAACGGGGGGCTCCGCCGGATCCGAGTCCAAGAGCAGACGCAGCCTGGAGGCCATTCCCGAGAAGGCCACTGCGGAAGAGGAGCTCACTGATGAGGACAACTAAGACCCCTAAGTCCTGCCCCCACCCCCACCCCCATTCAGACCTCTACCCTGTTCTTGCCTCCTGAGCTCAAAACCCCGAAGCTCTGCTCTCTCTGCTTTACCTCTCTGGCATCATGCGTGCACACACACACATTCACACACACACACACACACCAGTGTTTTCACACACATTCCATTGTGTACATTCCTGTATCCCGAGCACAGCTGTATTCCCTCAGACGTCTGCCTTGTAATCATCAATAAAATGTCACAACTAAACCCGGGACACCAATCCTTCCCAAGGGTCAGATCACAGACACTTTGGACAGGTTTGGAAAGTGACAATGGCATTACTTCTTAAGTCTTAAAATGCTTAGGCGCTGGACTGAAGCTGGAAGAGTATTAAAAAAACGTGCCACGCATCTGATGCTGCCTAGCCATTAAAATGCACACATCATATAAATACCAAACCTTTATCAAAGTGCCAGACATGACTCCTAATCTTCATCTGCATCTGCAGTAGTTTGTAGCCCCGCATCCATTCCTCTCACCCTGTTCTTTACCTGCCGGGTGAGCTCCGAGAGCAGAGTGAACTACCAGCCATGGATCATAGACGACGTTGACCTCAGCGCTCGGAGAACTAATACTCAGCGGACCGGGGGCGTTGGCCGAGCAACACCAGAGAGAAAAGAGCCCTCGGATTATTAGAAAGAGATTTCTTAAAGCACAATTTTTTGGGGAGTTATGAATGTAACAGGACAGCGGAAGTGAAAAAGAAAAAAGTGGACAAAAGAATGAGAGTAAAGAGCTGTTTACAATACTGAACTTGTCCATGTTCTTGTCTGCCAAAATAGTGTACATATAGAGAGAGTTTTCTGTTACCTTTTTTTCTGCAGAGTGCATCATTTTATTATTGTACACTTGGATATATAAGATTTATTTTATAAAAAAAAGATATATGAACCTGTCTGTGAAAGAACAAGAAGTTTTATTTGTCTGTAGATATCGTTGGTTGTCACTTAAATAAAAAAGAAAAGAAAAGGTTGACCTCCGAGCTTTCCCAGCTCGTTCACACCGAGACAGAAGGACTAATAATAGAATGTATTTACTGTTTGTCTCAACCAACCGTTAACCGCACCAGGAGGAACCGCGACGCAACAGCAGCTCGACGTTGGCACATTTTCCTGTTTCATGCATTTCACGAGGGAATATGTTCGGTCTTTATTTTTTGGGGTATGGTCCTCCCATTCAAAGGGGAAATCTCGTGTAAAGTGGATTTTGAATATGCTTAGCATGATGCTTAGAATGCAAATCCGATGCATTCTAAGCTAGCCTGTTTTTAGTCGACAGTGGTAGCGATAGCGGCATCTCTCACGGTAAAAAGAAATTGCTATATACAATACCTCAATCAACTTGTAGGGACTTAATTTCAAGATGGAGACTCAAGGCCCTTTTTAATAAACTATCTGTACATTTACAAAGTTGTCAATGCCTCGATTTATATGTTAAGACCCTCATTATACCGGGATGCTTCGGGATACTTTGAGCCTCTTAAATGGTTTAAAATAAGCCATTTTGTCCCTATCGCTACCACTGTTTTGGAAGCATCGGCTAAAAACAGGCTTTAGAATTTATCGGATTCACTTTTTTTTTGCTCCCCAACGAATGTTGGAAACTTGTTATCATGCGAAGCATATCCAAAAATCCATTTTACAACAGATTAAAAAAAATGTGCAAAAAAGTACTTTTAGAAGTCTGCAACACATTTAAGATGCCAGATTTGTTTCATTCCAAAAGAAAAAACCCCTGATCGGAAATTAACAAGTTTAAAGGTGCAATTTACGGCATTCGGAGCATTAAGATCATCAAGATACAGTAGAGCAATAACTAGCCGAGCACTCTCCCTCCGTGTGTGTTGTTATCTCAGCTTCTCTGTGCTTCGTTTACTTACTCAGCTTACTTTTAGCGCATGCGAGCCGGAGCCGCCGCTCTGCGGTTACAGCCCCCACCCTCCGGTTCCCCTCAGGTAATCACGTCAGCTCCGTCAGCACTATTTGCCGTAGTTTCTACTTTTAGCAACGTTAGCACCATTAGCTATGAGGCAATCAAAAATGCTCCCGGTCTCGTACAATGCACCTTTAAAATAAATGTGGTTAATGGGAAACCAACGTGGAGGATTGCGGACTTGAATGGGAGGTCATGCACAAAAAACAAAGTCCAGCTTCACTTTAATCCAGCAGTGAAGCTCTGAATCTGTCAACGATGCGTTTCCCTCTGTCCGACACTCGTGGGATTTCTCGTGTGTTTCATCTTTGCAGTTTGTCACCATTCAATGCAAAGTGTAGCGACTTTAACGGTGTTGAGGTTTTTGGTCTGGGGAACCACTTTGTGGTCCGTTTTGGACGGCTAAAGTGGTTCCTGTCTGGAACTCAAACCCAGTCCCAAACGCTTTATCAACCCTTTGTAAGGATTTTTAAACTCAGGTCTCTTGAGAAGACGGTTGAAAAAGGTTCAGAACTCATAGAGTAATAAAAAAAAAAAAAAAATCAATTTCATTCTTGGTGACAAAGTAATATCTGATCCATAATTAATTTAATTGTTCCACTTTAACTGAAACAAATGGCGTCAGTAGCAAGCGAGAGGCGTGTTTTTGCCTTTTTAAAATAGCTTTTCCCCAAATGTTGCTTATTTATTTAACAGTCCATATTTATGCCTTTCATGTCAAATCTCATCAGAAAGTTATGCGTATTCTATGTTAGCCATGTCGACATGATCACGATAATTAGGTTCACCCAGCTAAACATAATCCCGTCTAATACGACAGCCCGCAATAAATGTATGAAGGTTGTAATGGATCATTTTCTGTTGACATGTATTATATTATATTAAAACGTGTTTCTAAAATTCGGTCCACATTTATATAAGAAACACAATTCAATAACAACAAACTACAACCTCCCAAATTAAGCATTAGTTGAAACAACACCTTTTTCTTTTTTAGAAACATCAAACATTATAATCTTTATGAATGTAGCATTTGTTGTCGTATGAAATGAATATTATTTTTAACTAGGTGAACGTCATAAACTGCCAATTGGATGGTATGGATGGTAAAAACAAAAAAAAGAGTAGGGGCTGAGATTTGAGAAAATAATCGTTGAATTGCCATTTTTGGGGGGATTTAAATATCTTTCTTTTCCTAAGATTCAGAGCCTGTATTTGCACTTACATTAGTGTTGATTAACTGACAACCAATCAAGTTATCACTGTGTTCATGTGGACCGCTGTGAAGCTGCCTGACCCAATTTTTTTCGGGTGATAAACTCATCAGCTATAATATGTAAATGTGTGCTGTTCCATCTTTAAAACTGAGGATTGTTCAGCCTGATAAAGAAGCTGTGAGATCCCATAAAACATCATGGTTTAAGATCACTTTAAGCCCCCCCAGCCTGCTTGCTGGCATCTTGTATTTCTTTTCATGAGAGTATGTGGACTGTTAAATGAAGCTGAAGCATCAGCAGCTCATTTCATTTTAAACACACGAGAAGATGAAGGATATGTCGTGTCCGTGCCAGTCGGCGTATTTCTAATGGTTGTTGAGAGAATGAAATCAAATAGAAGAAAAAGAAGCATTTCAACTGTACTCCGGTCTCACGTTCATCTGTCAATAAAGAAACAACGTTGGATAGACTTGTGTTTGATGTGTTTTGTGATACATCGTCGATTTACAACCTTATATATAGAACAGATTTCCGCTCCACTGTATTCCAAGAGCTCCTTCCTACGTTAAAACTCCCATCATGCTCTCTTGCTGACTCGCTCCCTCGTCCAGCCTGCAGCGTGTTGGACTGACCTTCCCGCTACGCCTCCGCTAAGTAGTAATTCCCATCCCAGCGTCTCTCCAAAGAAAACCACTCTCCTGGAAAAATGTCACTCTTAGGTCAAAGGGAAGTATTTTCCTCCTCACTTACGCTCCTCAGAGTTTGCATCGAATCCTGGAAATAAAAGCTGCTTTTAAGATTCAACATTCAAAAGGTTTTATTGTTGAAATTCTTCTTTTGCTGTCCACAGAATGCCGAACAAACAAACATCTACAATGCATCTAGTATAAATTTTTTTTAGATAAATCGTATAAAAACAGGCAGAATGTGAGACATAAGTAATAAACAACAATAAAATCAGTGCAAATGTAACTCAAATCTACAACGGCGTATCAGGACATTTGCGACTTTATTATGATGCTAACAACCAGCATCTATGCTAGCTAACGTCCCATGAATGTACGTTTATGTTTCTAATGAATCATCCCAACGTGTGACAACGCCTCGTTCCTAAGGGTGATGATGTTGATGCTTAATGTTGGTTTAATTTATATGAGGACAAATTATCATCCTATAAAAGTCTTATAAAACTTTCACTTGTTGTCATAGCAACAGCAAACATCCGGTCAAGCAACGTATTTTACCTCCTCTATGACCTCTATGGTAAAGTACCAAATTTGAGACCCCACTCTCTCGGTTCCCTTTTTTTTCTACAGTGGCCCATGACACGCCGTCGTACAAATGTAATTCAAAGTTGCGTCTCGATCAACAACACACACACACACACACCTCGTCTCGACTCTCCCAGCTGTTTTTGTTTTTTTTCCAAAGCTGGAGAAGCATGCATCAGTATTGATTAGCTCCCCGTGTGTTGAGTGGAGCAGCGAGTGCCGGGGGAAATAAAAGCTTCAGATGGATCTCGCCTCTCGTCACGCACGTCCACGAAGGCACGCAGGGGCAAAACGGCAGAAGCGCTCGCTGGCCAGCACACATTATTTGTACAGCCAGACACAAAGTGCTCTGCACGGAGTAAAATGACGTTTTTACGGCCACAGGCTACCAACACTCGATCATCATTTGATTTAAAATCCAGAACTGGGAACAGTCAAGAGAATTGTCTGTGGATTTAAGATTATGAATTTCTATATCAAAAACATTAATACAAGACTGACAGTTATATTTCCTTCATAATAAAATCACTAAAGTCTTTACAAAGACACTTTGAGAATCAGCTGCCAGCCAGCCAGCATGAAGTAGTTAGCGTTTATGATCTCTCCTCTTATCCAGAGTTAAAGCCTACCTGTCGTATCGCTCACCGATAAGCCGTGCAAACATAAAGGCACAAGACTGTTTCCTCTATCGCCTCAACAGACGGCTCCAGTTTACCAAATGCGTGTAAGGAACATGTAAACTGACCGGAATGGCCCTCTAAAGTGCTCTTTACTGTGCTCGATGGCTGTTGATCCAGCTAAATGGATTTCATTAGCCGCGTGCAGGAGGGTTTTGTGTTTGCACCTTAGGAGTCGTCTGTAACGTCAATGCTGCAAATCACTCTCTAATGTTAAGTTTATACTATTTAAGTCAGAACCATCACGTCAACAGATCATTCTTGCTTTAAAACTGGATTTATTAAAACACTTAGAGACGGAGAAAGTGCAGGTGAAGTTCGGCAAACTAAGAAGTATGCTTTGTTTTAACAGCTACATCAGCTGAAATGGGACGATGTAACAATAGCGACTGGTCCCGATGTGAGGACACACACCTGGATGAGTTAAACGTGGGGATTCATTAGGGTAGGAAAGAGATTCATGGCGGCGGGACGGTAAACATCGTCTGGAATGAAGCAGCCGGCGTCACGGAGACGAGGCACACATTCCCAAAGTAGGCAACGGAGGGATGGACGGATGGACGGATGAGTCTGGTCCTCGGCCTTTTGTCCGAACTTAAATCATCGTCTCCGTGTTTACAGCCGAGCGGTGGCACTCAGTCGAACTGTGTGGGGAAATGTTTGGACAGCGAAGATGCTTTCTGTTTAAATCATCCAAGTAGATGTCACTGGATCCTGTGGTTACTCCACCGCTGGCAGGACAGAGTGTGTGTGTGTGTGTGTGTGTGTGTGTGTGTGTGTGTCGGGGCTGACAACCTCCAGAAGCCTATTTTTTTTAAGAGGTTTGAAATGGAGTAAAGGTCAGCGAAAGCATCACACTCCACCTCCATCGCTCCTCGTCACTCGTTCCCTCAGGTTCCATCCTCTGTCCCTGAACGCATCACCTTCATCTCGGACGCGGATCGCATCAATACATCAGAGCGCGGCAGCGAGGCCGTGTGGACGCAGGGTTCCGTCACAACCTATGAGATGGGTTTGTTGGGTCAAAATCATGGAAAATGGTTCCCCCCATCTTCAAACGGTTCTGGAAATCATCCGCAGCTTTTCTTTCAGCAGGAGATCATGTTTATGAAAATCGCAGAAAAATATAAATATCTTCTTCAACCAAATGTTGACATTGTTAGAAATAATGATTCCTAATTACACTTAAGAGCTCACATTTATTGGTTTATTCATCTGAGATCAAATGATCAAACCTCAATGCACCCAGCTCGTCTTATTGACTAGATGTTGTCACATGATTATGTTTTTATTTCCTTCCATTTCTTATTTGAGATCACTACAAACTGAATATTCTTGGGGAGTTTTTCCAGACTGTTGGTCGGACAAAATAAGAGATTTAATGACCTCTTGGTCCAGGAAACAGTGATTGGCACTTGACATTTTAAAAATATATTCATCTAATTGATAGTTGTCATGACAACACAACTTTAAAATGGAATACAGAAGCCAGAAACTTAATAATATCAATCCACCGCCGACGTACAACACAGGGGGACAAAAGCTTCCATCTTTGGTCTGACATCACACCAACCAAAGTGACCCGAGCATCACCGCGTCATCCTACAGCATCACCAACGACCTCTTTGAGTCGTGGCAGAGTTACCTTCTTCCCCACCGCCGTCCCACCATCTTTCCTTTGTGAATATTTCATGCTCGGCTCGCCTCTAAACTGCCTGCCCCTGAGCGTCTTTGCCCTTTTGTGGGAAGCAAGTGGTTTCTCTTCAGCAGCACTTAGTGCCTTCGTTGCAGATTGAGCGCTGCCATTATGACGAGCGAGTTGCACAGCTTGCAGCCGAGGACGAGGAGGACAGGGAGGACAGGGTGGCCGGGGAGGCAGGGGAGGACGAGGAGGACGAGGAGAACGAG
Organism: Chelidonichthys spinosus; assembly: GCA_029853015.1. Classification (NCBI taxonomy): domain Eukaryota; kingdom Metazoa; phylum Chordata; class Actinopteri; order Perciformes; family Triglidae; genus Chelidonichthys; species Chelidonichthys spinosus. The sequence goes on along the minus strand of CM056834.1, from coordinate 4,701,657 downwards.
GAGAACGAGGAAGACGAGGAGGACAGGGTGGCCGGGAAGGCAGGGGAGGACGAGGAGGACAGGGAAGATGGGGAGAACGAGGTGGACCAGGAGGACGGGGAGGCAGGGGAGAACGAGGACGACGAGGAGAACGAGGAAGACGAGGAGGACAGGGTGGCCGGGGAGGCAGGGGAGGACGAGGAGGACGAGGAGAACGAGGAAGACGAGGAGGATGGGGAGGACGGGGATGACGAGGAAGATGGGAGGAAGAAGAGGCCAAGGAGGACGGGGAGGCCGAGGAGGACGGGGATGACGAGGAGGACGGGGATGATGAGGAGGACGGGAGGAAGAAGAGGCCGAGGAGGATGGGGAGGACGGGGATGACGAGGAAGACGGGAGGAAGAAGAGGCCAAGGAGGACGGGGAGGACAAGGAAGCGTGTACCGGAGGCGCCCGGAGGAGTTTCCTTACATACACATCTTCGGCCTGAAAGACGGGCCTTTTCTTTTCAAGTGACAAAAAAGGAACCTTCTGGAAATTGGGCAGCTGCCCGTGGATAACGCGGCAGCCAATAAGGCACTTTTCCTCTCGGGCTAGAAGGATGAGACGCCGTTTGGCACACGAGAGATACCGATGGAAAGACATGTATATCACCGACAGCCATCAGGGCTCTCTGCTGGCTTGTTACACCGTGAAGTGTTTAACACGGCGACTCGTCCTGCAGCTGAGAGGCTTTTATTAAATGTCATCAAAGGGCCAGTGAACAGCTTCGGTCCAACCGGCCCACGCTTCAGGGGGTAAACAACCAATTAGCATATATATATATATATATATATATATATATATATATATGCTTTGAAGGTGCTGAATGTGTGAATTCATATGTATCTTCTCATCTCAGAAACAATGAGCGTTTTATCTCAAAACGACTTCTTGACCAGATGAATGCAAACCCAACAAAGTCCCTCGGTTGGGTCATTGTTGCTGTGGAATACCCATCATGCATCTGCTCAGTGCTGCTGCTGCTGAGAACAAAAGGCTGGCAGAGGTTTCATGAAGGAAGTGTTGTTGAATGACCTGTTGTCGTGGACAATGTCACCCTGCAGCTCGCTGTCTTGCTCAGAGCGCGTCACAATAACGACTTGTTCTCCGCCATCGAACATTGTGGCTCCGGGTTTTGGACTCGTGCCAGGACTGTGTTGTCAGAACTTTACTGCTTCCCCTCGCCGCCCCCCCCCCCCCCCGGACAAACTCCAACTATACTATCTGCTCCCTCTGACACATAATGGCGCCTTCTTCTCGCACAATGTAGTTCACCAAAGGACGTGAAGTGACAGCAACGCTGTGGTCACGGGTGGGGGTCGTTCATCTCGCCTGGCTTGCTCAGAGGCACGTTGGCAGGGACAGCTGATTCTCTCCACTCAGCACCGTGTCTGACACCATAACTCACGCTCGCCTTCGCCTGGACCTTAAGAGGAACGGCGTGCGCCACGCCGCTAATGGAGGAGGGATAACATGCGTTCTCCATCAGAGCAGATCGGGCTACGAAGAGGGATCGCCTCGTTTCCTCTGACTTGATTAGAGTTGTCGACGAACCAACAAACTCGGGGACTGATATTAATGTAATTGCTGAAGCAGCTGGTTCCCGTCTGAGTTATGATCCATTGTTGTTTGAAGGGAAAACCCGGAGGGGGGGCAGAAAGAGAAGGGAAACGGTACGGTACAATAACCATTTGTTAAGAGAGAAAAAGAGGAAGTCCACAAAACTGTGTTTGCACAAAAGACACACAGTGTAGCCAAGCGTGAAGGCCCAGATATTATCTCAAATATTCTTTTATGCTTCCATTAATACTTCCCTTCTTCCCTTTGATTTCAGAGCACATCATATCTATAGTCATGGCTCTTGTCTTGGAACAATAACAAGGTTATTGAGGTCGAGGTTTCTCATGTCCGTGAGAAAATGACTTCTCTCTTGATGTATTATCTCAGTAAACATGAGTTTATGGTCTCAATCTCTAGTTTCAAGTCTTCTTCAATCCAGCATGATGTTCATTTAGTACATTATGGTCCATTTAGAGTCCACCAGACCAGAAAGCAGGGGATGCTTTAGGGGGCGGGGCTTACCTGCTGATTGACAGGTCCATTTAAACACTGTAAGGGTTAACTTTGTTAGCTGCTTTACACCAGAAGTCAGATGGATCCGGATCCAGTAAGGTTACTTGCTGAAATCAAAAATGGTGATTGACCAAAATCAAAGAAGACGACAGCCAATCTGGAGGCTTCAAAACCGCAGTCCTCAAACGTGTGACGTCATGATGACTACGTCCACTTCTTACACATTCTCATAGACAAAGAACAGTATTTTGAGGTTTTTGAGCCTTTGACCATTTATTATAAAGAGAATTATTCAGAATAGCCTGAAAAGTCTCCCATTATGCAGGTTTTGACTTTGGGAAGTATGCACTTTAAAAGTAGTTGTCTACCGCCACCTGCAGGTTGAAACAAGTAGTGTAAACGTAATGCTGCCACATGTGGCGTCAGATACTCATGCACAAGTGCACCCTGTCCACACAGCATTTCCTACTCTAAATAAAGCCGTGACCCGTTTTAATGTTTAATGTTTGACGTTTCCAGGCGAGCGGCGGAGGGGGGAAGGCAAATCTCAAATGCAGCACAATGTATCATGGGGATCATAATAAATGTAGTGTTTCTTTCACACATTTTCATCAGTTCTCTCAAATGTACATTCTTTTCTTATGGCCTATTAACCTTTGCCCTCACAGGGAGTATTCCTCATGTAGTCATGTGGGTCCACTGGGAGCCAACCCACGTTGTCATGTATAAAATATGTAATAGGGAGAGATGTGCATTTTGTTTTTAAAATGTGCACATGATTATGATCTCCACTAGATGGCAGGTCGAGCTCAGAGACCCACCTCCTCGGTCCCCCCCTCCCCTACTGAAGCTGCTTGTGAGTTTTCCATCTAATCATGTCTTATTCTGCTGGGAGCTGCCTCACCGGAGTATCACACCTGCCCCCCCCCCCATGCCAGGGGAATGCAGTAACCTGCTCCCACAATGCACTGCAGCTCCCCTCCGTGAGGAAACACTGTAGTGGTGCTGTGAGCATATGGCGCTTTCTTAAAAAAAAAAAATTAAAAAAATGACAACAAAAAAGCCAGAATTGAACCTTTCCTTTGGAACGCTGTGTGGAGAAGACGACAGGCGGCGAGGCTCGCGGGGAGTGAGGGATGACGAAGACTCTGGGGCGTCAGGTGACACCTTTACACATTTCAAACTTGGCTCCAAGTTGGTTTTCATATGCAAACAAGCGTTAACCTGGGACTTTGAAAACTTTTTTTTACTGTGAAACCATCACTCCCCCGAGAAACGTTCTAAAGATACAACCTGTAATTCATTAAGCTTGATGTAATCACAATTCATTTGACTAAAGACAGAAAATATGCAATCTGTGCCTTCTTTATCCACCAGAGAGGGATTTGTCGATGTATTATGTATTTTTCAGTCACACCCGGCTTATTATTATTATATTGAATGAATTAAAAATCTTTGCAGGTAGGCTCAGATTTAAGAGTTTATATCAAATCCATCCATCCATTGTCTACCGCTTATCCTGTATTCAGGGTCACGGGGGGGCTGGAGCCGATCCCAGCTGTCATTGGGCGAAACCCTGCATGATAAATATGACGTAGCTTTTCAACATGACATGAAGTGATGTACAGAATGATCTTTGTCTGGAGGAGCAGAGTTACAGTACCCCGCCCCCCCTCCTCACTTCATCGGGCCTTTGTTTACCACAAACCACCCGGCATTGTTTGTCAGGCTGAGGGAGCCTTGATGGAATCAGAGTCCATTAACATGGAAGGCAGCGTCGGGGTGACTTTAGCTCCTAATTAAAAACAGATGTGTCCATTTAATAGTCTTAATACTTTGTGGGAGAGCGAGACAATCACCGCAGAAATATCTATTTGCCTCATTAAATCGGGAGGCTTGATCATGATGAGAAGCAGGGTAATGAATGAAGACAGACATGTTTACCGGGTTGTTTAAACAGTGTTTGCTGGGAGGAGAGAGGGTGGAATCTAGATGGACTGCTGTGTGGCGTCGGAGAGGAGGAGGAGGAGGAGGAGGACTCAGCTAACTGAGGACTGATGTGATGAATGGCACACCTGGAGGTCAGGTAAAAACAGCATGAGAAACTGGATCAACTTTAAATCACCAAACCTTAATTTCCTAGGTGCTAATATGTTTGGAAAACACTCTGGGTTGTTGTTTAAGGTGTTTCACAGCGTTCAGTACATTTGGTTGCATTATTTTTAACTGATAGGGGGAGGGGGGGATTCAATGACATGCAAACAACTGTGCTGTTACACGTATTAAACATTTCAAATCAAGGCACAACCATCACAGACGAGAGCAAATAGTTTGAATTTACATGCAAGATGTTTGAGACGCGCTGCAGATAAGATTCTGGGGCGTCGACAGTCGTTAACTTTTAGTTTGAGGAAACTGCAGCGACGCTAAATGAGAACATTAGCATGCTAACATGCTCGCAGTGACGACGGCAACAAGCCCATGTTGAGCGGGTTTAATGTTTGCTGCGACTATTCTGGGATTTACAACGTAGCAAGTATTCCAGTGTTGTGGACACTTTTAAGCCGATGACGGCTCTATTTTCTCTCATTTAAGATAGGAATTCATAAGGAATCACCAAAGTCGTGAAAAGTTCATCCTGAGGGGAACGTGAATGTACCATATTTCTTGACAATCTATCAAATCGTTAAGACATCGCACTCTGAACCATTAAATGTCGACCCCATGTTGGCACGAAAGGAAATATCAGAGGAACATCATATCGATTGAGATCCATCCTCTGAGAACCATGAATGTCTATTTAAATCAACTGCTGTCCATAGTGAGTTCTGAGTAATGTGTCTAAGTGGACATTTGAGTCATGAAGAGACTTTTAAGGAGGGATTTGCTTGATTGACAGCTCTCTCGGCCTATGATGCTCCACTATGGTGCTCATCCCCCTCAGCTCCCTCCTTTTTGCCAAAATGTGGATTTTCTGGCTTCAGTACCTGCCAAGATGGCAGCAAGTGATGATCGCAAATCCAGACTTCAACCCCCCCCCCGGATCATCTGGGACATCACAGATGCTCCATCCATGTTTTCTACAATGTGTTTTCAAACAGTTCATGTTATGTGCAACATTTCTTACTATCTAATTTGCTGTACATCATGTCCTTAACTGCTATGTAGGTTTAATATGTGCTGCAAAGTTCCCTTTATATGGGGAGCTGGGACAAAGTTCACCTGCCATTCAGCAGGATTTACACACAACAGAGCACATTTTACATTTATGGTCATTTTCTGGTATCATATCATGAGCTGATCGCCGTCCCTCGTTACTGCTGTCGTTGATGTTCATCAGTCAGCCTAATGACCTACTGACACTCACGTAAGATATCCTCAATTAATGTCTTTAATCACATGGCACATCCTCCATGGATATGAAAAACACATGAAAACAAGGGAATATTTTCCTTTGACAGCTGTATGACATCATGCTAGCATTGGCATCATTAGTCAACTGGTTTATTTTTATTTGATTTATTAGGTTAATAAATTCAATGTTTTTTATCTAAAAAATGGAAGAACGAGAGTAAAAATGTACAATTTACCAGAACAGGTATCTTTAAATGATGTATTTAGCAGTAAACAGAGAAAAGTGTGAAGACGAAACCATAACAAGTTTGGCATTTTGCTTCATAAATGACTAAAACAATTATTCAGACATCAAAATAGATGGTAATTAAAAGTTCTGTCGATCCACTAAACGAGTAAGTGTTGGCAAGGGAAGTTTCCATGTCAACCGTTTGAGGATTATTGTGGTATTAGTGAGCATAATATGCATGTCAAGTTCATTTAATTTGTAAAATGTTGAGCAATTAGACAGCCCTACACACACACAGACACACACACACACACACACACACACACACACAAAGATATGTGCGGACGCGTGAGCCTTTGCTCAGGAATCTGCTGTCACATCCCATCATCAGAGCGCTCACACCGGCAGGACGGCTCACTAAAGAGGTGCTGAAGCTTCTACAGGACGACAGCGGCGCTCCAGTGTCTCCGTTACAGGCTCTACATGTGTTATTTAAAAATCCCAAACACTAAAATGGTCTCTGATTCAGTATCAACTCTGGTTGTCAATTAATTTACAGGTAAAGGGGAGTACAGCTCAAAAAAATACAAATTACCTTAGTTTATGTTGCATAAAAGGCAGAATTTGCACCTTCGGGTGAAAAAAACAAAAGAAAATGAAACTGTATCAATATAACCTTTTCACAATTTCTTCGACATATAATTATGATATATATCATTTTTTGGCGTTTAGCCTGTTTCCAAGTTGTCTTACAACCACTGAGCATTTGATGATTTAATGAATTTTAAGGACACAACAAGCACGTCGATTCCCAGATGTTTCTTTTTAAGAATGAAATAAACAGGTTGATTAGTTGACATATTAAAGGAGGAATTCAAACTAAAAGTTATTAAAAAAAGAGAGTAGTCAGTATGTTTTATGAACAGCAAGCAGCATGTTTTCCTTTCTCCATTTATTCTCATTTTCTAGCTGCATTGGCTCACACGGTTGTATGAGACTGAATAGTCATTCACCGCTGCTCTACTGTGGAGTTTCTAGCAGCCTCCACTTGGATTCAGTATATAAAAAAAAAACAAGACCTTGGCTGCGAGTCCCTCAGTCAGTCAACCAGTATTTGGGTTGTTGGTGAAGTTGTTAGTGCAGATCATGAGCTCATTGGAGCTGGACAGATCTGCAGCGTGTGCTGGAAAATAAAAAGCTCCCAGGAGACCCGAGCTCACCTCCGGTGGGGAGCGGGCGGAGCGCTCGGTGGTGCTGGGGTGGAGGATGTGTGCTCTCGATGGTGCAGTCGCTAATGTAGCGGAAGAAACAAGGGAAAGGAAGACGCGTCAAATAAGACACATTAGCCAAGGTCACAGAGGAAGTTGATGGTTTTCAGAAACTAAGGGGGAAATACGATGACTCTGGGGGAGGAGGGCACATCTGGGACTGACAACGGGTTGTCAACATTACAGCCAATAACAACAACACTGCAATCTGCAATATGTATTTATGGACAGAGGTGACTGACGGCTCATATTTATAGTTTTGATATTAAATCAATTTGACTATTTCCAGGTGGCTTCTGTAAGGGTGCCTTTAGCTTTAGTTTAATCTCAATTTATTTGCTTGTTTTAATGTTTTTTTTATAATTATTGTTTTTATGTTTCTTTCCAATGCGTTTAATGTTTTATGTAAAGCACTTTGAATTGCCTCGTTGTTCAAACGTGCCTTAATATTTTTACGATTTTTATGACATTTTATGAGTTTAAGTCATATTAAAGTGGTAGTTGTCTACTTTAAAGAACTAAAAAACATTTATTTTTACTCAAATGTGCATGCAAATATGTGTTATCTTATGCTATCGTTTAGATTAGAATAATAACCTAAACTTGATGATAAATAAAGGTTGAACCATCACATTAGGGCACAGAGCAGAGATCAAATCAACTAAAACACATGCTTGAGCGGAGTGATGCCATTAGACATTTGTTGGTGTAAATTCATCACAGTGTGACAGATATGACCAACGTGTCTGTCGCTGTAGGATATTCTAGTAAAAGCCATCTAATCCACTCTCCTTTGTTCTTGTTTATCGTGAGATTAGCCAACTGGCTGTGTTTACCTTTTCATACAACTGGCTGCTCATTATTCACCGATGGAAAATAGAAATTATGTTTTGATGTTACGTTTGTTTGCCAAGGCAAGTTTCTATTTTCTGGTGTGCAAAGCACAAATTAATACTGAAATATGTATGAAAACCTGAAGACAGTTTTCAATTGACATTTTTAACTCCTCAAGGGTCAATCATATCAGCAGGGGGACTGACTGTCCATTAACAGATCAATATTGGTACACTGATATCGATCTAATCCCACGTCTAAACGTCTAAATGTCTAAATGTCAGCCGTCCCTTGAGCAAAGTCGTATCAGCGCTCAGGGCCCCGACGGAGCCGACTGTAAACACGGCTGCAGAGCAGGGACCCAACTGTTGTCTGAGGGGTAATTATTCCTATTAGCACTCTGAGCGGCGCCGTGTCCCCCACGAGCTCTCCACAACAATGAGTATCCACATGGGTGCTGTGACGGGCGCTCATCTAGGCATCAAGAGTGACTCAGCGAGACGTTAATACCCAGGCTAATAATGGCTGCCAAGTGGAGCTAACCATGAGCTAATAGCAGCAGTGAGGGACGGGCAGGTGCCACCGTGGGGACGCGTCCCACTCAAACATGGCTGTCCAGAGGCCTAGTCCTCCGGCTGTAATTAGTAGCCAGCGACAACAAGGAGGCTCTACAGAGGAAAAGCAACATGTCAAGCAGGTACACAAGGGTCTGTGCAACAATAATAATTAACAGTCAACAAAACAATCAACCCGCAGTGCTGAGTATTAGAGATGCAGCGACTCCAAATTTAATGTGTCGATACAATTTTTTGCAGATCTAACTATGTTTGAGAGCTCCGGATTACGTTTAAACCACCATCCCAAATCATAACTAAAACCATCCAACCACAAAGTCGGCGTAAATCATCACAAATGAACAGGTAATGTAATTAAATCATGATAGCATTGTAATCAAACGTCGCTGATTACTCATTTTTGAGTCAAGTAGAGTTTGAACGCATCATATCAGTCAATGTAACCTCTGTTAGCGTTACCTGTTTAGCTCCGTGCTGTTGGCTGTCGATCAATCGGTGCATCTCTATTGAATGTTCTTTCAAATACACTCTGCGTTAAAAAAAATACAGGAAAAAATACAGATGGTGGCCAAGTTCAACAACAACAACAATAAAACTTTTTAAATAGAATTGAAAGCGTTAAAGGTTATATTTAACAAGTTTGCAAATGTATTGTAACTGTAAAATCCAATGCATCTCAGTTCAGTAGTATACCAGAAGTAGCGCTTTATGAAGCCTATATTCTTTAGTTTTCTTGGAATAGTGTTTAAAAAAGTATTGATACCTGTGTTTGGTCATTTTTAGATGCCGTAGTTAGACTTAGACGATTATCTGCACTGATCTGGATAATTCTGCAGAGTTGGATTCAACAAAGCACCAATGTTAGAAATGTGGTAACAACAAAAGAACGTGAATTCAGTGTTGCAAAACAAGCAATATCACAATGCCATTATTGACAAGTCAATCACGGGGGAAGCAACCAACCCAGTTGTTTGGGTCTTTGGTGTGGTTTCACCATTTAGCCAAATAACAGCAGGTGAGTGGAGGTTAAACAGGTTTCACCTGTTTGAATCTGGACTAGAAACTTTTGCACTATTGTCTATTTTATCTTCACTGTTGCACTGAATCTCTTGTTCTTAAAACGAAGCTTAATATGAAGAATTGTTTGTAAATAAAATAATTGTGTCAACTGCGAAATAATAACCCCGATTTAATAATCTAACAAAAACAAACAAGACAAAGAGCAGCAGGATCCGTGACTCCAGCTCTCCTGTGAAACGAGGCATCTCACCGGCTCATTGTTTGTTCATTTTGCACAAAATACCTTTTTTCCCTCCACTGATGAACGTAGAAATGAGTGCATAGCAAGTGTAAATGTTTTAACAGCAATCTAGCAAAGATGAGGCAGAAGCCCATTATCCTTCCTCAAAATACATATCAGGCCTTTAGTAAGACGCAATGTGTCCTCACTGATGGTCTAAGATGCAATTACCACATCCAATAAAACAGCACACATTTTCATATTTCATTGTCCCCGGTGTGTACAAGACTTGTTATTGTGAGTTGTGGAATTATTGACCCGCTATGCTCAACTGGCTGAGTGGAGTGTTAAATATGAATGCCACACGTCTTGCGCGCATAACATTAGAATCCTCTCTGTCTTTTAATGTGGAAGGAAATGTTGTCTTAAGGACATCAAAAACAAAAGTACACCAGGTGGGGAACTGACCTAAGTCTTTTGAGTGTGCTTTAATCCCACAAAAGATGTTTTTTTTTTATCTCATTTCTCCACATCCAGACAAAAAAACTATTGCAAAGTACACTTTCCAAGAAGGAAGAAAGGAACGGAAGAATAAAGGCTGTTTATAGCTATTGATTGATATGCAACATGACATAATATGATGGATTTTCCACCCTTTACATTTATCCTGGATGAGAACAGGTAGATTTTAAAAGAAGTTTTTAGTTTTCTCCATTTATGTTCATATTTAATTGTTCAGTCATTTTGGGCACTGGGAGAATGTTTATTTGCTCCTAGTCAATTAATTTAACGTATTCTTACTGTATTTCATGTCTTCTGAACATTTAAGAAACCCTGGTTCTTAAAGAAATGTGCTAGCAAACATCAAATCAGGATATTTTTGTGAGCTGAGATATAATTCTTGACACACCCATTAAACAAAGATAATTCAGATTTCTTGTGTTAATTTCCATGCATTTACTTTACTTTATTACACATAAACAAATACAGTTTACTAACTGAACTTATACAGTATAATACAGACTGTGATGAGAGGATGTTTTACTTGACAACGCTCCCCTGTTTGGAGACCTCCCGATGCGGCTGTTGCTGATACACAGTATCTAAAACCGACCCCTCGCTGCACCGAGCCCAGGGGCTGATGGGAGTTCTCCAGGGAACCATTAGCGAGCGGATCGGCAATGTGGCGTGCGGGGAGCGAGCACAATTCATGGGAGAGCGCCGAAAGAACTAACAACACTCTAACAACACCTGTCACCCCTGCGCCTAATGAGAAACACAATTAGCAATTAACAGTGCGATCTGTCAGGGCTAATACCTGCCTCCCTGCACGCACACACACACACACACACACACACACACACACATAACCCTCCATCAGCACTTCCATGCAGGTATGAAATGAGCCCAAACAAGCGGATCAATTAGCCCGTTGATGCCTCTGTGGAAGACTTCCTAGAAACGCGTCCTTGCCGATGCTCCACAGTGACTTTTTAAGACGGGAATGATTTTTATCGCCCAGCAGGGAACTGACCCGGATGCACTTCTAACTGGCCGTCCATCATACAGCCGGGCTATTAGACCCTGTCTGCATGGGAAGTTCGTCAGAATGGAAGATTTGCTGCTCTATTCTCCCGTAAAACAAGTGCTGTCGTGGGGATTAATAGAAGACAAGCTGAAGTGATGAATATAAACAGCACACGCAGTAAAATTCTCTAAATCAGCACATTCTGCGCTTACTTGGATCCCAGTTAGCTGCTGCCTCACGGGCACGACTTCCAAAAATCAATTCGAAGACAATATTGATCCTCTCACACCTTCTGGTATTGTTCACGGATTATCTCCGAGGGGACGTTTGAGGACATTCACCGCCGTGTTTTCCCTCAACGTCCTCGAGCAGATAAAGAGCATGTACAAACTGCACAGCAACTATTCATATATTAATAGTAAAACATGCACATTGTTGGCTCATGTATAAAAAGGAGCCTGTATATCATGTCAAGACTTGGGCTTGGTCTCACGGAAGTAATTTTTTTCTATTACTTCTGCTGCAGTGGAGAAATCTGCTGAAACTTTAATGGCTTTCTACGAACTGGGAAAACAAAAAGGCTAGTGCTATGTCAGTGGACGACTGGACTAAATAAATTACAGTACATTCTTCTGAGCTACTCAACATAAGAAGTCATTGACCTGTCCCAGTGTTTTTGTAACTTGTGCAATACGATGAGAGAAAGGTCAGAGGTCAGGCTTGGCTACTGATCACTGCTCCTGGAGCTGTAAGTGATTAATTATCCTGCTGTGACACTGCAGCAGGCCAGATAACTGCCAAAGAAAATGACTGAAATCATCTACACATCAATTTAAACGTTTATATTTATATACAATATCTGCATGAAGTTATATAAGGTAGCCTAATTATTTTTAAGTGTAAAATGCAGAAAGCTGGGAGGTTTCAACGCCACCGATGATGTACGTCCAGCCAGGAAGTGTCATCCATTAATACCATGATGGACCAAAAAACCAGCACCAAATCCTGCACTGGGAAAGTTGGTAAGCACCAGTGTTACCAGTGGAAAAGTTATTGTGGAGCCCTGAGATATGAATTTCTCATAAACTATCTCTCAAACACACATCCTGTCTCACACAAACACATACACACTGGCATAAATACTGTGTTCTAATTGGATTACACCAGTGTGTGTGTGTGTGTGTGTGTGTGTGTGTGTGTGTGTGTGTGTGTGTGTGTGTGTGTGGCATATCCAGCATAGTAATTGTGTCAGCCTTGATGGTCAGTGGGGAATTGAAGTGTTAAATCCAATTCTGAATTTGTGTCTCTCGTACAGGAGGGGGAGATGTAGCGCGAGTACCAACCATATGTCACCGTCCCCAATTCAGAGGGATTGAATATGGATGAGAAACAACTCAGGGTCCTGGCGTCGCCACTGGAAGCAGGTTTGCACTGTGACGGTGTAAGCTCATTTGTTATCACGAGACGAAGTGGAGTTGTAGACACCAGCACTGCAAAACTGACAAAGATTTCCCTTAATGAAGATAAAACTGAGTCAGTGTTTCTGACCTCCTAATTTCTACTGCTACTGTGGTTCTCTGCACAGGCTGCTGGACAAGAGGCTCACACAAGGAAGAAGAATTGTCATGGTTTCGGATGTAAATAGCTATAAATGATGATGAAGTCGATGCCAAAAAGTAAAACACAACGGTGCTATTACTGTTAATATCCTTGATAGTGCGACACTGTGAACAACAAATCCTCGGCTTGTAAGGTTAACTGGGCAGCACAGTCCCGCTTGGCTAAATAACAGAGCTAACAGCTAACATACGGTTCTCACTTTATGATGCGTTAAAGCTCCATGCAGTAAAAATGAGTATAAGAAGTTAAATTACATTATGATGTGTTCAAGTGTCATCTTGTAAAATGTTGTTTCTGGGGAAGTTGAGGCGATCAGGGATTAATAATACATTTAATACAAAATAAAAAACAATATGCAAACAGTAATAAAGGATGAAGACGTGTTTTTTTTAACTTCAAATTGGGTATTTAGAATCGTGGATGTTCACTAATATTGGTATCGATTACCGAAGTTCTGCATCTCTAAAACAACTGCAACTATTGTTGATAATCAATTAATCATCAGTTTTGATGAGATGTTTACTTTGTATTGTGTTTGGTGGTTAGGAAATAGCATTTTAATTGTTTCCTCACACTTTACACACAGACTACAATTAATAGAAAAAGAGAACAGATTAATTGATAATTAAAACATGAATTGGGGTTATACTCTACTGGATAACTGCTTATATGTATGATGCTGACAGAAAAACAACGTCAACAAGCTGTGTAACTGCACAGAGAATAAAAGCCATCAAATTTAATCCCATTTTAATTTCAGTTATAGATACGTGTCTTAACTAAACATTTCACTGAGTCCAATATTTGACTTTCTTTCAGTTGTTTTCTCTGTTAACCAGGCAGTGTGCCAAGTTATAATGATTCCAAAACCATGACAGTGGTCTCATGTGAATGATGCAAGATTTAATTACCGCCATGGCAAAAATTCAAAAATGAAGCACTGAAGAGAAAGTTGCATGTAGGTTCGTGTGCCTTGTGATCCAATTAATGTGGAAAACGTCCGGGTGGTCCAGGTCATGCAATGCAACTAAATAAAACAACAAAAAAATATAAATTAAATATATCTGTCTGAGGGGATAAACTGAATTGGACACAACAGTACCAATAAATATCCTGTCAACTTAATTGTCTGTATACCTGTTTGATTGACAGGTGATCTCTGGGGAACTTAAGTGCACAAACACAACAGCAATCAACACCTAACATCAAACACATTGACTTATTCACAAAAAAATAGTTGTGAGTTACCACTTTAAGTTAAGGACAAAAGGTGTTAAAGACAATATTCTTTTTCTAATATTCATGTTCTTTTCATGTTTATGTGAATGATGAACAAGAGGTGTTGATTATTGTCAATACGAGCAGGAAGGATGCTTCAAAGACGGGATGAAATCAATTATCAAATAGTTACATTACCAGTCTATGTCTCCACCGTATATATATGTGCTGCCTTGCTCAAGGGCACAGTAGACCTAAGAGACATGTATATGGCGTCATTTCAGTGCCAAAATCCGCGAGCATAAAAACCATATTCAGCGCGCATAAAGACCACTCTCTGCGCGCTCGCAGTCACTCTCTGCGCGCTCGCCGTCACTGTCTGCGCGCTCGCGGTCTCTGTGCACACGCTCGCTGTCACTCTCTGTGCCTTCTACGCGCTCGACTTTGCTGAGTTTTGGCACTCTGGGGGCGGGCATTGAATAGACGGCCCCGCAACCCCCCTCCTTTCTGATTGGTCACTTTAAACGCCTGACAGAGCCAATCCGAGGCAGAGTAGGGCGGTTCATCATTGCGGTTGGCGGCAGCATTTGATGGCGGAATTGAGATGAGATTGCGGATGAGATGTCAGAAAAACAAGAGGTAAGTTGAGGAACAAACAGATATACAATGTTAGCCTATAACAGCAGTGGCTACGTTTACAGTTGATGCGAAAAATTGCTGACCCAATACATAACATTCTCATAACCTTCCGTTATAGTGCTCTGACCTGGAGACAGTAGGCGTTTAAAGTGACCAATCAGAAAGGAGGGGGGGTTGCGGGGCCGTCTATTCAATACCCGCCCCCAGAGTGCCAAAACTCAGCAAAGTCGAGCGCGTAGAAGGCACAGAGAGTGACAGCGAGCGTGTGCACAGAGACCGCGAGCGCGCAGAGAGTGACTGCGAGCGCGCAGAGAGTGACGGCGAGCGCGCAGAGAGTGACGGCGAGCGCGCAGAGAGTGACTGCGAGCGCGCAGAGAGTGACTGCGAGCGCGCAGAGAGTGGTCTTTATGCGCGCTGAATGTGGTTTTTATGCTCGCGGATTTTGGCACTGAAATGACGCCATACATGTAGACCTCAAACCCTAATCCCGAGAGTCATATAAACTCTATAAATTAATATGCAACATAAATGCATCACAAACAGTAAATCTAAATCGTCTTTTATGGGGTTTGCTTGGCTTTATGTTGTCCTCCCCTTTTACAGAAGTTGCTATTCTCAGTCATCGTCCCTTCTCACCATTACCAAGATACTTGTGCCATTTTGGTTGATCTATTGCTCCGCCCGGTTTTCTCAACAACCCGCGAAGAGCATCATATCTTGTGAAAACGGCAGACTAACCTTAGCGGTGTCAGCCTGCCGTGAGAAACGGCTCCACTGTGCCTAATACCGCCACTTAAAGAGGACAAAAACAACCCTTTGTTTCCAGTCGATTAATGGATAAAGGAGAGGAGACACTGCTGAATGTAGTACCGTGGCATTTTTATCGAAAGTGGTCACTGTTGTGAATTTTTAATATACTAAAAGGAGTCTTATTGGAGGCTTGTGGAGTCAGTAAATCAGTACAAAAATGTCTATTATGTATTTCTACAACAGGGCACTACTTTTTTAAAAACAAGCTTCCTGAAGTGTTTTTTATGAGTCCTAGCATTTGGTTAAAACAAACCATTAGTGTTGACATGCAACAATCTGCTGCTACCATTCTGTAGCTTCTTTCTGTGTGTGTGTGTGTGTGTATGACCAGACACAGTGCGAACACACACACTCACCTTCCCTTTTCATTACGACCAAGAGGTTTGAGCAAAGTTTGCTTTTGTAATTGCCCTGCTCTTTCAGACCGTCTGACGGGCAAACAGCAGCGTGGTCTGGCTCTTCTATGTGCCAGAAACTCTAACAAGCAGTGATTAACCGTAGGCAAGGCAGAGTCAAACCGCAAGTACTATGTCAAGAGCAAGGCGCAAGTAAAAACCTTTCATTCTGTCGCAGACGATAAAAGATAGAGAAAATGAGCACTGGAGAAAAAGTCAATGCCAAACAAAATATTGCTTTACTCATTGCAGCCTGTCGAGACTCAACCGGCCTCTCAATGGATCTCTTGCAGGTTTAACCTTCACCTGTGTGCAAGAAACAGGCACTGCAGTTGAAGACTATTCAATGTCTTTAACGCCTATTTTGACGACCTCTTGACATGGTTGAAGACTTTTCAGGGGCAACATGTTATATCAACATCTCAACACTACTAGGATGAAACATGCTTCTCATCTGGCTTTACTTCACACAAAGGCAACAAGCAGAGGGAAGCAGCTAGTCGAGTTGCTCTACCAGCATCTCTAAACACATTTCTTCAAATGTCTTTAAATTTCATGGCATAAAATGAGTTTCTAAAAGGCAGCGGTGAGGACAGCCAGCAGCACTGTGCAGCGTAGCGGCCAATGGCAATTTGTACTAATGCTTGTTTGTTTCTTTCTTTTAGCATTTTTTTTTAATTAAACATGACCAAACTGCTTCGAACTGACTTCCTAGTTCTTCACGGTGATTGGTGATGGAATAAGTGAAAATGCTCAGTCATATTATGTACTTATATTTTGCTTTAATACTTCATGTGGAAAGAGACAATTGCCTGAAGTAAAAAACAAAAAAAAGAATAAAAATTGAGACTTGCGTGTGTTCTCTATTCAAGCCCAATGCTGTGACTTCCACAGAAAAGGTAGGTGGACTACATATGAGCAAAGATGAGCTAAGTATGCTTGGTCTTTTTTCAGAGATGCCCTGCCTCCTGGAAGCTGCCCAGTACAACCAGAGCAGCTCCGCTGAAGTAATTGGAGCCTTGAGCCTTCGTTTAAGTGCCTTGATCAACGGCACGTGTGCGATAATTGCTGAGGGAGAGCAGAGAGTTGCTCATTTACTTTGCTTGCTCAGATCCTCTCTGCTGGTCAGGGGATGTGAACCAGGAGGCTACTGATCACATATTTCTGGGCTATATGAGTGTAAAAGGGCTGCACTGAGTTTCTTACAATAGCCTACAGGACAGAAACAGAATCCTGGTAGTGTTAAAGGTAGATATGTTTTACTTCATAAATCATCAATACTGCTGAACTTGGAGATGGATTGTACCTCTTGCAGCACATTCAATTGAGTCTCATTCATACATCCATCCATCCGTCCGTCTATCGGTCCATCGATCCATCCATATGTCCATCTATCCATCTCAAGAAATAACACCTCCTATACTTTGCAACTTACTTTTTCTTCACTAAATTAACCGTCAATAAGTACACAAACAGACTGGCGTCCTGTCCAGGGTGTACCCTGCCTTCGCCCAATGACAGCTGGGATTGGCTCCAGCCCCCCCGCGACCCTAAAATACAGGATAAGCGGTAGAAAATGGATGGATGGATGGAAGTACACAAACGAGGCTACAAATGAATCCGTATGGATCATCAGACAACGAAATGCCATAGTGATGATTGGATTTGACCTTTCCTCCTAAACAAACACATCAGTACATTAATCAACAGGCTCATAAAATAATTAATTCATGCACGGACAGTTCGGCCACCATAAAACCAACTGCATAACTATAAAAAAATGCCTAACTTTACTTTCTTTCCCTGCATTTCCTTTCATACGTTCACACTTATTGAAAAAAAGAGACATTCTACAATATATATTCCTAGGATTTCTACGTTAAAATTATTCATGAAGGATAAGTACAGCGTATCAGGAAGCTCAGTGTGTCAGTTCCTCTTCACCATCATTCTCTCTCATCTCTTGGCAAACTTGGGCCACATTTATCAAGTCTACAGCAGCTCTATACCATCAACACTTGTCTCTGCCCTGCTACTCTTTCTCACCCCCCCTCCCCTCCCTCTCTCTCTCCTCTTCTTCCTGCCCAAGAGAGGAGACACGGCCATAAATCTCAGAGTAGCTAATGAACTGCATTTAACAATAAAATGCACTGGAAATGGAACATTTCATTTACAAGAAGATCAATGGCAGTGACAAACACCCTTCTCGCAGCGACTAGTTAGCGGGATGATGTTCCGCAGGCAATCCAATCAATCACCGCACACCGACGCCGAGATCAATCAAAGAAAGGAAAAGGAAGAAAAAGACCTGAAGCTTTTCTCTTTATACTGTATTCATGGTCTTTATTTAAATAGGGCTACTAATCACTCGCTGAACAGTCCACCTTCTTGTCCTCCTTATTTCTTGCACTCTATGGATATTCCCCCCCCCCCCCTCCTCTATCTCCCACTCTGTTTCTCCCTCCAACCCTCCGAGCACTGGGGAAGGCGGTTGAGAGGCAAGAGGAGGAGAGTGAGTGATAACCATCCGGGGAGTCAAGTGCTCCATCACCGCCATCCCCATCTGCGACCCGACAAGTTCATAATGCCAGGCATCTGCTTTCATTTATAAAGGCCTCACTTAGCCCTCACACACACTCTCAGTCTCTCCAGCTCTTTTGCTACGCCCTCCCCTCCTCCTCCTCCAGCTTTCTCTCTCGCCACTATTTTTCTCCCCATCCGGCTGGCTGAGAGGGAGAGCGCCTCTTGTCCCCCGCCTCACCTAATCCCCATCTCCTCTTAGGCTCAAGCACTCTCTGCCCCCCACCCTACATTTGTCCTCCACGGTTACATCCATTTCTTTCCCTCCAGTTCACCATCTTCTACTCTCACCAGCATTATGCAAGAAACTATAAAGTAGCACAGATGACAGCAAGTAAGTCCTGTTTTACAAATCATCATTGCACTTTAATTAGAACGACGTACAAAACATCGTTGGTAAGAGAAACTAAGAAAAGTTAAGGTACAGTAAAGAAAACTTTCAATTTATTTAATATAAACTGTAGAAAACAATACTAAAAATATGGGAAAATCAACTTCATCATTTCTTAGACTAAGTAAAGTAAAGTTAGTCAACGTCGAGCTGTTTGAGGAGGTAGTAGAATTTAGAAAACAACTGTTTGCATAGGTACGCAGGCAATATTATGGGCTTTGATGTTACGTCGAGCTGAAGCAAGTTTAATCAGTTGATTCACAGAAAATTATTCTGCAACAATTTTGATGAGCTAATCGTTTGATATTTAATCAAGCAAAACTGCATACATTATTTTTGGGGGGGGGATTTCCTGCTTTTGTATGTTTTATATTTAATTTCAATTTATTTTTGACGCCACCTTGCGCTCTTAGAAAGCATTTTTCGCTCTTTCCCCCTCAGAATAGTTTCTGTAATTTGTATTTTTCCTGCCGTGATGACATGTCCATGCACAGTGAGCCGTCAATCAACAGCATTCAAATCGCAGAGCATGCAATCAGTGCGGCAGTCTGCAAGTGAGAGCCGTGTCTTGAAATGACTGAGCCAACGGTGTTTTAGTGGATGAATCATACGGTCCAAATGTCAGCTTTAGTTAGAGAATAGTCATTATGGCATGTAAATGAAAACCGCAAACTGAAAGTTTGACAGAGGAGACATGTGCAACCATTAGGTGGTGCACTTCTCTCACTTTACATGTGAGGGGACTCAGAAAAAGGCAAAAAACCAGAGAGAGAGAGAGAGAGAGAGAGAGAGAGAGAGAGAAGAAAAACTTGCTCTGCCCATTATGAAGTAAATTTTCTGAAATGGGTTTTTATCATGAAATATAAAATGCAACATCTGTTGTAAATATATTTGGATACATTAGTGTGTCCTCTGAGGGCTGCATGGAAATCACAGGCAGTGTTTGTGTGTGTGCACAGGAGAGTGTTTGTGTGTGTGTGTGTGTGTGTGTGTGTGTTTCATTTATGCAATGAAGTGGCCACACACAGTTTTAAGCAAAAAGCCAGAACAGAGCATTGGACTGAAGAGTGGACTTCTCCTTTCCAGAAGGCTTTTTGTTAAAACACCTCGTGACGGACCTTTGATGGAGCACCTCGGTATTAAATCTGAAAAGGAGCAAATCCAGAGGAAATGTGGTGTATTATAGCATCAACACGCTCATGAAAACAATAAATATCAGTAGTTTCAATGCTTATGGCTCCTCTATTAAAACGTCCTGTAGACATCAATAAATTAACTCAGTCTCATTGCTTTTAACCGTGACCTTACATAATAATAATGTTTAAATACAAATTAATAAATAACACTTATGTTTGAGCTATAGGCTTCTCCAAAATGGAGACTTGGCTGAGGTGGAAAAGTTGGTATCTCAAGAAAACCAAGAAAGTGTAAGAAATTGCAATGGAAAAAAAGATCTGTAAGGAAACTGCAACATTCCTCAAATTAATATGTGAAACAAACAGAAATAACATAATTCCATAATGTTTTCTGCAATTTTTGATGTTTGACTGGCGCTCTATTAATGACGTTAGCCTGTGTAACAGGTTTAGGATTAGTCAAAATCACGAGTTTATCATCAACAGCCGTCATGATGGATTGTTAGATTAATAAGCAAAAATGTCAACCTTAGGCTGCTTTGCTGCATTTCTCCTCTTTATATTTAATTTTGACATCATTTCAACGATCTTATCTTGAGTCCTGTGAGTTAGGGATGGATTATCTCCCTATTTGATAGAAAATAATTGACGGATTAACTGATAATGAATATAGTCATTAGTTGCAGTTCTACGATTAATTTATTTTGAGTGGAATCGTAATTTTTAAGACATCCATGAAGACACACACCACCGAATGGTACAAGAACAACCGAATGAAACTTTAACAGTGGGAACATGTCAGACATGTGCAAAGCAATTCCACATTGATGAGTGCTTAAACTATGAAGAAAATGCTGATTAACAGGACAAAGTTTGAGTCATGGAGCCCTCGTGGCTGAATGCTGTAACTGTCACGCGCATCGTGAAGTATAAGTTCTGGTATCTTTCAGGGTTTCTGCTGCAGCCGTTCACCGGAGGCTACGCGTCCTTGTGACACCGTTGTTGACAGCTGACGGCTCCCCCCCCCCCTCCGAGCGACTGTCTCCCCCCCAGCTGGCTGGCTCTAACGCTAATGGTCACCCTCAGTAGGAGCCGGCGGGTTGCGGGTGCCTTTGCCGTCGTCATTAAGCACCATCGGTTTAATGAACGCTGCGTTTAGGAGTGCTTGGACCTTCATGCTCCGCCGCCTCATTAAGTGGAACGCAAACTAATATGGGGAGCAACCTAGAGCTCACCTCTAGAGATGACAGAGAGGGAGAGGAGAGAGAGAGACGGGGGGGGAAACCACAGACACTCAGTCTTGGTGTCTGGAGGCCGTTTATGGAAAAGACTTGAACCAAGTTGTAAAAGATAAGAGAACAGCAGTTGCTACCAGCTTTGAACATGCAGGAGCAAATTACAGCAGCAACACCAGCAGTGATGATGCAGTAGTCGTCGTGTAGTAAATCCCAGGATCTTTATTTTGGTCGTCAGTAGTAACACTAATGACCATACAGGTTCAGGGACTGGATACGATAACACAAGATCCGCTATTTATCAATGAATCGATTTAGTTAACAGAAAATTCAACACACAAAAAAAGCCAAACAGCCTCCAACTCCAGCTTCTGAAATTTGAAATCTGAAAATTGTGAACGTTTTCTGACATTTTCAGAATTAATAAAAAATAACCAGCAGGTTTATAGATTGCAGCCCCTAGTTATGATGTATACATTTTTTTAAAAAGTCAAGGGACACGTCATCATTGCATTTATACAATTACCACAGACAAAAAGACATATTTGTTTCGTTTTTCAAAGAGTCTTTGCAGTTGCTTTTAAAAGATAGTTTTCGTATCTTAATACGACAGTCACATGCCATATGTCCTCCATTTCTTAGATTGTAGTCACTCCATTAAAGTATTGCTTCACAGCCAGTAAGAGGCAGGGAGAAAACGGCTGCCCATAACTCCTTCAATGTGAGCATTTAAAAGGAGACATATGCTCATTCTCAGGTTCATCCTTGTATTTGGGGTTTCTACTAGGACATGTTTACAAGCTTTAATGTTACAACAACACATTATTTTGCTCATACTGTCTGTCTGAATACACCTGCATTCAACCTCGATGTCGGAGACGCTCCGTTTTAGCAGCATCTTCCATCGCCCGTACACAGAACTATTTTAACGATGCTCATCTGAATCTGAATACCACTATCCCGAATAAACTATGGGTTTTAAAATATAAAAAATATAAACCTGTAGAGTACCAGCCTACAGACAACATACCCACAGCACCCTGATTTCAGTCATGACCCAGTTTCAGTCTAACGTCTTTGGCTTTCAGAGAAGCTGCGAATGAGGGAGACTTCTCCACCTGCCGCCCACTACCTCAGGCGACTGTGCCAAAAATCTGCCCACACCTTGCCATCCATCCTGCCATTTTGTCCATGCACACATCCCCTCCTGCCCCTCCTCTTCCTTTCCTCATCTCCTGGTTCCCTAGGGTGGGCCTGGGTGGAGATAATTCCCTCTCTACACAGGAACAATTAAGGGCTCGGCTCAGGGCTTTATGGTCAGAGGAGCAGCTGCTTTTTGCCATTTCTGGGTCCATAACTGTCTGAAATGACAACGTGGGGGGTAGAGGGAGCATCCTGGGCCCCTCCTCCTGATTCTATACAAGAACCATAATTCTTTTCCGCCTATTCAGCATATATCACGCACACACACTCACGTCTGCAAGACAACGATAAACAGATAACATCAAGTATTTGATGTGAGTGTGTGACAGATTGGAGTTGCAGTCAGGCTGTAAACATCTCTTGAAAGCAGATGCTGAAGAGGCCAAAATAATTAGGTTGTTTCAGATAACCTGAGTTTGCGGAACTCAAGAACGACAGAAAAACAGGCTGAAGTCCAGAGAAAAGAGGCAACAGGTAAGAAAGGGGAAAACTGCAGCCAAAGCTGATGCAAGTACAACTTCTGGAAGTAAAAAAAAAAACTGCCTCGAGTCATGTTGAGTCACCTCACAAAAAGTTGAATTCAGCTCACATCTAAATATTAGGTGGCACACAGCCACGGGCAGAAACTAAAGATTTGTTTCCTTAGAAAACTGATAATACAATCTTCAGCTTAAAAGGTTTCCTGTGGAGTTTTCTCACACAAAACACAAGTTAGGGTTAAAGTTTAGCATTAATCACTTGTTGAGTGGATCCTTGAGCTCTAACAAATGTGTTAAATGCTTTTCCATCCTCAAAATATGTGTAAAGCTGAAACTATTAAAAGGAGTTTCAACACAGCATCTTTTCTTTGTGTGTTAGAAGATGGCCATAACATAAAACCTTGTTATATTAGCCAGGAAACTCCTTTTATTCTGTGTTGAGGATCATTGAGCAGATGATTAAAAGAAAGATGAATGCTCTGCCTCAGTTATTATTATTATTATTATTATTATTATTATTATTATTATTATTACTACTACGACTAGTTATTCTGCTATTCTGCTCATTTTTCGAGCCACATGTCCTGGAAGATTTCAATGTTGCAGACAAATGGAAGATATTAGGTTCAAATAAAAACACAATTGATAGGCCGGCTACATGAAGAATGAAATCATGATCAAACACAGCGTTTCTGGGACTTGAGATTGTATCTCAAACTCGCCTGCTTGGTTTCAGAAAGGCTGTACTGAATAGTTCCAAGCTTCTTTCATAACATTTAACATTCACTCATAAGCATCTTAGTCATGTGTTTCTTTTTGAACGCTTGGCCCTTTCACAAGTCCTTAATAGGCTACATGTGATGTATAAATAATGTAAAACACACAGACAGACTTGAAGTGTGTAATAGCATTTGTCTGAAAATCAAAATGATAAAATATGGAGATATGAATCTGATATGAACACAATTATGTGCGTCTCCAGCCATGTTGCATTACATCGATGTCTCCCAAACGACGATGTAATGCAACATGGCTGGAGGCGCATTTAACCGGGGCATGTTGTTGACTTTGATACTTTTTTACTGCAAATATGGACCAAAAAAACGAAAGATTCTTGGGCCTACTAACCTCCAGCTAAGTAGGTGAACTAGCTAGCTGACCTTGGAATAACTTATAAAACATTCTCCTCCGGCTTCACCCACTGAAGTTTAGCTCGAATACGATTATTTCTCACACAAGTTATTAAATGAAAATGTGAGCTGAGATCACAGATGGGTGAGGTGTGGGCATCTGTGCTTGAACATGCATGTGTGTGTGTGCATGCATGTAGACTACATGTACATGAATGACATAGTGGGAGAGTGATGGGAAAAGAGAGAGAGATCTGTGAAAAAGAGAACTGAATGAGTGGGAAGTGGAGAGTGAAAAAATAGCCTGTCTTTGAATGCATCATCTGAAGTGTTGATAACCGATACGGAGGGAGGTGTGAATGGTGTTAAGAGAGTGCCCCGGAGAGGCTAATTGCTTAAATGGAGAGTGCAGTCATTGTGGAGACCTTCGGAGTGATTAGAGAAAACAGTGAAATTATAACATACAACAAGTGATTCTGCAGACCTCATCAAAATGTCCCAAAAATATGTCAAGACTGCTCAATGGTGTTAAAATTCCACAACTAATTCCAGAAAAGGAAGGTAAGCCAAAAACTGCTATCAAAGGTACTGGCTTTAAATGGATAGTTGAGATCTTCCATGTGGGGTTGTATAAGGCATTGCAGATGGTGGTCTGGGCGCACCTACTTGGATAAACAGACAAAACTTCCGGCTTTAGTACATTTTACTTATGCCCCTTGTATCTCACACGACACAAAAAATCTGAAATATCCCTTTAAGTGACTGCACTCGGCAATTGTGTGCGAAAGATTTAAAATCCAGCTATAATGTGCAAGAAAAAACTTGAAAACACTGTGACTAGTGAAATTAAATCAACTGGTTCTGAGGAAAAAAATCACTTTGTGGAAAATAAATGTTATGAATGTATGATGAGAAATAACTGCTGATATGTAAAAGTAGCTATTTTGGCTGATCAGTCAAGAAATCATCACTTTACACTGAAAATAAAGAAGAAATTCAAATAAAATAGTGATGGCGATGCTGGCTCAAGTGGCCGAGCAGTGCTTTTCCATTAAACCGAGAACGGTGGTGGAAACGAGGGCTCGTCCTTCTCATAGATCACTTCGATAAACACTAATGGAGCATACCTATACCTTATTTACTCCCATTGCCCATCGTAGATTACTCCTTTCTATTTGAACTGATGATCTCCATCTCTGCATCTCCGCTGTCTGCTCATTATTTTTCAAAATGGAGTTCGAGCAGCTCAAGAAAAAAGACATCTTCATTAGGACATGGCCAGAAAAGTTGGATCAGTCTCGTTTTGGCAGTGGGAGCCCAGACAACCGAAATAGCCCTCTAATGCTAAGGATGTCCTATTGATTGACTCGCTGTCAGAATCAATAAAGTTGGGTTTTTCAAAATAAACGGATAAACAGGGAGATTTATGGGCCAAACAGCGGAGCAGTACATCACGTTTTCGTTACATTTTGAAGGTCTGATATTGCTATATTTATAACTTATTTCATCCCAGTTTTAAAACAGACGTGACTCACTGACTTCACTCTTCTGCAGGAATAATTCTTCTCCTTTTTGAGTATAATCCAGCAAACTAGTTCACAAAGTGACATCCACCACTATTGCACAAAAAACTGCTGAGAAAGCGACTGCCTGGCCCACAAAGGGTTAACCTCAAACACTTATTCAGACTCAGTGGGGCATGTGGCCTCATTCAGCTACCTGAAATGCCCCCACCACGCCCCAGAACTACTCACAAGCCAAGGTCTCCACATCACTGTATTCATTAATTATCAACTTCATTTTTCACCGCAAAACTGTAAACAAGATGGGGAAATGGGGAGCTAGAGAGCGATTAGCGAGGTAAAGAAGGCTGAGGGAACGAGAGAGTAAGGGAAGAGGGAGGAAAGAGGGAGCATGAGGCAAGAGAAAGGGTAAGGTGTTAAGAATGCTGTCGGGCAGAAAGGAGGGACGAACATGAGGGACGAGGGAAGGGAACGTGACTTTTTTTGCAGGGTTTGTATTTCTCTTTTTTTAACAAGCTACGGATGTTGCAGAGGCATCCCAGTGCCTGTTCCCCTCCTAATTATTCCAATTATCATGGCACACTATGAAAACGTGATTAATAACACAGAGGATATTGTTGTGGCAATTAGCCATATGGTGGTGGGACTCTGCTCTGTCACGATTTTGCCATTAGCATCTACTTATGTTTGTCAGAGGCGTGCAGCCATGACAAGCTCAAGTTCTGCTCACCTTGCACTCCCCACTGAGCGGCTCACACCGGGGGGGTGAGGGGGGGGGTATTCCTCCCGGCTTCTCGGCTGAGTGAATTTTTTATGTGGCATCCGGTCGGACTGGGGACAAAATGTCAACCCGGCGTCTGGGATGGCCCATCAAACTCTCGTACTCCTGGGAAAGGGAAGGGAGGAGACAAGACAAGAATTATTTGTGCTAGCTTGTTATACAAACATAAACAAAATGTATTGGTGCATATATATGAGCCATCTTTCTCTCTGTCTCCCTCTCTCCCTCTGTTTATTTCCTTAAAACAAAAATGCACGTGCACGCTCATGCACTTAGACACACACGGTGACATGCAAACACACACTAGGTCACAGCCAGTCAAATGAATCGAGTTGACTCTGAGTCCGTCTCCACGGTAAGCAGTTTTTACAACAAGAGCCCCCTTGTTAAGACCTGTTGGTATTCTCCAGATGGCAATAAAAATGCATGAGGTCTGCTGGAACCGTGGAAAAGAGCTCAGCCACTTAAGTAGGAAAAACAAAACCTCAGAGAGGTAAAAAAAAAAAAAAAAGCAGGTAGTGTGTCGCCAAGCTGATACTCCAAGGACCGAAAAGGAGAGCTTCAGATGAGTGCAGCGCCACTACCGCTGCTGGTGTGTACTTCCGAGAACCAAGGATGTGCATCTTGTTATCTGTCTTATCAACTTAAGATAAGTCATCTTGTTATGCCACACAAGCTGGCATTTGACTGTCAAGAGTAATGCTCTGTGGCTGTTTGAATATCATTTCAAAGGAGGCAAAGTGAGAATGATGAACAGGGAGCAGTGTTGCAAACTTTGGGAAAGAAAAGAAAGAGATTTGCTTCCAAACAAGTTAGCCCCTGTCTGAAGAAAGTGGCACCCTTAATTGACACAAAATGAGTGACAGGAAATATTACAGCGCAGAAAAAAACGGTTTAAAAAGTTTTATGCTGGAGAAAAAAAAAGAATTCTAAAACTTAACTTGTGATCATTTGGAGGACGTGTGCTGTTGAACTATGCAGAACTAGTTTCTGTTATTTAGTCTACCCTTTGGTTTTACACAATATGGCAACTTTCAAAATGTTTTACTTGCATATAATATACTCAGCACAGTAGCCATAAATAAACCAGAAATTAAATTAACTATCATTGTCAAAACATTTTGGTAAGGTCATTGTGAGTGTACATTCCTTTTTTTCTCACTTAGGTAAGTCAGTCATAATTAAATTTGCGTGGCATTGAAAACTTTCCAAAAACACATACATTCAAAAGCAACAACGAGAGACCTCTGCAACGACAGCCGTTGTCATCGCATGTCTTAACTTCACAGTGGTTTTTGTTGAGCTACAAGGCAACTTCACAATGACTAGATCCTGCCTTAGCAACAAGGAACAGAAAAGAAGACAGGGAAGGCATGGATGCCCATGTTATCTCAGGGTCTTAATATGGGCTGAGGAGTGTGCGGCTGAAGAGCAGGGATATGGGACTTTTCATCGCCATAATTAAAACAGCAAGATAGATTCAGTAATTGAATGAAAAATCAGGATCTGAGCAACATCTGTGCCAGCCACATAAATCATTTCAACGAGAGGCTTGAAACGCCATAAAACCCATGCGACTAGGAGTCAGAGAGCCTGTCAGACGCATCACAGGGCGGCACGGATGACAAGATAACATTGGACCTGCCACCTTAATTCACTTTTTTAAATAAACTGGTGGGATAAAAAGTTGACTTCATGACCAGAATGACACGATACAGGGCTTCATGACATGAATGACATAAAGCAAAGGTATAAGACCTGAATGCTGTGTTTTTTTTATTTTTATCTTTGAGGCGAATTGAGAGTAAACGCTGATGTACTTTTTACAAACATGCGGTAATGATATAGGTATATGCTTAAGCGCAAGGGGAACAAGACCGTCCAATGAGTAAACAGGGTCACCTATGCAGCTTGTGCCAAAACCACATCACAAACAAATGAAAAGGTCACTGAATCGTCTGCATTATTTCCTGATCTGCAGGTGCAACAAAACAGCAATGATCACAACATAAACCACAAACTGTCAAATGTGAGTGAACAATGCAAGCACTTATTGTAAAAAAGTTTCACACTCGTGTAGAAGGCCATCATGTTGTTTTTTTTTATTAGAAGGACTGTGCCTAAATGACTCACTGTTTTAAATCAATTACATTTTCCACATCTCGATTGAATTCGGTTGCTGTAACTCTATAATGTTACAACCATTAAATAAATATGGTGTCCTGCTGTTGAAATGAGTTAAACTACTTTAATAATAACACAAATTTCCCCATGGCATCATAATGAATAGCAACATATCAACACTGGTGTTGGGAAACTAAGTACATCAACAACTTTAGTAAGCAGCGACTTTGCAGATTCAGATAAAAACAAAAAAAAAATAAGGATGCATTATCATAAATGGGTTAAGATAAGATTCGATTAATTCGGGGGGGTTGAATGTAAGCACATAACGTAGTTACAATTAGTTATTTACAATTCATTTCTACACTGATGTATTGATATTATTAGAACAGCAAACTGATTTCAACAATTGAAAGAGTGACTAGCTTTAATAATATTTAATTACAGTACTGATAGTAGTGGTACTACTAGTAGTAGTAATCCTGCTATTGCTTCTGTAGTACTTGTACAGGTAGAGTTGATAAAAGCATAATAATAATAATTATAATCATAATAAATTGAATTTATATAGCTTTATTTATTTATATGTTTGCTGCAGGGCCAGAAACATTAGCGTTATATTGCATTACTGTATGGTGGTGTTTCTATTACTCCTTTAACGTATATCGATACTAGAGTAATGTTTTTAAGTTAAATATTAAAATAGCAACACAGTTCATAAGCCCCACAGGTCACACAGCCTACAATATGCATAACAATGAATATACACCTCTCCAATTAACGTTCATCTTTGTGAAAACCTAGTTTGTTTGTTTGTAGTCTCACTTGGTTTTGCCTAATGTTAGCTTTATGAGCTGACTAACACAAGAAGACACCTCACATTGTCTTGTTTTAAATGAACTGCAGGTAACATACCTGGCTGTCCAGCAGCTCATCCAACGTCCCTCCGTCCATCAGATAGCTTAGCTAACGTTAGCTACCCAATCAGCCACACTCCTCCCGGAAGACAGTTAGCTCCAATGTTGTGGCTTCGTTTTGTTGGTTTGGGTGTAAATTTGTGCAAGTAATACACTGCAAACAACGTCGTGAAGGCGTTTGATGTGTTGTCCGCGCTTTCCTGTGAACAACCGTAACTGTAGGTGGCTAACGATAGCCGTTAGCCGTCTCGGTAGCCCCATCAGGTGTTTATGGAAATTAGTGACGTCCTCACACTGTCTACGTGACGTTTTACAGTGAGGTCACCTTAGTTATTCTTATCTAGTAGTTTGTGTTAATTAGTCAATCAAAAATACTGCCATTCTTTTGGATTTCGGGTTCCGGCTGAGCGTTGTAAAATCCCGCGCGCTTCATCTCCGTCCGCCATATTTGTTTGTAAAACGAACTTTTTTTTTTTTTTTTTTGATGAACCTAACTGTGCCGGTAATCTTCACTTCCGGTACGGCAATCACAGGAAAAGAAAATAACTGATACTTTTTTTTTCTAATGTAATTTCAGAGGATCCATGACAAATTATCTGCATTTAATAATAATTAATACATTTTTTAAAAAATGCACTTTTTTTGGATGATCATGATCCAATACTTTATTAATTATTGCTGAAACCAGTCATCCTACCCAAGTATCTCTTATAGCTAAATTCAGCTGTTTCAATTGGGTTCTTTTTCTCGGTAATTTATAACACTGCATTAGTCATTTCAGCTCTATTTTGACTCATTAAATACTGAATAGTGATTTTAGTGAGACAGCCTATTTAGAGTTACATACTGTAAATAGGTGACAGAGCTGTGTAGAACCCAGGTTTACTGTGTTAAATGAACTCTGATGGGATTAGATTAAAAATACATACTGTTGTGGATGTGTGGAGATTGTCCTTGCTTATTCCAGGCCTGAATTATTATTATCCAAATACATTTGCACCATTTTTAGCCAGGAGAATCTCGAGCTCTGTGGGAATCAGCTGTCTTAAAACGATTTGTTACATCATTAGTAGACCAAAATGTGCTTTATTTTCGTGCTAACACCTATTTTGTAGGAGCACTCCATCTGTGATTTGCATCTAATTTTCTGTATAATAGTCTGGGATTTCTTACATATCCTCACTTTCATTCTGCCGTTACCACCTGGCCATAGCAACACTTCCTTTACCACAGTTTCCTAAAAGTTAAACAATAAATGTAAGATCGAAAGTAAGGAAAAAACCCACTTAGCTTTGTGTTGTGGAAGTGGGTGGCTTCAAAGGCAGTCCCTTGACATTTTTAGAGACAATTTCACCTGAGACAAAGTGCAACCTTCATTAATAAAAGATTCCTCACTGCCCAGGGCAACGTAAGACTCATTTAAAGTTCTGCTTCAACTCAGTGGGGGACGCTCTACTCACGGGGAGATACGGTGACTACGCATGGGGGAAACTGGGATTTAGATTCTCATATTAACTATTTTACTACTAAATTAAATAGAGTAGAAAATGGCTTTAACAAAGCCTGACACCTGCTCTAAAATACTATTTAAACAAAAACTATTGTGAGTTAATAAATGCTGTCTGTTTGTCTCATACTTTGTTCTCGGTTGTAATCTTTTCCCCCCATCCACACACACATACACATTTCTGCAGATATGATGCAGCTCTTTGTGATCAAGACCTCAGTCACACACACTAATACACTTGAAAGGCATGTTCTCCGGGTAGACATGATCCCTCCTCTAATTATTCAATAATCTAATGACACAATTGGTCATGGTGAGCAACACCGAGCGGTGACACCAGATGGTGGCTTTTGCGACGAAAACCCCCCCACACACCCTCTGGTGCGTCCTCGTTTCAGTTGGAGTCAGCGAGAGGCTGTGTGCTCTTCCAACTTGCCAAAGACGACTCGAGGAACTCTCATCTCCGAAACTCTGTGTTCATTTTGGAATCGAAAAATCACCACCTGTTTTCTCTGCTGACAGAACGTGTGCAAGTGTTTTTATTCCGTTCGGTGAGATCGACTCACGTCAAGAAAGTCACATTTTTGTCGTAAGAACTGTTAAAGTATATGAGACTAGGAAAATATGTAATTAGAAAGACGATACACACAAAACTACGACATCCGTGTGTTCGGTACCAGGATGTAGCGTTACTCATGCTAACAAAAAGTCTTGCTCCTTCTTCTTTAAGAAGATAACGTTACATTAGTGATGGAATGAAGCTAAGCTAGCTGTCCGCCGTGTTGGTGACGTACATTGTGCGACATGAGTGATGTAGTTCACAGTCTTTCTCGAATTGTGCGATGAATTTCACAGTTGTGAATTTTAAAAGATCATTTTCAAGTGAATCAGTTTGTGTAGAATTATTTAGTATTAATTTGTGCATCAGCTGTTCTCGACGCACAAATTAAACGTTATCTCGCCTGATGTGTTTTACCCACCCGGGCATCGTATCTTCAGACCTCACTTACGTGACTTTTGCGTGTGTAGGTCTTTCTAATTACATATCTTCTTATACTTGTATAAGACGTATGACTTTCCTGACTTGCAAAATAGTCTTGAATTGTCTCATAATGGATAACAAAACATATATAATTTTAGGTACAATTCAAAGGGGATTAAAAATATCAGAGGGGGCAGGGCTTCGGTTCTCTATTATTTTCAGCCTGTGAGTGTCCTCATGGGGAAAATGTATTCCTGGAAACACCAACTGTAGCTGGAAGTACCACAAAAGCGGTTTTGAGTACCGTTTTCTGTCAGCGAACCGATTCTGTCAATGCGATGGCCGCACGCGATGCAGTCACAAAACTTTACAGGCGGTAGTCGAGATCAAAACGAAGGTGGAGTTTGCGTCCCAAGACGGTCTCTATCTTGTTGTAGCTTTTTCACTATCGTTGACTTTGAAGCAGGTGCACTTTGTGTCAACTGTGGTTTTTGGAGGGAAAGTCGTCATCCGTAGACGCCAGGGCTGCTTTCAGGCCGTAACAACTTCCATCGGCTGCTCTCGCTGCAGCTCCGGGGGACTGAGTGATGTGATGACCCTGATCTGAGGCAGCCTCCTCGGGGCCGCTCCGGGGCACAGGGACAAAATGTCAGGGAAGGTTTGTGCAAGGTGACTGCAGGAATATGTGCGTGGAGCGTTGAGTGAGTGTATGTGCATGAATGTGTGTGTGTGTGTGTGTGTGTGTGTGTGTGGGGGGGGGGGGGGGGGTGCATATCAATAACATTTGCTGCATTGCTTTTACTTGCTAATGTCTCCTTCAGGGCCTCTCCATCCTGTACATTAGGCTTTTTATAAAGATGCACTCAGGGCCCCCTTTGTAAGTTAGAGCCTGCAGATGGAGGAGGGTTGTATAAACTACAAAACCCAGAATTCAACTGCACACAACACGTTTTCAAGAAGTAGATAACCAATGTCAAACCATGAATATCCTATAAAAATAGCTAAATATGCACACAATTTGATCGGGGCAGATGGGCTAAGATGCTAGCGGTAGCTTTGACTTGTTGTCATAGCCGATATAAACAAGTTGCTTGGTTCCGCTAAGAGCTGATGTTTGGCGTTGCTATGCCAACAAGTAATCAGTATAAACTCACAAATATGCAGTGTCAGTTGGGATCAACCCCTGCGACCCTGAATATGAAATGCAGTTAGAGGGATAATGCTCAGGCCTCGGTTAACATTGTAAAAGCCGAAGACCATAAAACCATAGCAACCTACGAAGCCACAGCAGACGCGTCTAATAGTAAATAAGAGAGCGATCACAACCGTTCTAATAAAGCCTTCTATTGAACATCTTGACAAATTAAGGTATCAAAAGCCCAGTTTGATGTTCTGTTATCAGCACACTTACTTTGAATTTATTTTTTTTTGGCCGTCCTTGACTACACACTGTACATTTCCCTCCAAACTTATTAATACGCCGCTTTTTTTTTTTTTCCAAAACGGGTTTCATCACAAAATGTTTTACATTCCATCAAAGGACATAAACGCAGATAAAAAACAAAAGCTGATGCATCCAAAGCACTCAGACATGCTTGATCATCAGCATTAATTGGATAGTGAGGGAGGATAGGAAACTTTGTTGCCATAAAAATCAAAATAAATAATTGCTAGGTGAAACTCCAGGAGAATGCATTCTCTATCTGGTTGATCATAAATCCTGAAATAATGACATGCTTACCCATAAATGACTAAACAAGGGGCCATTAAGGCACGCATGACTTCTCCTGATGTCTGTGCAGCAGATGTTAATAATTTTTTCCATAATGGGGAAGGAGAGAGGGAAGGAGGAAGCTGCTTTTGTTTGATCATATGAAAAGGAAAATGTCAAATAAGGGTCAGCAATGTAAACATATGTGAACCTGGAGGTATACAAGAGAAAACGTTGAATTCACATGTTGATAGAGGAGGATTTAAAGCCCCAGCAGTGCCTTTTTACAAAACGTGACTTTTATTCACTATTTTACGATTCATTTCATGATTGCGTATTTGGGCCACTATAGGATAAATATGACTGGAGTCGAGAGAGGTGGCTTTATCTAGTCGCTACTTTATCATAGAGGTCATAGAGGAAATAAATACGTTGCTTGACCGGATGCTTGCCGTTGCTATGACAACAAGTAAAAGCTACCGCTCGCAATAGGGTCAATTTGGCCCATATACATAAAACTACTGCTACTTTAGCACTTTTTGCAACTTTTTTTTCTGTGAATATTTCCCCCCTCCCTCGGCTTTTTTTTGTTTCCGACAGGCTCTAATACGCCGTCGTAGTGAGGTG
This sequence comes from Chelidonichthys spinosus, assembly GCA_029853015.1. Lineage (NCBI taxonomy): Eukaryota > Metazoa > Chordata > Actinopteri > Perciformes > Triglidae > Chelidonichthys > Chelidonichthys spinosus. Next base: position 4,667,528 of record CM056834.1, on the reverse strand, counting down.
ACTTAAAAGCTCAGACGTAGATGTTATCGCTCACGGTGTATCCGTACATCTCCTGTGTTTTTTCGGGCTTCTCCTTGTTGTTTCCAGATCTTGACGGGAGATGATATTCTGCCCTCAAATGTGAGCTCCTTATCGCAACACGGATTTGTTCCGCCAGCAGTGAGACGCCAGATTATCAGTCTATTAGATTCATACTGGCATACGTGGCACCGATCACATTAACGCTGATCCTGATTCACCCCACCCTAAAACATGTTATTTCTTAAGGCTCCGCTGTGATCTTATCATCCAGACTGTCAGATAACAGCTCAGAAAAAAGAAATATCTGTCTCCTCTTTTGTCATCAGACACTATCTTTGCCCATTGTCTTAATTAAGCACTTTGTCATTTTTTGTTTGTTGTCATTAACAAAGTGTCTCATTTCAAATTGTATATGATTGGCACATTGGCAAAATTCAGTGTATAAGTTTTGAATCAGTTCTTTTTTTCCCTCTCCTCTCTTTTACTCAGGGGGCATCTACATTTAATACGGGAATGACTTCAGACATCATTGCTGCTATATTAATCAGCGCAATATTGTCGTCTTGAATGTTATGCTTTGTTTATATTGCTTTTCATTCTGACATTTTATGATTGCTGTTGTAATTAGAGCAGGTAGGTTATTGGAGCATGTTATGAGACTTGCTGCTTTATCACCTGATATAAATCCAGAATATTTATCCCGCTCTTGTGATGAACAACAGTAGTTTTTATTGACAAAGAAAATAAAAAAACAACAACTTTGAGAGAAAGTACTTTGTATTACTAACATTTTCGCTGCCACTGATGGTTATAAAAGAAAAAAAAGTGTCTTATATGACATTTCTTTCATCGAGCGGTTTCCCACAATGTCAGCGACGGACAGAAAAAAGCAGCCGAGCTGTTACGTTACGGAGATTTCACCGAACGCTCGACGACCTTGAAACTTCTCCTGGACGGCGTTCAAATGACGGGCGAGACGAATCCGCGCTCCTGTCAGCGGTCCGTTTGATTTCCCTCCGTTCTCTCGCTTTGTTTGGTCTTTTTTTTCAAACTCTGCCAAGAAAATATAAATTGAATGCTTAAAAAAAATCTGAAAATTATTAATCACTTTGATTCATTAGCTTGGAATTGCAGATGAAAAAGACATTAAACTACAACCTTGATTTTTTTTCTTTCACTCTATATGCATTTATTTCTGTAAAAGCTTTTATCAGTTAAAGAGAGTCCCTGCGTCAATTTCAACAAGCAAGACAAATAAAGCTTTGTAAGTTGATGATTAATTAAAAATCTTAAGGAGTCGTTACAATGTCAGACGTTGTATCAAGATTCATTTTAAAGATGGGATCTTTGATGAGGAGCCGTTCTGCAAACTTGGACTTTGACTCGGATCAGTCGTTCCCAAAGAGACTCGCAGGGGGTTTCATCGGGTTCGCCAAGTACATTTGCAGTACTTCTTCCATAGTCTTTAATTCAACATTAACTTACAACTTTGAGTCACATGAGGGAGGCTGAATGTTCGTTCTGTTCATAGACTGTATGTGAGAAGTGGACGTAGTCATCATGAAGTCACCTGTTGGTTTGTGGACTACAGTTTTGAAGTCTTGATTTTAGCATTTTGGCCGTCGCAATCTTGGAAATTTTGCCACCAGTGGAAGGAAGTGACACAAGGTCACTAAAGGGCAACTTTACAGCTAAGTGTTCATCTAAGTAGCTAACTAGCATTGGTAGTGTGGTAGCGACCTGTCAATCAGCAGGTAAGCCCCGCCCCCTAAAGCATCCCCTGCTTTCTGGTCTGGTGGACTCTAAATGGACCATAATGTACTAAATGAACATCATGCTGGATTGAAGAAGACTTGAAACTAGAGATTGAGACCATAAACTCATGTTTACTGAGATAATACATCAACAGCGAAGTAGGACCATTTTCTCATAGACTTCTATACAACCAGAGAGGAGTCGCCCCTTGGTGGCCAGCAGAGAGAATGCAGCTTCAAGGCACTTCAGCATTGGCTTCATTTCTTAGAACTGGAGGTTGCTGTCATGATAATTGCAGCTTACTTATAACATTCAACATGTTCAGGTTTTGCAACTCAGATGTGGGCCTACCAAAGGTTTTGTGCAAATGTGCTGCCTTTGTGTCAGAAGTTATTTGTGAGGAAGCAGCTCTGCAAGTTAAATGTAAAATAAAGATTTAGGTTTTGCACCAAAAGTGATAATGGAATTCATTGAAATCCATTCATTCGCCCAGAACTAAAGGTGTACATGTCAAAGTAAAACATTGACAAAATGAACCATCACAGCTTTAGCAATAGAAGTCATGAAAACATAAAAACAAAAATAAAGTTCCATATAGGCACGGCTATAGAAAACAACTCCTGTAGAATCTGCAGCGACTGCGGCGACCTTGAGAACCTCCCGAGAACCTCGGGAACTTCTTCCCACAGAGATTTGGCCGCACTGCTGCCTGATATCAGACTGCGTATTAGACACTGATCTGTTTAATTACAGTCAAGAGTCGCACGCCATCTGTAAGAGCACCTCATCGCCTCTCTGCACTATCCAAATGACTTAAAGAATCCGGAGATATTGTCCTCCAAGGACACGCTTAATTGAGTCGCGAGCGCCGAGTGCACTGCAGTATTCTTCGACTTCAGTGGCTCGAGCTCGGCCGAGCAGCAGCAGCAGGCGGATCCGTGGTGCTTTGGTGGTGATAAGAATTGATCGGAGAGAAAAAAAAATGCTTGTGATTGTCAATTAAATGCAAAACCACAAAAAAAAACTGAGATTCGGAGTAAAAAGTGTCTGGTTTGCAGGATTCTGTTAAGTCCTCGGTAGGAAATTCGACTTGTGCGACGGAGCGGGGGGGCCAGAGCGAAGAAGGTAAAAATAACCCCAAACATGTAACAATATTGTTGTTGGAGACGGCATTGAAAAACAGGCGTTTAGCAAAATGGATTTGGAGGGAGTGGGATGAGGCGGGAGGGCTAAATCTGTCTTGTTCGTTTGTGACGGACTTGGCGGGAAGCAGTGACTTGAGCTTGGATAAAGAAAAGACACTTGCAGCAGAATTCTGCCAGTCTTTGGTTCTCCGTGCCCCCCCTCCTCTCTCTCTCTCTGTCTCTCGCCCGCCACTGCCACCACCACTCCATCACACACACCCACACACACCTTCCCAAACACACCACAGAACCCGGTGCTCCACCGTCACCCATTAATCCCCCCCCCACACGTCGGATCCCAGCCAGGTAATTACTGTTTAAAAATATTTCATCCCATTCTTTCTCCCTAAAAAAAGAAAGGAAAAAAAAAGAGAGAGACAAACGGAAACAAAGGGAACACAGTTCTGAACAACGACAAAGAGGTGCTTTAAATGCATTCTCCTTTCTCCTGGTGGAAAAACGCCGGCTTTGTTTGCACACAGTACAAGGTGTCGGAAAACCAAATCTGCAGCTATTTCATATTTAAATGCAGCTGTCACGCTCTAGTTTTTATACACTCGTGTTCGGAAAGTTGGTAATGCTGCTTCTTCCAGAGAGAGAGAGAGAGAGAGAGAGAGAGAGAGAGAGAGAGAGAGAGAGAGACCACAAAAAAGCTTCTGTTTGTGGTGCAATGAAACCTGTTTGTTGGTTCGCTGACAGGCAACTTCCAAATTAAATAATTTAATCACAAAATGTTTTTGTTGAACATTTACAGAAACATAAACTTCTCTTTTTTCCCCTCATTTTTATTAAGTCTCATTCACTTTATTCTGAAGATCTGACCCCTCGGTGACCTCAGCCTGTCACAGCGACGGAGTCATCAAACGAGCGACGACGTGACTGTTTGTCGAGGATAAATTAAGCTGACAAGTGATAATATCACAGCAGACATGACTAATGAGCTGATTACACTGTTGGAAGTTCTAATTAAGTGGGTTCCCAAACTTTTTTTTCTTTTTCTGGTGACCAACATTTTATAAATCACGATCTAATTCACAATAACACGTTTATCTATAACTGGTTAAGAAGAGCAAATTTGTGAGAAAAATATCAACTGTTTTAACTGCCAATTTCTACATCACCGTATACTATCTTTATTAGGTTAAACAGCCATTTCAAAAGATAAAAATACCTGCGATACATTTCACTTCATTTGATGCACGTTTTTATTGAAAACCTACATGCATGTTAAATATAAAACATCAAATAAATGAGACCAAAATAAAGAGTTAAAAGCTTCTCATAAGTAAAACAAAAAGTGAGCCTTTGGTATTAGATGCACTTATAAGTTGACTACAATTATGGGAACAATATCAACATTTGGGCTCCCTAATGTGGCTCAAAGGTGGAATAAATGTATTATTAATTAAAAATCTCCTGCAACCAATCTCTGGGAATGACTCCCCGAGAGTGTGATATAATAAATAAGTGAGAAGTAGGATCATTTTCTCATAGACTTCTATACGATCAGACTTATTTTTGCAACCAGAGTAGTCGCCCCCTGATGGCCAGCAGAGCAAGTTTACAGCACTTCAGCATTGGCTTCACTTTTCAGAACCTCAGGTTGCTGCCTGATGGCTACAAAATGGCATCGTATCAACGTCCCAAAAGTCTGTCTGTCTGTCTGTCTGTCTGTCTGTCTGTCTGTCTGTCTGTCTATCCCCACCAGTTGATGAACAACATAGACGACATGGAAATGAGAAACCAACAAATTTATTAAATAAAATCCAGAACACTTTTTGAAAAGAGCATGTTTTTCACCCCCCATTTGATATTATATTACGACTCAGTAATGCAGACAAGTTTTCACACCTGTCCACTGCATATCACATTTCTCAAGTTGATAGAGTGCAAAGTGTAAAAACTGCAATTAGTGAACTTGATGCTTTAATAACGCGCGAGGTGACTGCGTCTCACTCCGTCGTAACTTCACACTAAATAGTAAATTCCTCATGTTGTGACATAACGTCCCTAAGAATAGAGGGAAGAGGTGGCGGGGTGAGAAATCAATACGCCGGCAGTGGCAGCAGATGTAGTTGATATGCGGCTGGGTGAGTGCAGTGAAGGATGGGGCGTCTGTTATTGTACGAACTGGCAAACACGACAGCATGTTAATGCCCGTGTTTCACTCGCCGCCGCTCGTTTGTCTCCTCGGGTTCAAGTGAAAGATAATTATGTTCTTCTGAGTGTCGCGGTGAAGGGAAGAGGGCGTCTCCGAACAGTAACGTTTCATTTCAGTCAGAGAGGAAGATGAAATTTCTCTTTTTATGGAGAGTGAACTCTGTTGAAGCCGATATAAGTTCATTAAACCTGCAAAACCACAAGTTAAAGGTTCAATCCGTGAAGTCTAATCAAACCTCATGACATTAACATTGGAATTTAATACCAAGACTTAAAGTTATGCCATTTTATCAAGGTCTGTGTTGTCCAAGTTGCAAACAGATTGATTATGTTTCATTAAGGTGGTCAATATTAAGTGAGTTATGTGTGTTATATGGCATTAATCTTTGCCATTTTCTCTTCTTCTGGCTCCCCTGGGTGCCTGAAGGTCAAAACTTGACCTCTAGGTTAAAGTCTTTAAGTAGAGAATTTGCTTTCATCTAGGGATCTATTAGCAGAAATAGACTATAATATTATAATCATGTGACTACTATGAATCATTTGATAGTGTTTTAATTTATTTTTTTTAAGAATGAGCCCTTCATATCTACATACAGAGCAGGTCTGCCATGTTTTCTACAGTGGGAAATGCTGCACACTGTCCCTTTAATAATGTTTAATCAGCTATTATTTTTTGGTGAAATACCATAATAAATAAAGATCTAAATGATTGATTTATTGAGAAAACACATCAACATCCATCTCTGAGGGAAACATTTAAATGGCAACTGTCAATAAACATCAGATTTATGTGTTGACAACAGAATATGCAGACTAGTCCTTTAAATTTAAAATAGTGATTGAAATGTAATAGTTTGGGGTTTCTTTAGTACAGTTTACAGTCTGTACAGCTTCATTATATTGATGTTATTATAACAAAGGACAGCATATTGTTTGCTGTGAATTAATTATCAGTGTATTGTATGTTCACCACAGCGGCCCAGCTGTTGGCTACAAAAAAAAACTACGATGTAAACTCTCCTACAACAACTGTTCTGAAGGTTTCATAAACACAAAGCTCTTAAAATATCAGCATTTTTAACACATAAAAGACTCTAAGCCTTCAAGTAAAAAAAACTTAACGTAAGGTATAATTAATATCGTCGGCGTTCGGTTTCTGGTAATTTCCTTCTTTTCTCGCAGGTGTATTCTCACAACAAAGCAGGCTGGAGATAATTAGCCAGCGGATGTGGACAAAAGAGACGTCTTGTGGCATCTGGCGGGGTCAGATGGAGAAGAAAAGTCTTGTCATACAGCGGCGGAAATCTATTAACTTGCATATGTATGGATTTATGACAACAACTGGCATAAGAAATCATGAATAACTTACAGATGGATGTTCTTATATAAGCATCAATTGTTAATTGAAGAAGCTGTCACACTCCCCCGGGGCTGTCAACATAGTTTTATAAGCATTCAAACTCAGCTTTATCAAATCAATGCTCTCTATTCAGTGTCGCCTGATTCTCCTGTAATCTTCTTTTTGAGCTTTTCTGCCAAGAAAATACTGAAGTTTAGTTCCTGTGACGCCATCATTCAAGACTTTTTTTTGTTTTTGATTCAGAACATCGTCCCGGGTAAAGATGCTTGTTGCTACGGCGCCCTGGCTCGGCTGATTCCAACTGGATGACGACCTCTGTTGCATTTTTCATGTCTCGCCTCTGTAAGCGGTGGCGGCGTCGTCAGCAGGAAAGGGAGAGAGAAAGGAGCTCAGGTGTGCTGACAGGTAGATCTCTACAGGCCAGACGGGGCTCGCTGGGGAAATCATGAGCCGCCCTCAAGAAGAAGGAGAAGAAGAGGCTTGTGTTGATGTGGGACAATACGGCGGACTATCTGGGGCTCAGGGTTCTACGGTGAGAATGTTGTGATCCTGTCACTTGTCTGAGAAGTCTGTGTCTGTGATGTCACTTCCTGTTGTCTTCAGTTGAAAAGCTGCGGCAGAAACAAACATATGCAGGAGAAGGATCCCTCAAAAACACGCACAACTTAAATTATTAACAATAACGATTTTTTTGGAGCGACAAGAAGCGATTTTTAATTTTTTTACTATGAATAAATTTTTCCCAGAGACAGTACATGAAGTGGGAGTCGTCATAGTGACGTCACTCATCGGTCACCCTACGATTTTGAAGCCTTGAGTTTGGCCATCTTGGATTTTTTTGCAACCAGTAGAAGAAAGTGACCATATTTGGACTGTGGGAGGAGCGACGGGTGGAGCTGAGCGGGTACCCCGAGCAGCACCCTTACTGGAACTGGATCCATGTGGATTCTGGTGTGAAGCTGAGAACAAAGTTAGCTTCATAATTCAAGGTCAACTTTACAGCTAAGTGTTAAAGTCCTCTTAGTAGCTAACTAGCATTGGTAGCATGGTAGCGACCTGTCAATCAGCAGATAAGCCCCGCCCCCTAAAGCATCCCCTGCTTTCTGGTCTGGTGGATTCTAAATGGACCATAATGTACTAAATGAACATCATGCTGGATTGAAGAAGACTTGAAACTAGAGATTGAGACCATAAACTCATGTTTACAATGTTTACTGAGATAATACATCAAGAGAGAAGTAGGACCATTTTCTCATAGACTTGCGGTTGACCTGTAGACCTTTGGTGTAAAACCCACCAATGTGAGATGCAGTACCAGGGATGGCCACTGGGACAAACTAGCAACGACACTAACTTGCTGGACCATATCCTTATTAAGACATCCATGTGCTACGTACATTTACCTTAGCTTTTGTGATTGTAAGTTTTATGCAATAGCGAATATTAATTAATACAATAATAAACAATAATCTGACAGTCGACAGCAAACTGATTCCATTTAATTTGTTTTGCCGGTGAGATATCATACACCTGATGTGTGAATCATCCGAGTTATGAATTCTCTGCAAATTCATGTCATTAATTGACACGAGGCTCCGTTATTTAACTCCTCCTTAACAACTTCTTTTGATATCGTTTTGAAAGTTTTTCCTTCAGTGTTTTCCAAAAAGAAAGCAACAACATTTATCACCAAACCGGTGAGTTTTGTTGACGTGACACCGGCCGACCGCGGAGGCTTCGAGTCGGGAGTTTCTTTTTTTTAGCTTCGTCATCTGTGAGAAGAAGAAACACGCCGCGATCAACACCCATCTCCATTAGAAGCTCGGTTTGAACACGGAGAAGAAGAAAAACAAAGTCTGGTACAAACACCGGCCAAAATCAGAGGATAGCTAGCTGGAAAAAACAAAACACCACACAGAGTGATAGCTGCGCGTTTGAACTGGGTAATTGGTTGGCTACTCGGTAGGCAATACAACAGAGGACCTCCGGAGTGCGGTGTGTGTTTCCCAGCCCCACTGTGCAGCCTCGTAGAGTACAAAGGCAGAGAATGAACTTCAGAGGGGGGGTTTTAATGCCTGAAGAGAAGAATATGGACATTAAATTATCAGGGGGAAACAGCAGGGTGTGGAAAGGGAAAAAAAACCCGAGCCTTCCAAAGCCAGCGAACGCAAACGTACATCCAGGCTGCTTCTGACACGGAAACCTGGCCAAATTCACAGGCTCCTTTATTCTGAGCTTCACACTGATACTCTCCCCGTGTGTGTGTGTGTGTGTGTGTGTGTGTGTGGGAATATCCTGCATGTGTGCACATGCTTTACTTTTTTTAATTGGAATTTAAAGCTACCATAATGCACATCCACACATCCTGTTTTTTGTTTGTTTGTTTTTTTGCATTGAAAATGGTCATATTCGTAAATATGCATAGTACTTAACAAATGGACTGTAGGTTTAGTACATTTTTTTAAGTTAAAAAAAACAAAACAACACCACAACACGACTGTAGCTACATCTGAGAGACGGAAACCTTGTGGACGTTTAGTTTTGCATCACGAAATAAACATGTTTTATTGAAGTTTTTTGGATCGTAAAATGTGGCCCCCGAAACTTTAAAAGAATAAAACTCTGAAAAAGTCAACTATTCGTCAGTCATCAGAGCAGCTACAGGTTTGTCCCTTGAGAGCATTTTGGGTGTTGTTTTGTCAGATCGAGTTGAGTTGAAAGACAGTTATAAAAAAAATACTTTCTATTTCTTTGACACAGAAAAAAACACGTACAAAACAGTGTATCCTCTCTCGTCGGGGCAACTTGTTTTAATTAATAGTCTCATTTCCAGCAGCGTGGCGTCAGCGGTGATTGACAGGCAGAAGCTTGAGATTGTTTTAAGAAAAAGCTTGTGAACGCAGAACCAACGAGGCCTTTGAGGGTCTCTCCAAATAGTCTGAATTTCAAAGTGAGCGACAAATAAGATGGGACAATGGGAAACAGAAGACTCTGGCTAAATGAAAAGAATCACTCTCGAGAGTTGCAGCTTTACACACACGCCTTATTAATCTTTAATATCTCGCTTCTTTCCCCTCTCCCTCCCTCTCCAGTTTATCTCTTCTGAAGCAATTATACCCAAGAGGACAGAGCACATAGGACATGCTCCCACTACCTAGAGCAATAATATATCATTACATACTAAACATATAGCAGCTACGCAAAACAGCCTTTATTGCTACTCCAGGGCGAGTGCTATTTATAAGCTGCAGCGTCGCCACAGAGATCACTCTCTCTCTACCTGAGCTGCATTTATGTGATATTATCTGGGATTTCTTTATTTTTTTTTTAGCAGAGCTGAAAACGACGCCTGTCCGTTTGTCCATTTCTTTTCTTGTTGTGTCCATTTGATTTCAATAGCTTCATATTGACATTAGGGGGTGCTGGAATCCTTTATTGAGCGATGAGGTGTGTTGGACTTTGAAGCAGAACTGACAACAGCTTGTGATGTTATTCTTTAAAAAAAATAACAAACATGCAGCGTCAATGAGAGTTTTAATTTCAATATAGATTCAACAACTTCAGAAAAGCTGCTTTTTTTTATGTCACGCTAAATAAATATCAGGTGATAAGGAGACTCGACTGGATTCAGCTATTTATTATTATTTTTTTAAATGTGCAAACCATGTCCATTATCTAGCAAAAAGCTTGTAGGTAAGAGATCCATAAGCTGTCTGTGATGATGTTTGCACAATATTTCTCAAGAAACAATACAAGAAAGGCCTTCAGGTTTAAAAAAAATAATAAAAAAAATTGAATTTTCACATTCGATCAAGTGTAAAGTATTTGAGATTTCTCGCCAAACTGGAATCAAAACGTCTTTCAATCCGTTTCAGCCACAAACAACTCTTTTTCTACTTGCTGGGGGAAAAAAACAAAAACTTCTACTAAGTAACTTATTCAAAGTAAAACTCATGAATTATTTAAAGGGAACACATTTCCTCTTGTTTATTTATATATACATATGTATAAAAATATCATTTATTCTAAGAGGGTCTATAAATCAAAAGTATTCCCAGAGAATAACAGATAAGTGAGGTTATTGTGCAATGAGGCCAGCTGGTGGTAATAATTTAATGACGTTTTACAGGCGCTATAAAGACAGCAAACAGATGTGGCATTAAGGATTATAAAGTTGGTAAAACTTTTAACAAGTGCTATGTATTTCTGCGGTACAACAGCACACAACCCCCAGAATAAAAAAGGAATTTACACATCCTTCAATTCCAAAGCTATCAATCACACGCGTGTTATTCCCCTGGGAGCGTCTTTACATGCATATTTATCAGCTCAACATGCTAATTCCCGCTGCTATACGCCCGCCAGGCACGTCTCCAGGCGTGTTTATGACTCGTAATTGTTGATATCCTTTGATATATTTCTCTCAACTAAGACATCATTTGGTTTTTGTGGTCGAAAGTCAATGAGGCGGAGTGACCCGAGCTTTCAATTCAAATTTACAGTTCAATATCTATTATATGCTGTTCAGTGCCTGGAGAGGAAGCCTCTCTAAAAGGAGGGGGGGGGGGGGGGTACTGTACAGCACTTATCAGCTGCAAAGCTCATCTCAAGGTTAGTTAATTGATTTGAAAATAAAATTTAAAAAATGGAATTATTATTGCGGAGGAAACAGCAGCTGGGTGTCACTTTAATTCTTTTTTTTTTTTTTCAGCAGGATTTAGCTCGTCGGAGTTTCTACCTGGGGATGGGGGGGTGAAATACATAAAATAATAAATAAGAATGCGCTATTTGTTCTAAACTTCCATAACTTGGATGTTGCTCACAGGACTTCCTGAGTACTTTGTCATCCGCTGCCAAAACAAGTCATTCTGCAGTATAAGAAACACGCAGCCAAAGTTCATCAGCATGCATTTACATCGCTAAAGAGCAATATATATATATATATATATATATATATATATATATATATATATATATATATATATATATATGGCATTCCAGCATAAATTCAGAGCTCGTGCTATGTATTTCTGCGGTACAACAGCACACAACCCCCAGAATAAAAAAGTGAGTGAGTGAGTGGGAGATCTTTCTCTTTTCTTTTTCTGTCTAATCTTTCTTCCAGCTCCTCTTCCTCTTCCTCCCCCCCCCCCCCCCCCTTTTTTTCCTGCAGACACCTGCCGACGAGCTCACACACCTCCAGGGAACGCAACATCTGAGAAATGCAATTTGAGCATTTTCGGCGCCACAATGAGAAAGACAGACAAACAATGCTGGAAAAAAAACGATGGAGGGGGATAAACACGGCGCCGAGTTGATGCTGGACAAACATGTCGCGTTTTTTCCCTTTCCAATTCACAAATGGCCCCCGCCGCCGCCACGTGTTTTTCGGCGCTCGCAGGTGTGGAAATTCAAGGACGAACTTGATTGCGCCCGCGGTCGGCAGCGACGACGTCACCGTTGTTGTTGTTGTTTCTGAGCTTGTTTGCTCGTCTCTCTCTGCTTATTGTTTGATATGCTTCCTTTTTAAAAAAAACATGGAGGGGGGGAGTTTGGATAGTTTTTAAGCGGTGAGAGAACGGAGAGTCGTTGCTCAGGGCGACGGAGCGTTTCATTAATGCCTTTCTGGCCTGAGAGAGAAAAAAAATAAATAATTTGTTTGGTTTTATTGACACGATTTGAAGTTTAAACTCGTCGGTGAAGTCCTCGCCGTGTTGAAAGCTCTGGCAGCGACAAATAATAGGCTTTTCATAAATTTTCATAAGAGAGAAGAAGACAATATCAACTCATAAAAAGACAAATAAGTAGGTGTCAGTGCTGAAATGACTTTGTTTTCTCCCGTGATGAACTACGCCATCGACAACACAGGTGCACCAGAGATGGAACGGTGGAAAAAATGAATTATTAATGACACATTTAAGTATTATAACAGGAAATCAATGAGCATACCTGCTGTAATTAACATGCACAATGTTTTTCCATAATCCAGCACGGTATAATTATGCCTCTCTATTCCGCAACACGTTAGCATTAGCTTTCTCTAAAGCACACAACACCTGTTTATTTGGTTCCCCCCCCCCAACTGTAATGATGAAGAGGCTGCAGGATGTTATTTAGCCGCTCGGCTGTTGGAAGTCGACCTTTAGTCGTGTAGAGACCGACAGAAGCTAAAAAAAAAAGGGGATTAACCCTGTGTTGTTAAATTGTTTTAACTAAATTGGTTTGTGTTCCTTCAATTTATTTATTTGCATTCCTTTTTTTAAGTTTACACAAACGGTTTAAGTTACATCAACAGATTTCTACAAACCCCTCAGTGCTTTTTTTTTTTTTTTTTGCTGGTTTAATCACAGAATATCTGCCACCAAACATGCACTATGCTATTTTTTTTATGCATTTCATGTGCTGCTATTGATTCAGATTGAAGGGTTGTGGTGGTGGGGGGGGGAGGGGGGGGGGCTTATCTCTGTATACTGTAACATGTCCACTAATCACTGATTACCACCGTCTGTTTGTGCTGTGACCAGTGGCAGCGTACAAGATTTCCCATCGTTCCTGAAGGATGCCGGCGAACAGCTTGAGCGGAATCCAACGCCGGGACTGGGATTTTTTTTTTGGCAAGTCAAACTTTATCAGCACAAACATGCGCAAAATGAAAACAAACACAACCCAGACTGCTAATTACCATCCGCTTGGACCTCTGTCCCCCCCCCTACCACCACCACACCCCCCTATTTTTCACTGAGAGACACACAAAATGGCCGACTGCACTGTGCACTCCCCCCCGTTTAAAAAAAAAGAAGAAGCAACAAACGAATCGGAGGGAGCTGCTTGCCGTTTCTGTCCAGAGAGGCAAAGCGGGGGATAATACAGGGTGACACACTGGTAGCCCTCAGTGATTTTTCAAACCTATTATTTCATGTGCAAAGTTATAAATTACACGACTGACACCAGTCTGGTATCTTCTGGGCCATGTGGCCTGAATCAACGCCAAATCCTGTGCCACTAATTTTACTAATTGCCTGAGCCCGGCCAATACTTTTCATTGCTGCGGAGCCTACAGTGTCACAGGAAGCTAATGAGCGCTAAATAATGTATGTGAACCTCTCTAATTGCTTCATTTCTCATTTTGCTTACCAATTCTCATATCATGCTTAGGGATGCCAATTTTTTTTTTTTTTTTTTGTTTCTTTCTCGCTGATGATGAGTCGAACAGTGGTTAATACTAATAACCGCAGCAGTCTGTCAAAAGAGCAGATCCCGGGGAAACGAGGCGGCGTCACACTGCTCGCATTATACTGTGTAATAGCGAAAAACACAAAAGATGGACAATGGTATTTAAACATATATTATTTATCAGATAATCCTCTCTTTTCTGAAGGGGAGATATTCAGAGGGAATCTGAACTCGGAGCGATCCCTCTTCGGGTGAACATTGCACATTGCATTATTTCGGATGCGCTCATCGATGCGTGCAGCATCATCAGGTAAGGCGGCGTATGCCAGCGTGTGCCACCTGGGGCTGTGTGTGTGTGTGTGTGTGTGTGTGTTGTGTGTGTGTGTGTGTGTGTGTGTTGTTCAGCTCTCTGGCTGCGTTCCCACTGCAGCACCCGTCGGCCACCTCTCCTCCCAGTCCTATCAACGGGGGGAAGCTGTAATTCAGCAGCAAATTTGATCATCCAAATAGCTGAATATTTAATGGTATTAAAATCGCGGCGTATAAAAAAAGAAAGAAAAAAAAAAGGCTGTATTATTTATTCACTCCCTATAGTGTAACCTCTATTCTAGACGACGCCAGGTGGTCCTGTAAATATACTCTATCTGACACACACATGTTGCATTATTGACCGATAATTTATCATAATTCATGTCACCGGAAACTCAATAACGCTCTCCGGGACACTCGCCGCCGCCACCTCCTCCTCCCCACCATGTGACCCAGGCGGTGAGACCGGCCCGTCAAGGTGGCGACAAGGTCACCGCTCCCATGAAAACCTCATATATCAAGGCTGCAGTCAAAACCTAAACCAGGACTCATTAGGACTGGATCAAAAGACCCAAACCAGGACTAAGAGAGTTAAGGAAGAACAAGTCTTTCATTTACCTTCGAATGTAAAGACACATATTTTGGGTTTAACACAAGGAACACCTTAAACTGTGTATACTGCAAAGAGAACCCCCCCTAGACCAGAGATGTTCAACAGGGGGGTGTGGGACCCCTAGGGAGTCCGCAGACATCCAAAAATGTAAAAATGTTCAAAAATCCACCTTAACATGAATACAACCTATAATAAGCAAATATAGATCTTCCTGTTTGTTTAATATTATGTTAAGAAATTGTGATGTAGAAATGCCAGAATATGAATCTGTCAACAATTATTATTTTAATGTCTTAGCATTATTATTGGTTTAATAAGGAACAGTTTTATATGATATGTAGGGGGTCCCTCCAACGGGTCTCTGTAGGCCTTGGGGGTCCCTCCTCTATAGGCCTTGGGGGTCCTTGGCCTGAAAAACATTGATGATTAGACTATCTTTTTTTCAACCCTTTACAGAAGACATCATCCAGACCAGTCAGACTCATGAAAACAGCCGAACACGAGTCCGACGCCACGAAGCGTATACTTAGACACCAGATTTCAACGTAACAAAGACAACAAGGTGGTTTTTAAGCTGTCAAAGATGTTTATTTCTCCCTGAGACAGCTTCGTAAAAACCACCTGCAGCTGCATCCTTCCACCTTCTGCGACGGATATAATGTGAGGGGAAGAGTTTGAAGTGGAGCGCAGGTGGCACGCTGGTCTGATGTGGCTTTTTTTTTTTTTTTTTACCTCCCGTCTTCTATTTAACAAACCTCGGGGTCACATAGTAGACGAGTTGGTGACACAGATATATATTGTTGTACTTGTTTATAGAAGTTGAGTTTAATTTTAGCATTTAAGGGCTTTGCTAAGAAAATAGGTTATATAGGGTTATGTTCTACAGTTAGAAGCGGTTGTATTTTCTTAGTAGTAATCTTAACTTGTATTACTTCACTCTACTTGTATTTAAAACTCATCAATGCACCACTTTAACATTGTTGGTAGAGATGCACCAATCAGCAACCGATCTAGAAAGCTGCTTATACGGAGATCAAACGATGAGATTTGATCAAATATTTCCTCTAAATGACGAAGGTTGGATTGGGCAGCAGAGGAGAGTTGCCCAACACACCAGGGCAACTTTTCTGGAGCAATAAACAGAACCTCCATCTTCTCCAGGAGACTAGATAAGTTACAAACCTCACTAGGTTTTTAGAGGCCCCCAGAAGAAGTGCTGTACTTCTAAACAACTTTAACCTAGTTACGGTGGAATTACTACTTTTCACGTAGGCTTATGTTGGGGAAAAGATGTCTGTAAATCAGCCTTTATTTGTTTTTAAAGCTTATTTAACTGTATTAATGGCTGAGTCATTTTCCTTCCTCCGTTCATGCTAATGAGTCCAAGAACAAGGCCAGAGCGACATCTGAGAGGCGGGGCTAAAGGGAGGTGGGGTTAAAGGGAGGCGGGGCTTAAAGGATGCCAGCCATCACCCGAGAGATCCAGGTAATTTTAGCAACTATCTTATGAATGAACGTGGCCCTACCTTCAACGCCGTATTCACTTCTCACAGCCATGGACTAGCCTTTAGCAGAGAAGCTAGGCGCTGACTCAAATGATGTCACTTGAGGTAATTCTTCAGACTTTGTTCTCTCTGGATCCACGAAAGGCTATGAGACAACTTTATTCACACACGTGGTCTTCGTACTTCCACGTCAATAAAAAGTCCTCCTTCAAGGATATCGTCAAACTTTTGACATAATTTGGTTGATTCCGCTGTGATTTATGTCAATTATGTCAATCCAACTTCGATGGACAGAATGACCTTCCATTAATCAATTAGGAAGACTGTGACATTGAAAGAGCAGCTCGAGGACGAAGTCACGTGACACGGTGTTTTAAAAGTGCATCAAGCTCTGCACAGTTAACACCTTTTACCTTCATTAAGTGAAGATTAGATTTCAGATTGTTGCAGTAGTAGGAATTACAGTTTAGACCTAATAGCATTGCTCTGATTATATGAAACTGTTAAAAACCGGTAAAATCATCCTCGCAGCACCTGACCTTTAATTCAGTCTGACAGTTTCTCTCCAACGCCGTCTTCTTCAAGTCAACTGTTGAGTTCTCGGCGCTCGTTTGTCTCCCGTAAACGACTTTGCGTCGTCTTAGACGCCCCCGTTTCAGCAAAGTGCTGGATATATAAAGATTAATTGGTTGATTGATTGATGAAAGGGATCAGTGTGGCACATTAGAAAACAACAAAAGTCTGCGGCGGGTATTACTCAGGGAAATGAAAAATAGTGCGACGCTGAAAAGACACGTCTAAAAATACGGAACGCTCTTATTATCCATTAATGACAACCCAGTACAGTAGCTGCGTACGTCTAATGCAACACCCAAACAGGATGTCACTGGCAGGGAAACACAACGCCGCATCCCTTAATAGGATTGTGCCTGTATAGCAATTTGTCAAGCCAAAATATCCAGTATTTATGAGACAAATATAGCACATTGGAACAACTAGGAGACAGAGAGATCACTAAATAGTCAATAGGATTAACCGAAGCATAAACTAAATGCTCCTTGATGTGTCATCGATAAAAGGATTTTTGATTATTCGTCACCATAAAATGCGTGGCGAGATTGTCATGCCGTCATTGTATTACTGTATCCCCTTTTATCTGTCTGTCAATCTTGCCGCATTAGAATCTGGGCGCTGTTTTTCTTCCCCCGCCTTGTTTTTTTTTTAATTTTTAAAATGGATTTAACACACACAGTCTGCATTTAGAGTGCAAACAAAATCCCCCTCTGACAGATTACCTCATCGCCTCGGGTCTCGCTCTCGCACGTTAATAAACGGTGAACTTCATAGACGACACGGTGCCACGTTCGATTCCTCCGCCTGCAATCAAAACGTTGGAGTCGTCACTTCAGAGTGAATCATTTTGTTCACAAACCCGGCAGACAAACAACTATTCCAACGTGGGATAAGTTCATTTTTATATTTGTTTGGGAGCTCATGTCCTGGTTTGGGGGGTTTGGGCTCTTGGAGTCTGGTAGTTTGGTAGTCTGGTTGCTTAATAGTTTGGTTGTTTGGTAGTCTGGTTGTTTGGTAGTTTTGTTGTTTGGTAGTTTGGTAGTTTGGTAGTCTGGTAGTCTGGTTGTTTGGTAGTCTGGTAGTTTGATAGTTTTGTTGTTTGGTAGTTTGGTAGTCTGGTTGTTTGGTAGTCTAGTAGTTTGATAGTTTTGTTGTTTGGTAGTCTGGTTGTTTCGTAGTCTGGTAGTTTGATAGTTTGGTTGTTTGGTAGTCTGGTAGTTTGGTAGTCTGGTCGTTTGGTTGTCTAGTAGTTTGATAGTTTTGTTGTTTGGTAGTCTGGTAGTTTGGTAGTCTGGTCGTTTGGTAGTCTAGTAGTTTGATAGTTTTGTTGTTTGGTAGTCTGGTTGTTTGGTAGTCTGGTAGTTTGGTATTCTGGTAGTTTGATCGTTTGAATACCAAACTACCAGACTACCTTTTATTCTGGTAGTTTGGTATTCTGGTAGTTTGATCGTTTGAATACCAAACTACCAGACTACCTATTATTCTGGTAGTTTGGTATTCTGGTAGTTTGGTATTGTAGTATACTAGTAGTTTGGTAGTCTGATTGATTGGTATTCTGGTAGTTTGGTATTCTGGTAGTCTGGTAGTTTAGCTCAACGCTGTGGCTTCAGTCTCGCACAGATTCTGGCTCCAGATTGTGTGAGATGGTTTTCATCCGATCACAACAGAAACCGTTTCCCTCCTCCGTGTTGTTTCTTTGGTCGTGGTGAAAAACACATCACAGTAAATGTCATGTTGCACAAACGCATTGTACTATAAATGTGATTGTCTTCCTATGCAAATGAGTTTCAACAGCATGTCAGAAGGCGAGATGTTTGTTTACATGGCCTATATCCAACAAGAAAATAGAGATAAAGCTTGAGACGACACAATGTGATACAACCTAAGAAAAGCTTTCTAAGTAGTCATGAAATACCACAAACAATATAAATCAGTCCATGGTTTTGTCTGATTGGAAGAAAGTCAGCCACTAAAATGACCATTCAAAGTGTAGCTGCCTCCTTTTAACTGTGTTCCATGAAAAAAGTGCATTAATGTGTTTTTGCATGTGAGTGAATTGGCTTCAATATTTTTTTAGCGCTGTAGCAGATAGTTCTAAGCTTCATCCATCACATTGATATATTTCCAAAACCTTCAGAGCGTTGTCAAGTTCAAAAGTCAAAATTTATCGAAAAAAAGATAGATGACATGTTTTTATCTCAAATATTCTGCTGTAATCTGTTTGTTGGCATTCAAAAATTATAATTTTCAAACAACAGGTTTTACTCATAAATTCTCTTCCCGGCTGATAAAAAGAGTCACTGGATAAAAACACATCAGCCAAGATAACGCTACATTTGTGATGGAATGTTAGCTAGCTAGCTAGCTAGCTAGCTAGCAGGCAAGCTAATGGCAGTGCTGACATGAGAAATGTAGTTCACTGGGCGGTTTCACGCTAAACTAAATGATACGACGATGAACTGACCAAAAAATAAATATTAAATATTGTCTTGTAAATTGACAAACATCATGTGTTCATGGTACATAAGGTCCCATGGGGAAAATCAAATCGAAAAAATGTTAAAAAAGATCAATAGTAAATGTGTTTCATGACGCAGCAGTTTTTCATCCGACACAATCCGTCTATAACAACAGGAGCCTGTAATGTACAGTAAGACATAAAACATTAAAAAACTGCTTTCAAAAAATCCTGAGTGAAATATATGTTTGGAAACATTTAATGAAAGCAAACATTTCTTGTTCATTTCGGGCTAAGCATGAGTTTGGGGCTAATTATAGCGGCGCGAGCGGAGAGTATTTGTGTGATTTATGCTCTCGGGCTCCGCTTGTCACAATGACTCCTTGAAGCTTTGCTGACTGCCTGGTTAATGTGCGGACTTACTTAATAAAAATTAGCCTCGCAATCAGGCGGGTTCAAAGGGAAGTGTGTGTGTGTGTGGCGGCAGATTAAGGCAGTCGACGTTACATCATAATGGATTGTTGTTGCAAAAAGGGAGCACCGGCCCAAATCTGAAAAACCAGCCTGTTTTATGTTATTGGGATGACGGCGACGTCGGGGACGTAAGGGGATCATGAACACATCTCTGCTGCTTCAGCTCCGCGGCGTTCACGGCTCCAAACTGTGAACTAAAGGAGCCTAAATAACCGGCAGAAAAGGGTTTATTGAATGAGCCAACATCAAGGCCCTCACACGCGGCGAGGGCAGCGCTTTCAAGAGGATGCAGGTGAGTACGAGTGGATACGAGTGCCGGGTGATGTTTGGATAGAAGACGCCACGCTCCCGCATTCATCCCCAAAGATTTGATAGGAAACGACTAAAAAGACGAGCGTGACGCACGCCGATCATCGAGGACGGCGCTGCCGTCTTGTGTCGTTTATGCGTGGAGCGAATTCAGCCGGCAGCAAGAAACAAGCAGAAACCTGGGGCCGGTTTAAGTCACAAAAGAAGAAAACTAATCCTCTGCAAAGAAAACGGCACATTTCAAAAGACTCAGGCGACATCATTTTAGCGAGGCGTTGTTGAACCTAAAGAGACTAATGAGCACTTGGCACTATGCTCATCAGTAAAGTACAAACAGACTCCTTATTTGACCATTTGGAAGGAACATGAGTCGATTCAGCAAAATACAGCTAACTGCTCTTTGTATTTGCCGAGACTGGACAAAAGTGATATATATACTGTATAATCCAGAGATCTTCAACAGGGGGTGCATGAAATTTGATCCCAAACTTTTCTTCCAAAATTCCACCTTAACATGAATACAAGCTATATTAATCAAATATAAATCTTATTTTTTTCTTTGTTATTATGTTGTGAAATTGTGGTGTAGAAATGCCAAAATAGAATTAAAATATGAATCTGTCAACATTTATTATTTTAATGTCTTAGCATTGTATAAAAACATCATTACAAAGTACTGATATACATGGCAATATAGGCTGCACTACACATTATTATTGGCCCGCTTTAAGGAACATTATATGATATGTACTGGGGGTCCCTCCACTGGGTTTCTATCAGCCCTGGGGGTCCTTGGGCTGAAAGACCTCTGGTATAATCTATTGGCATTGAAGCAGCTGCGATCAATATCTTTGTAATAATGTACCTACAGAAAGTAATGCACTATAATTCATACAACCCATGAAAATGTGAGGGGGACGTGTGGTGCCCTGACGGCCCGTTAGTCCAAAAAGTGTCCCATTTGAATGAAAAAGGCCGTTTGTCCATCAGCCCGTTATCCGGCCCGTTCCAACAATATGAACTCTCTGTGCAACAAACAGAAGCACATGGCTAATTATTCCCAGTCATAATGGTCTGGTTGTCTTACCGTTACATTCTTACCCCAAACCGAACCAACCGGACCAACAAAGGCAACCAGTAAGAAGCAAAGTGAAGGATCGTTTCTTTGCCAGTGAGAAAAAAATCAAAAGTCCACTGATCTGTAATTTTGCAGAATAATTAGCCATGTGCTTCTGTTTGTTGCATGGGAGAATGTGTATATTCGGAGAAATGGCTGTTTGTTTTCGGGGTAACGGGCTGTCGGACAAATGGGCCTTCTGTCCAATGGGCAATTGGGGGGGGGGGGGGGGGATGTGATTGGGGTTTCAGAAACAATGGTCGATCCCCGGATGTGCAGAACTGCCATTAAGGAAGTCAAATGATGAATTAGAAAGAGCAAAAAAAGTTCGAAAGAGAAAGAAAGTCAGTGTGTGGTACGGATGGGTCGGAAAACCTGGGACTTTCACTCAGGAGTCCACTGTTCATATCCTGTGTGAAAACGAAAGTCAATATTGATTTATTTGACCTTACGTTTGTTACGTAACTTCTTTACATGACTAACACCGCCTACGTAAGCAACGTAAGTGTAGAGTTTGTGTAACTGGAGAAGAAATGTCACCTGAATCTGCAGCTCAAGAAAAGAATAAGCTCTGAAACGCCACCGAACAGCAGACAGACACAGAGAAGAGCTGAGCTTGGAGAATTGTTATCAATGGTTGTGAATGTGTAAAACTTAAATTCAATGTTTTATTAAACAACCAAATATGTATTGAACCTCGTGGAGTAATGTAAAAAATTCAAACAAATCTCAAAAGTGGTCAATAAAAGCTACAAACACAGACAACAACGAACCAATAATAATAATCCTACAGCAGCGTAGACGATCTCCCTCCCGGCGAGGCCTCAGGGTGCTGATCAACTAAAACAGCGTAGATGGGCAACACTCCCAGCACTTAATAACAACATTAAAAAAAAATAGTTTGAAAATCTTCCCTGGCAACGAAAACGTCCCTCAACGTTCCGGAAAGCAAGGATCCCGAAGCCAAGGATTGCCGTTGCTCATCACATCGACAGGGAAACGTTTGTGCTTCGGCGCTGCTGCTCGACTTCCCTTTGAACGGTTCACGAGCAACTCGACATGCAGTTTTTGACAGGTTCAGCCTTTTTTCCCGTCGAGCATCTGCACCGAGAGCGTTCGAGAGACAGCTGTTCGTCTGATTGGACACTTTTCCTTCTACAGTTTTGCTTGCCGTGTTGCGAAACTGATTTTGACACGTTTTTACACGTTGATGCGTTTCTGCTCAACTGCACATTTTGTCTATTTCAGTTGGAAAAGAAGAAGATGGCGAGACGGTGAACGAACGAAGTGAGTATTCAGGCAGGTGCATCGATACGCAGATGCTAACGATAGAGCCACTGCTAGTTAAGGTCGACTCCTTACGAGTGATGTAAATGCTAGCGCTAGCTCAGTGCTAAGTTCGGAAAGGTTTGGATCCTGTAACATTTTATTTTGTACTTGATTTCAGTGGTGATGTTAACTTTTATCTACCACAGATGATCAGGTTTTTATTTGTTATTAGCTACTTCTATGTGAATTTTTAAGAACTAAATCTGCTTTAAACCTCTTGTGAGGAATGTTATGTCTCCGCCTAGTGGTCAAAAAACCACTGTCACTTTTCTTGGCAGAATTGTTTCAGCGTATTTCAGCCGCCACCCCAACCAAACGAAAGGCCCATCTACTAAACTGTAGATGAGTTCATGTGTATGTGATATCTGCCTGTCAGTCTTTCTGACGGGGAACTGAAGCCGATATCTATTTTCTATAGAAAGCCACAGACCAGATTTTCTGTCACTGTCGTGACTTTTAGATCTGAACGTAGCGTAGCTTCCACTCAGCAGTGTAATGCAGTCTGGTAGTCCACCTGCTTCTCCAAACCAGGAGAACACCAAACGCCATCGAAGCTGCTGAAAATGTAGCAGAAACCTACGTCAGGTCACGTAGGAAAATGTTTCTGGCACTTTGACAGTAAATCATTCATCCTCCAGTTTCAATTCACACGGAAGAACCAATGGAGATCCACGAAATAATCTAAAAAATGTATGAATAAATGAGGAGCTCACCCTTTAAACATATCAACACATGTCCTCCTGAGAGTCGGATGGATGGATGGATGGATGGATGGATGGATAGATAGATGGATAGATAGATAGATAGATAGATAGATAGATAGATAGATAGATAGATAGATAGATAGATAGATAGATAGATAGAAGGGAAACTAGCAGCTCTACAGACTCGAGTCTTAAGTGCAGAAGCAGATGATGCATAATCTATCTTCTGACACATTTCCTGCAAATGGTGATGCAATCAGCTCTTGTGGTTAAAAGCTAAAGATAAACCAGGTCAACTGAATATTCCTCGTGGCTTCGACTTATACATTATAAAGCCACGGTGAGCCCCCCTCCCTTCTGCATGCGCTGCAGTCTACTGCATTTCTCTGCCCCCCAGAGTTGCTCCCAACTCGCCCTTTTTACCCCCCGCGCCACGTTCACAGCTGCAGGTGGTGTTTCCGTACAATATTTAACAGATTCACACATGCCTCCACCCCTCCCCCGTCCCAGCGGTCCCTGCATGGCGTTTGAGCTCTGAACAGCATCACCATCAGTCCAGTGTAAATAACATGAAGTGGCAACTCATAAATAGTTAATGATGCAAAAAATCCATGAAGTCACTCCCCCGGCTCTCCGAGCGCCGCCGCCGCCGGGTTGCTGCGTCTCCTGGAGGGGGGGAGGGGGGGCGCCCGGTGTTGGTTTGAATCATTGCCGGTGCCGTGACGAATTCACATAGCGATTAGTAACAGGTGGTAAAACGCCACAGCAGGTTACTCGAGGCGGGCTGATATCACAGAGCTAAAGGTAATTAGAAATGTTTGCGCTGCGCGTCAATAGAAGTCGACACGAACACGAGAGCAGAGAGAAACAAGAAAAAGGGCGACGAGACTTTGTTGTGAAGCTCAAAGGAGCTCGCTGCGCTGGACCGACTGCAGGCCGGCGGCGCGGCGAGAAATGGAGCACAGTGGGGTCTCTGACGGGATCCACGGCTGCTACTCTGAATAATGCAAAGTACTCAAATCATCCTCAGACCTCAGCTCCACTTTTATGAAATGACCTCCGTCCAACAATGCTGCAAGAGCCGGAAGACAATATAAACACGAGGATAATTATATTGTGAAATGCTACAGACTATAATTAAATGCTTAGTTTGCATTATAAATAGATTAATCTTAAATATGTGAATTTGACTTTTATTTGTGTATGTATTTATTTATATGTCAATCTATTCATATTTTACACATTTATTCATTCATATATAGATATTTATTTCATTTATTATTATTGATGGATGTATTATTTTGGTGTAAAAGTTAGTGAGAGCCAGTTAAAGCCTCTGATTGGTGAATGAACAATATGACAGACTGGGAAGACCCGCCCCTTCTCTGCCTCTGATTGGCTAAACCTTTACAGACATAGCAGGTGTACGCTAAATGCTAACACCGAGCTAGCTACGATGCTACAAAGTAGACAGGCCCGAGTGGACGGCGACTATCAGAGGGTAATTTTCATAATCGCTATATAAAGTTAAATACATTTAAATACATTTTCTCGTCTGATTTTCCACAAACTATACCGTGATTTAAACTACATTATCTTGCCGCATAATTAGATTGTTATATATTATAAAGGATTTTATTCATTTCTAGTGTCCATGTTAGATGTTCAGATGTTAATACATAAACAGGGAGTTACATAATCATAAAGTCCTTCCTCTCATCACTTCCCACATGTTACGTTTATGTACACTAACGTAAGCTACATCAAACATTAAAATGAATGTTAATGTTAATGTTAATGTTTCATACACCAATATAAAAAACTGTACCAACAACATCCGTCCTAAAACATTATTAATTTAATTCTCGGGCATATTTTTGGCTGCGTTGGTTCAGGTGTTGTAACAGCTTATTGTATTATGGTATTGAAATGTTTCTATTATTGTGTCCACCCCCGGTACTTTCCTTTCAAACATCAAAAATGTGTCTGTGAGGTTTTTCTTCCTTTCTCTTCGTCGGTGGAAGGTTGCCAGGTTGGAATCTGCAGCCAAGGCCGAGTCTCGGGAACAGAATAAATAAATGAATACAGAAATACGACCAAACCACATCCGTGCTCAACCCAGATCCGGTCCGAGCCAGTCCCTGGACTGTGTCGAACCCTGGACCACCTCCTCCTCCTCGTCTTCCTCGGGGGGGGCACGTCTCCCCCCCTTGATGCAGCACATTAGTTGCCTCGCTGAATTGGATCTCCTCATGCACGCAGCGAGTTTCCCCATCAGCTGCCTGTCTGTCAGCGTGAGGATGGTAATTCGGGAGGAGGCTGGGGAACAGCTGCTCTTGCAACAGCCAATAATAATGCAAAAAAAAACTAACAAAAAACAACAACAACAACCAAAAAATTACTAACCTTAAAAACCGCAGAGATGGGAGTAAATTGGGGGAATATATAGACAGCGTTCGCGGGCCCTCTCCCGTGAATTGTCTCTTTCCCTGACAAGCAGCTCATTGCATTTCCCATCATGCATCTGATCGGTCATTCAGAAACACAAAAACACAAATAAGTCAAGTCGACCATCTGCTTGTTAGTGGCGTCTATAAAAAGTGCCTGTTTTAAAATAAACAATAAAATTACTGTGACGGGCCGGAGACCACCTGAATGGAGAATCAATATTTGCCGTTATTTAAGGGGATGTTGTCTGTCAACTATAAAAAAACAAAGCTCGTCTTTTAATTTATTACGGCAACACACACACACACACACACACACACAGTACTTGTGTCGTCCTCATTTTCTAAATCAATAATCAGCCCAGCATGCTTCATTAACAGTGACCAATCAGAGGCAAGCTGGGGATCTCATTTTACAACATGAGCATTCTGAAGACATAAACCATCTGCTACTTGTAGGAACAGAAAAATCAAATTAATCCATTCTTATCATGCATTCAGATTTTAAAGCAATTAAAGATGTTCTCCGTCTAATCGCAGACACAGAAGTAGCTTAGTAATGAGGAAGGCAAAACTCTTAGGTGAACTTTTCCCGAGGTTCTCGACGGCGCGTTTGGAAACTTTACAAGTCTCGCACACTCCAGTGAGCCGTTAGCCGCGCACAATACAGATGTTGGCAACAACAATGCATTTTTTATTAAGCATTTAATCATTGTGCAAACCCAGATTTCCCATAATAGAGGGCTCAAATTCAAAAATCCTGGGATGCCAAATCATCTGCAGTGTAATGTTTTCTTTTTTAATATAAGAAATAAACAGCTGCCAAACAAGCGCAACTGGTTTTAAGATTATATATAAAAAAACCCAATGATGAACTAGAATGCTGAATTTACCTTAATTAAGCTTGGGGAGTTCCGCTTGCCCAGAATGCTAATTTGAGCTCAGATGTGAGCGGCGGTGCTTTGGGTAACCTCGGAGGGCTCGGGCATCAAACCCACGCAACCACGGCCTATTACAGCCGCCACGCTGTCCAATTAAAGCTAAAGTATGAGGGCGGCTTTGAGAGGAAAAACACAATATGGTGCGATGCTTTATTCTCCTTAACCTTCCGTCGTTAACCTTTCCAGCCCAAACACGGGGGTTCGAACCCGGCGGTCGCCGTTTTCTTTCAACGGGAACAAATCGTATATTTTAAAAATAATAATAAAGCCGAATCACCGTGAGATGTTGGAGTTGTGTCACTAAAATGTGACGTTAATAAAAAAAAAAAAAAAACTTTCCCACGACGGCCACAACTCGTCACCTGGCGGACCGGAACGAGCCCAGGTGGTCTACCGGCGGTGGATCGCAGGGAAATTAAACGGGACGCTTTGATGGGGCGACGCATCTGTGTCCTCGCCGGTCGTTGTGCACGGCCATCCTCCAGGAAATATAACTTTATAACATCCAGGAAGCTAAAACGCTCTTTGAACACGTGATTATTGTAAATTATCGGGGCTATATTTCTACTTTACTCTCTCCCTGCACCGTTTCCATGTGCTCCCCCTGTTGAAATTCATGAAGCCCCCCCTCCGCCGGTGCCGGGTTGTTGTTTTTTTGTGCTGGGCCGGCGACCAAGCCAAGAGCGCAATGAGCTCATTGTTACGCTCCGACTGCTGCTCTCGATTTCAGAGCTATCAACAGCTGTCGATCGGAGATGTCCTGGACGCCGTCCATCAATCACAGGCGCCGTCATCAGGAGACAAAACAAATACAACGCCAGCCAGAGTGTACGGCGCCGGAGTCAAACCGCCGGCAACAACAAAACATGACTCGACTTTTTGAATCAAAAAACAAAAGAGGGGTGTTGTGTGGTTGTTGACAGACAACAGCAAACAACAAAAAGGTCAAAAGTTCAGCAGCGTGTGAAGTTTAGTCGTGGTTGAGCGTCACGGCGGCGCCGCCAAGGGTTGCGAGTGTGACTCTGGCTCGCTCGGGTCGCCGGCAGAATTAACTCGCTGCTCCGTGATGCTTCACATGTGTGTTACCACGACTACACAACAGGAAGGGAAACCTGCAAAGTGTTGCTTTTTTTGGGTCGAACGAATCAACGAGTCACGTAGTTTAGGATTCTGGTCGCATCAACGGGAAGAAAACAACTATTCTGCCACATTATGAATTAGGCTACTTTATTCATTTGAAACGTGGCGTAAATCTGGTTTCTGCAAGTCAGAACGAGGTTCGCTACGTGGAGACATGATACAAGTGATCACCATCAAACAAGGCCTTTAAAGAGGATTTAAAACACTAAAAACTGTTGATCCTCATGTTTTATAAGGAAACAAACACATTTGTAAGATCTCGATGTTTCCTTGAGAAAGGCTTTAAAGGTCATTGTTCTTGTATTTTGGGTTTCTATTACTAGAATATGTTCACATGCTTTCATTAAAATTAAAAAACACATTATTTTTCTCATACTGTCATAAACCCACGTTATTTTCTGTCTTAAAGGCTCAATTTTCAGAGCCTGTCTCTTTAAGGAGCCCCGCCCCTCCCAAAAAGCCACAGTCTGCTGTGCATGAGCGTCCATGTGACAGGAAGTCAAATCCAAATCAAATGTTTCCACAAAATAAAGTTTGTTTTTCCTTTAAATCTTTACTTAAAACAAGTGAAGGAAAATTAAAATCTCTGTTTTGTTCTGTATTACATATTTTGGTGCTATATTATATATATATATATATAGTATGTATATATAGTATATCTTGGCCTGTATAGGAGCTGCAGAGGAACAGGAAGTATGGATCCTCCTACCAGAGTGCAGGTAAATAAATCATGGCCCAATCCCACCCTAACCACTAACTGTTGCCCCATCTGTTAGCATCAAAACTATATGACACAAAGAATACATAATTAATAGTTAAACAACAATCTAATTAAAACGGACAAACTGGATGCTCTCGCCGTCAGGGAGATCTAATTACGGGGCTCCAAGTTTTGGAGCTAGAATGAAATATTTAAACAGGAAAATTATCTTTCACTCTCCCCGTCCTGAATGCATTAATACGGATATGTGAAGTGCATTCGAAGTGGGACCTGCAAGATGGAATTTTCCCTTCATCAAAGCATAAACTAATTGTTAAGTTTGCTGCCGTGCCATATGTGCAGCGTTGAGAAATGCAAAACAGCTTTTATTTATTTATTTATTTTGATTTTACCTATAGATCTATAGAAGCGATTCTGGAAGCTCACACGGCGGCGTGGAATCGAACCTGCGGCGTCCTCGCCGTCCGTTAACCAGCTGCTCTGCGTATCAACGTTGCAGCCTACTTGACCCCGCTGACCCCCCGCGCCCCCCGCTCATATTAGTTACATCATCCTAATGTATGAATGCATTATGCAAAGCCCTCCGCCTCTTGATGTGTTTTTTTTTTACAATAGACCTCATCTTTGCACGTACAGAAGTACACACACACACACACTCTCACACACACACACACACACACACACACACACACACTCACACAGCGGGGTAATATGATGTTTCCCTCAAGGCCCATCAATTCCTATGTGTAGCAACCGCAGATTTCCGAGCCGCCATCAAAATCCAAACAAGATCCGTCAGCAATTAAGGGAATACGGGGGGACATTAGGAAGACGAGCTGCTATCCGGCCTACATTCCCCCCCGCTCCCTGCACAGCGGGCAGCGGGATGAGTCTGGCATCGGAGGCACTCATGGAAGACCCACGCATACCCTGGGTCATCTATATTCCACCCATGTTATGGCAATATTGATATTGGCAGGCAGGCTGCTGATATTGGGCACGTAATGATGCAATTAAAACAGGAGCCATTTTACTATTATTGGCAGGAATGTGTGTCCCCCCCTCCACACCCCCCGTTCCCTCCCATTTTAGGAGGCAAATATGATTTGGAAACAATGCAGAGAGATCCGGAGAGAACCCCACTCGTAATAAAGGAATTCATCTTGTCGTATCAGTTTGTGGTTCATCCGTTAATGCTCGGTTTATTAGCGGGGAGGAACTCGTACTTTTCCGTTTTTTTTCGCAGGTTCTGGCCCTCCGCCGTATTTACATAAATCTACGTTTCTTCCTCAAACCGCACGAGCACGGGCGCCATAATTCACCTTGCAACAAACCATTGAGCCGAGTCTTATGTTTTGCTTAACTGCACTCAAGTTGAGAATCAAATATATAACGAGGAAGAAATGCTTTTCTTATCCATTATTGAAGTCATCTGCAAAAGATATGAGATCTGAAAAAGAGCCCGGAATGAAAGAAAAATGCAAATCAGTCCAATAATATTGGTTTATGCACAGGTTATATACCTTGGAAATAAAAGACCTGAGTGCTTTTAGAGCCATATGTTGTTCCTTTGTTCCAAGAGGGGAGATGCCTTCATGTCACTTATGTTTCTGATTAGCAAAATGATTTATGCCACAATCACTCAAAAATTCAGACAGCGAATGTGAAAATGCATTGTGACTCCACCAGATGTGCACAATAAAACAAGATTCCCATTGTAATCTGGGGTACTTAGTTTATATGAAGCTAATATAAGGCACACTTGGATGTGGCAAAGTCACTCTTTTTTTTTCTTTTTTTTTTTAAATTTGACTATAAATGATTGGAAATAAATTGTGTGTTTTGTGCCGGATGGCGTGAGTGGGTTGATGAATTAGGAACAGTTTTGTACCCGCGACTTATCTACAAGACAAACCTGGTGGAGATCACAGGGATTAATTGCTTCAGAGGTGTGAAACGCCGCTTTCCCCCGCCATTCTTCCCCGCGCATTCCGGCGCCCAAACAATGATTAATCACCCTTTAACTATTCTCCGGAGCACGGCGTGCATTTGCCAAAGCCTGGCCTTATCCGCCGGAATCCTGCCTGTGCAGGTTCGGGGGGACGGCGGTTGCCAGGTACAGCGGAGGCAACCTGTCCTCATCCGTTATCAGATTAGGGAGGTGTCAGGGAGCAGACGCACAGGAGCAACGCTGTTGTTCCTCACAGATCCCAAAGCACAACGCACCAGCTCCCTCCCTCCCCAGCTAACCCCCCTCCCCCCCCCTGCCTCCTCAGCTGCCACTCACTCCAAAAAAAACCCATCAGCCCCGTCAAAGCCTCCCAGCCAATCACGTGGCCCGGCTGCTCTGGCAGCTTGTGGTGCTGCTGATCTGCTGCCAGCAGCGAATGAATGCTGTGAATCTCCGTCACGTGGCTCCAACTTCTAAAACTTGCCCTTCAAAACCAAAAAATAGGATTCTCATATTATTATTGAAAATATCTGCAACTGCAAACCTTCACACGTCTGCTTAATGTATGCAAATATCGTCTGCTATTCACTGAGGATGTGCGATGTGTAGCTGGCTATGGTAACCATGAAAACGCCCGGCTACCGTAACCATGGAAACGCCGGCTACCGTAACCATTAAAACGCCCGGCTACCGTAACCATGAAAACGCACGGCTACCGTAACCATGAAAACGCCCGGCTACTGTAACCATGAAAACGCCCGGCTACTGTAACCATGTAAACACCCAGCTACCGTAACCATGGAAAGGCCAGCTACCGTAACCATGTAAACGGCCAGCTACCGTAACCATGAAAACGCCGGCTACCGTAACCATGGAAACGCCCGGCTACTGTAACCATGTAAACACCGGCTACCGTAACCAGGGAAACACCCGGCTACTGTAACCATGTAAACGCCCCGCTACCATAATCATGGAAAGGCCAGCTACCTTAACCATGGAAACGCCGGCTTCTGTAACCATGTAAACGCCCCGCTACCGTAACCATGTTAACGCCCGGCTACTGTAACCATGGAAAGGCCAGCTACCGTAACCATGGAAACGCCGACTTCTGTAACCATGTAAACGGCCAGCTACCGTAACCATGGAAACGCCCGGCTTCGGCCCCGTGGTGAAGTTTTAAAAATATATGAGCAACCACCCAGTTTAAAGACTAGATGTCGACTCAGTTTAGGGAAATTATCTTCTCCGTCTTGGCGCAGAAACCAATATTTTAAAACCATTCATGCCTGTTCTGTTTTTCTTACATTTTAATATTAAAAAGGCAGATTTACATCTTATATTTACATTTGCGTGGTAATCTTTTAAGTGCGGCCCCGAGCCATGAGCAGAACCCGATATTGGGATTTGGCAATTTCTGCTTCAGTTTAAACTTTAGTTGTTCACTGTTATAAACATGCTTTTTTTTAAGTGCGCACTTTGGCTCTAAACTGCACAACATCAGGGTTGAGAAGACGAAGAGGTCGTAGTTCAAAAGGTGACCTGAATCAGAGATCCCGATGAAAATGAATCATTCTGAGGCCTCAAACCCGAGGACTGATGTGACAACTTTGCTCTGGTCAGTTAGCAAAAACGAGGTTATTCACTATTTAAATATTTCATGCCACCTGCAGCGGCTTCGTCTCCATATCGACTCGATATCCCAAATGGATAAGTTGTGTTGCCTCTGATTTTTGTCAGGGAAGAGGAGTGAGGCGTGAAAGCTGCGGTAAAGGCAGGGACACCTCTCCTCTAATGCTGTTTGAGCTGCCTGGAGGCCCCCGAGGGCCCCGCCTCACACTCCTCCTCCCTCCTCCTCGCCTCCCCTTCACAGATGGACCACACTCCACCACTGTCTACTTAACGCTCGCCTGCTCTCTATCAGCTGTCAAAGGCAATGCTATCATCTACACAACCCCGAAATAGCTCAACAGGAGCTTCAGTGCAAATGTGCTGCACGATCATGTTTTCATGAAACACGACATGTTTTTGTGCACAAAAACAAACTTAAATAAAACACTTACATGGTGTTTTTTTCATGATATTTTTGCACGATCAGCAAAACCCCTGAATGGAGCAAAACCAGCAGTTTGTTTCTCACTATGTACTTACATTCATCACTTCATACATAGGATGACAACATATTTTTAAAAAAGGAGTCGTAAACTCCTTGCTGGATGCTGTAGTTTTTAAATAAATGGTGTAAAATGTTGAATTTGCTGGGGACTATTTCCACATGCGGATGAATACACATCAGAGGCTCCGGTGAGTGTTTCTCCAGAGCAAACAGAGCGGCTCGTTGGTGCCTTTTAAATAATGCATGTATGGAGCTCCGGCAGCACAGAGAGAATAAGCCGGGACACGACGTGAAACTTGTTGGATCAGTTTGTTTTGTTGGTTTTGTGCTTTTTTTTTTCACGGGAATGTTGACGATCAGTAAACAGTGAAGGTAGACGGAGAAACAACGGGGAGATAAACTTACCGAAGGAGTCAGAAAGTACTTGAAGTTCAATTCCTGCAGTTGATTTTCAAACAGCACAGAGGAGATAAATGTACATTTAACTTCAGGCATTTAAGCTAAGCTAACGTGCAAAGTAGTGCCAAGCAGCTCATTAGTAAGATGGCTACCTCAGAAAGGTGTCCTCGGATTTGCCTTTCTGAAAGTCTCACCTACCAACATTAAATCTAATTCAAACTCAACTAAATGCATTCAGGCAGAACTACATTCTGCTCATAAGCCCTTAACATAAAACATCAAAAGTGCAAATGAAACACATTATAAAAGGACAATTAAAGACAATTAAAAACAATAATTTAAGAGCCAAGAGAATAGACATTTTTTAAAAAGTTAAAATAAAAGAATAA
The DNA here is from genome assembly GCA_029853015.1 of Chelidonichthys spinosus. NCBI lineage: Eukaryota > Metazoa > Chordata > Actinopteri > Perciformes > Triglidae > Chelidonichthys > Chelidonichthys spinosus. The sequence goes on along the minus strand of CM056834.1, from coordinate 4,634,383 downwards.
AAGTTACAGTGCAGGGCAAGAAATTATCCAATAAAAGTCAAACAGAAATATGGAATATATGAAAACATGTTTCAGTTAAGACCACCTGGGGTTCTGCAGGGTTTCTAATGTAGCAGAAGATCAGAAATAATAATAATATAATAATAATAATTGTGATTCATAAACTAACAGTAGGATTTGAATTTAATTATTTTTTAATCTTTAAAAAAAAACAGTGACGATTGTCTTTAAATCATTAATATTAGTGATATGTTATTCTATACAGTGCAGCAGAAAATACATATACAGACCACGATTACACAAGTAAATAAATGTTATAAAGACTACAAACAGAAGGGGGCGCTCTGCAGGTCATACACAGTACACAGGATCATTCCTATAAATGTGGATGAGTTTTTACAAATTCTACAAAAACATAAATCATTTAAATCCTTGATGTTGTTTTAATGTTTCTTTTGAAGTTCAGGCCTGAGGTCAGATTTCTGACTCTTATCCGATTCTTATTTCTTATTTCACCACGACGTCAACGTTTAAAACAGATAATTTAATCAACACCTCTATGACGGTGAGAAACTGAACTTTAGAAACTTTGTAAAGAAGCTTTCATGGCAAAACATCTCTCACTACTTTAAATTAAGCGTATTTCACATTGTTTTGATTTAAAACGCTGTATTTGTTAGTAGAGTAACCCGTTTGAAGGACTGGGAGGTGTCGGGTTCACTTTGCTGATCCGTTGCCCTCTGATTATTCACTCCACAAAGTCTGCGTGTTCATGTACATGAGGACTCATTTAAACATGTGACAAAACAACAGGCATTTCTGACAAGTCTCACATATGTTTAACCGTGGCGACGTGTTGCCGCGGCGCCGCATTAAAAAGACATCTTTACACCTAGAGACACGCTCTCGTAATGTTACAATATGCAATCTGTTACATTCAAATAAACAGCAAGTAAAACGTGAATGTACACCGGTGTTAATCAGTTAGATTTATACTTGTCAGATGTGGGAGGGGGGGGTGGGGACCTTATTTTATTTATTTATTTAGTGGATTATCACATTTTCATTACGGCGGGCCTCTTAAAACAGCTCAATCAATCAATCTGCTTCCATCCATCTGTCAGTCGGCCGATCAATCAAGATAGACAGACGTGAAAAAAAAGAGGAACGATAACATCTTAAGATGAGGGATGTGGCGCCGTGTTGTTGCCTTATCTTTTTATTTCCAACATCTACTTTTTTGCATAAACTTAATTTGCTCCCGCTCCGTCATTGGCTAATAAAATCCTCCACACGTCTTAATTACAGATGTGCGTTCTGAGTGCAGCTGCTGTTTGCTCAACACTGAAGGGAATCAGATCTGGACAAAAGTATGTGGACGCCCCCTCGTACGTCAACGTAAAGCTCTTATATTTGTGTTTCAATTTATCATATATCATTTCATATTTACGACTTTATACAGCACATCAAAAATATTCTTTTTGTTTGGCCATTATTCAGAAAAAGACAATATTCCCACTATTTGAGCTGCTGCCCCTCCCTCCCAAAAAAGCCAAGTCTGCTCTGATTGGTCAGCTTGCCAGCCTGTTTGTCATAAATGTCCCGCCCCCTCACCATAACCAGATAACAGTTGTTCTTCAGCTCCTCAGAAGTCCTACAAAAGGACATTTGCTCCGTTCTTACTAGCTTTGATTGAGGGGCGGGACTCACTTGCTTGACGGATGTTATGCTAATGAGTTACTTGGTGACATCATCACTTTACGGAACAACAGGCATGAGTGTCTGTGGGGAAGAGTAACTTTCTTTAGCTTTGACACTATAGAGACCTTTTACATGCACAGAACAACAACTATAACACAAAAAAGGAACATTTCCTTCTTTAAACATTCGGTCATTTAAATTTCCAAATTCTTTTCTGTACAGAACAAAATAGTTGCCTGGATACAAGGGAATAAACAGAATACTTACCAGCTGCCCTGCTGTGTTTTGGTGATTATTGTTGCTCAGGATCGGTGGGACTGAGGGGGACCGAGGATCAGGTGGGGGGGACCAAGGTTCTGGACCAAGGATCTGGGACCAAGGATCAGGACCAAGGATCGGGACCAAGGATCGGCGGGTCTGAGGGGATCGGCGGGACCGGCAGCTGGCAGGTGCAGCAGTTTATCATAAACCCAGAAATAATTGAAAGTGACAACTGGCAGCACCACAAATGATTTATTAGTCTTTTACTCGGCTGCTAACCATCCTCGGGGCCGGAATCAATTATTCACCAACTATGTGTCTTCAAATCATTAATTCTACTGTGTGGAGCCAAAACGTCCCCCCCCTTCATGTAGCTCCTCCTGTACCAGGACCCGGACTAGTTCCACCAGGTTTCACGTCCCCCGTTAGAGAGTTAACATTCAAGTCATTGAATTCAGCACAAATTAAAAGCTCAGAAGCATCAGCGATCAATATATACAGCCAAGTATGAATTCATCAGCCTGATATTACTTTCATTAAAAAGTATTCATACATGTATGTATGTATGTATGTATGAGTACAATGGGTTTAATTATGATCGTGGATGAGTAATCACAGGTTGAAGATTTTCCACATTACTAGTCGTAGCTTCACTTGGTCAAAAATTTTGTTTTTCAAAACTGCTAATGAAAAAGGAAAATCAGTGAGAAACTCAAAACGTTTTTGGTGTGAAAATAGTCAATTTGTGAGACGTGAATAGAATTAAAACAAGAAGAAAATCTTTGGTGAATTATTCAGTCAGAAGAATACGGGAATACGAACGCCGGTCACCTGGGTGAAAGTCTTTGTTTGTTTGCCCTTAATTGGATTTAACGCTGCGGGATCGAAACCCGGCTGCAACTTTATTTGTTGTCAAATCATTGTGTGTTTTTGACGTAACTTTGGACGTAGAAACAGATTTTTGACGCGTGAAACAAACACAGGACTTTCAAGCAGGTGAGAGACAGCTGTTTATGTTCAGAAACTGAAAGCAAACGTGGACATGACTCGTTTGTCGTTTGATATTCATGCGAGTTGTTGGTCAATTAAGGTCATTTTAAACAGGCCCTTTCCCTTAAACTTAACTAAGTGATTTCGTTGTCCTTTAACCTGACTTCCTGTGAAGACGGAATTTTATTTTGAAAAGATACTCTTTGAGATTGACCATCACAGAGTGGGAAATGCTGCTCTCCCACTTTATTCCCATTACTACCCATTAATCTTAGTATATATATATATATATATATATATATATATATATATATATATACAGTCTAGCTTCCTGTTTTAGAGGTGATTTCCTGTTGTCATACATATTTTCCCGTTAACTTCTTTTCCGTTCTGCTTTTTCTCTTCAAACGTAAACGTAATGCCGACAACGAGCCGTAACGGCATTAAGAGATTTCTCTCCTTATTTTTCACTCAGCGGAGTTTAAGTTTTATGTATAATTAATCCGGCGTGGTTTTTAAAGTTCAGCTGGCAGTATTTTATCTGTTATAACTCGAACCCTCTCATCTCTACGAATACAAAGCATATATAATGCGCCGCCTCCCCCATTATTAATTATGGAAATAACACAACAAAAGCACATCCTAAATCCATTACTGTTGTAAGCTAGACTTGTCTCAATAAATCAGCGTCTACAATCAAAATTGAAATAATTTTTTATGCATAATGTATGCGCTTGTTGCCACAACATCTGTTCATTATGCAGAGTAATGCATTCTTGTAGTTTTTTAAAAACTTCAGTCCTATAAAATAATCATAATGACTGCTTCATTACGGAGCACGCGGCAGAAGACAGAAGTACGTTTTACAATACGGCTCATGATTTACAGTCGCATCCACTTTTTATAGTCGAGTCAATCACAAGTTTGGGGGGAAGGTGGGGGGAGTGTGGGGGGAGTGTGGGGGGGTGTGGAGGGGGGAGTCGTTAAGGCAGATGTTGGTGGAGTCACGTGTGTTCATACAAAGCGGGCGTGAGGGGTGACGGGACCCCAGAGCCTGAATCCCCCGCCACTCGTTAGCAGCCCCCCCTGTACTAGAAGTTTCAGGTATTTGTACTTTACTTGAATAATCTAATATGTACTTTCTACTCCTCACATTTGAATTAGGCTCGCTACTTTAGTTTATACATTTTATGGAATTAGCAATCATTTCTTTTCTTATTAATATGACGAGAGATTAAGTTAATCTTGCAAAGAAATGTACTTCGTAGAGATACTTCATACTTTATACTTTGAGTACATTTCAGAACCTGTACTTTTCACAGTATAGCAGTTGAATCAGTACTAATACTTTCACCAGTCTTTTTAAACACAAGTATATGTAGTTATATATATATATAAGCATCAATGTGTCTGCCCATACTTGATATTAATTCACATCACAAATCAGTCAACTAATGACCTTAAAGGTTGAGTGGGTCATTTGGAAAAACCATACAGAATGCATCGCCGAAGTCCCGCCCCCTTAATTTTGTGATTTGTCGACTTTAGCGGTCATCAGATATCCGATGAGAAGCAGATCAAACGTTGACGAAACCAAAGTGACAAAGATGTCAGTCAGATTGAAATGTTCTATAATAATGAATAAATAAAATATTAGGGTGAATGAAACATCCGTCCTTCAGCATCATGAGAAACAAAGGAGGAGTTAAAGCATGTTGAACCGTTTTAATGAACCGGACTGTTGGTTGAAGACAAACTTGAAACGTCTTTTACTCCTAAAGTTGTGAAAACACATTTAATCACTTCTGCTCACCACGTATTTTATCCTAAAAGGCCTTCAACACTTTAAAAATGCACACATTGACATATTTTGCAAAGATGCGACAGGATTCATCCAACTGAATGTGTTTTAAGTGGCGCTGATGTTATTTTGGATTAATCTCCGTTGTTGGACGGCTCTTAAAGAAGCTGTATGGGGAACTATTTTATCCATGAAAAGCTGGATGTAAATATAAAATAAGTGTCGTCGTATCTTCTCCGATAAGAACGACTAACGGATGTCGACATCTGACAGGTTAACACCCTGAACGCAGCACAGAGAGCAGCTTTCTAACAGTAAGAGGATGATGCTGCTTTCAGATGCATATAAACAGTTATTATCTGTGTCAAAGTCGTGATGGAGGAGAACGCTCCCGTTGCCCCGCCGCGCCGCCACGGGACCGTTATCTCTGCAGCACATACATCACACACACACACACACACACACACACACACACACACACACACACCTCTTCCCTCTGAATGCAACATGACAGCTTCCTTTAGTTTCCACACTTCCGACTCCGATAACACGGCGGTTCTTGATCCGGCATGAAGCGCTTAGGAGATGTCGTCTGATATGAATTGAACTGTCAATAATGTTAGAAAAAACCCAAACACACACACTGGGCTTTTTAAAAAATGCACAAGGTCCCAGAGAATGTGTGTGTATTCTTTGATACAGAGATTATGTTATCGGCGTTGGAGGCAGCCATTCAACAAAACTAGATTGATAATGCAACAGAGCCTCCAACATTTTTTTGATTATTTACATTTTCATAAGAAGCAAGCAAATTGATTTCCTTTCTAAACAGCAGGCGCTCTTTTATATTTACATTTAAAAAGGCCTTCAGCCGACGCTGGAAACACGCTTTCCATTAAAAGCCTCTAATAGAGCGTTGAGAGCGAGTGGGGGAAAGTTTCTGCCTTCATATTACAATAATTCTCCTACAGAACCGTACATAATCTATCCAGACGACTTCATTCTGCTCTGTGGATTAGAAATCTGCCTTATAAAGCCCATATTTATATATTTGTATTTATATATAATGCACACACGTGTAATGTTGTGGTGAATGCAGATGAGAGATTTACATGAAAATAGAAAGAAGCAAACAGTTAGTGGATAAAAGCAGCGAGCGAATGATAAAAACATCATATTTGATCTCAGTCCAGGTCGGTTCATTCACGATGGTGTTGGGTCATAACTGAGCCTCGTTTTTCTGAGGAGATCAATAAAGTTTCATGAAAAAAAAGAGAAGAATCAGATTCAGGTTTGAAGAATGTTGGACGTTGGTCTCTTTTTGCTTTTCATCGCGTAACACTGACATCTAAACCTCCATTATATATCATGATAAGGTCTTTAAAATTCTTGTTTCCAGATTTATTTGGGGATATTTTGAGAAATATTGCATTTAGAACATTTCCATTTGGAGTAGAACTTATATGTATGACTATAAACACCAAATCTTCAGTAAAGAGCTGGAATAAGTTGAAACATAAAGTTTACCGTATATATCTTTACCAGTGAGGATACACAAACTGAACATTCAGGGTTTAACAAACAGTTAAGTTCTTATCAGGTGAAGCACCTCAGAGTTGTGTAAGAAAAAAGACATTAGAAAGAATTGTGTTGTGAGTTTAAGACATCAAACTCTGAAAACGACCAACGAAAATACACAAGAAGTGAGACATCAAACTTTCTGAGTTTACGTGGAATAAGTCTCAATGGAGCTGCTGTAGTGTTTTATTTGCAAGCTGAAAAATATTTTATATAATATTTTACAACAATTATTACCATCAATATTCATCGAGTTTGAGTTTCCATCTCATGTTTTGTATTATTCTTATTTTTATAATTTTATTTAAACAATTTTATTTCACTTTCAACCATGACGTTCCCTGTTTTTGTTTCTTCTACGTCTGTTTTCCTTTTGTTGTAAAGCACTTCATGTCACGTATGAAAGTTGATGTAGAAATAAAGTTTATTTTAATAATGTTTTCAAAGAGCATATTTTGGATTGGATGTTTCAGCTCCAACATCCTCTCAACTCTCTACTGTAAGAACAGATTGTTGTTTCTACGCGGCTCCTCGTCTCCGGATCAATCAGCGTGTGATTCAGCGTTGAGTAATCATTCCTCCTCTTCCTGCCGTGACGACCGTTTCTACGTTAATAACGAGCGTTCGGGATCATTTTTCTGCTTCTTTCACTTCAACGAAAAAAATTGCCCGAGAGGTCGATTTAATATCCGTGTCTGACTTGATGTGCGAAGGCGACCCAACACTGCAACAAAGCTGCATCTTGATGCAATAATCTCAAATTAAGTCATGAATAATGTACGGAAAAAGTCATGAAGAAGAATTAATAATTCAATAGATAAATAATTTACAAAATAATCAAATAAATAAATAATGATATGCCATAAATAAAGCATCGGATTAAATCTTTCCACCAGGCAGCCTCATGCAAGAAGCAACACAAACAAAACAAAAAAATAGATCCGGAGAGGTTGTTTTAGAAGGTATTAGGCGATCAATCTCATTTTAAATGTGATATTTATGTTGTTTGACCTGACGGAGACGTTCAATACGGCAATGTTTGTTTGTTATCGTCACACAGTTTATACGCTCAGTTCTGCAAACGTGAGCAATTCAGTGTTACATAACATATTTATGTATTTTCAGTTCTTTTAATTTGACACAGGGTTGTAAAACATGGATGTATATCTTAATATAGTTACTTTTGCATTTTTACAAGTGCATGTAAACCAGCACCAGGACAATTCATCAACCTCTAATTGTATTTATTTATTCATCGCTAATTATGATTCGAAAATATAATTTCAACCGTCCTTCACCTCATATGACTTTATGATAGAAGTAAAATGTCCTTAAAGGAAGGAGGTTAGAGTGGTAGCATGAATAAAAAATATCTTACTTCCTTCATAAGGGGCTTGACTTCATCTTAAACCTGCGACAAATTTCTTTTTGGCCACTTGAGGGCAGCATAAAAAAGCCGCTTCCCCCCAATATTCCCTCGTTTTTGGCTCAGTTTTTGGTCTCCACCAATTCCTGAGAAATATGTCTGTATCTTTAGCTGCTAAATGCTCGACTATGTTCACTAGCCCGTTGCTAACTGTAGCCAGGTTTCCATCCAAATGTTTCCCAGATTTGAACGGAGTTTGGCTCATCGAGACGACCAATAGGTGGCGCCATTTCCACCTCAGGAACCCATTATACCAATACAGATAAAGAGTAATTGAAAAAAGATTTACATGGACGTCATCATCACTTATTCTGTCACCTTTAAACTTTGTCGCATTTTGGTTTTATGAATTAATTTAGTTTAAAAAACGGAGCCAAGAGGGGGCGATATTCTATTTTTTTTTCTACAGTGGCCCTAATACGCCGTCGTACTTTGTAACAGTGAATTTGCAGCTAAAAGCTGCTAATAGCCAGAAACCAGAGTAATTATCTGGACTTCTGCACCATAAACCTGCCGGGATCCAGAATTTGGCATCTAAGTGCAAATAAATGTCCAGTTTCCATGATGTTGAAGGAGCGCCGGCGCGGCGGTAATAATGCATGAGGGGAAGGCTGTGTTCGGGCGTCTGGGCCGGAGGGCACGAGTGCATCCAAGTGCTCTTGAGATCTATTGACTCTGTCAGACAGTTTTCACCAGAATTTTTTTTGAAAAAAAAAAAGAATTTGACGTCAGGGCTTATGCGATGAACGCTTCTTAGCCTACGTTGCTTTCCATCCAATCGTAAGATATCCCCCCCATCCCCCCGGGCGCCATCTGCCCGTCAACCTTACCCCTATCGAGAAAACAATCAACAGAACCATCTGCGGTCTAGTCACCAGTCCTGCTTCATCCCTCCAAACCAAATAATGACAAACTGGGAAAAAAGCAGGGTGAGTAAGTCACTGGTGTGTCTATCAAAGGAGGAAGTCATCCAAGCGAAGAGCTCGATCAAACAGAAACACGGCGGCGGGAGATTCTCTTTGGCTTCTCGGTCACAACGGCAGCTCTGCTGAGACTTCAGTGGATTTAGAGAGAATTTTTAAAAAGTTAGTAGATCAAGAAGGCCGTTGTAAACAGTTTATTTTTGGAGTACTGCAATTATTCAACTTGCTTTGATGATGAAAGATATTTTTTTTAAAAACACGGCACAGGTAGTGTTTAACTTTGGGATATTCTTTCAAACTTGTTTGTGAGAATCCAACAGCAGCTTTTCTCTCTCAAGCCATTAAAATGAATTCACTACCGGTGATTGCAAACAACGAGGATCCAAAAAAAAGAAAATATATTTATATATATAATACATATAAACGAAAAAAGAAGAGGTGGCAGACACAAAGATTAATTAAAAAAAGAAAAGAAAAAAGAAAACAGTACAATGGACACATGGATTGTTTCATTAGAAGCCAGTTGTGTGGCTGCAGAAATGCCAAGAAAATGTGTGTGAGGGTCCAGGGATGGACAGCGCTTTAGATAAAACAGTCGAAAAATGTGCAACAGACAAAACCAGGCAATGTGGAATGGAGGAGGCCCCTAATGAAGCCAGCTGGTCCCGGTCCAGACAGGCAGAGGAGGGGATGGGGGGGAGGATTGATCGAGGGAGAGACCCACGGGGGTGGAGAGAGAGAGAGAGAGAGAGGGGGGTAAGACATGCAGGATGTATGGCCGCCCAGGAAGCTCTATTGTATCAGGAGGAACCAGTAGGTGTGTTTCTTCCAAACTCTGCAGAAAAAACCCAAAACCTTGCCAAACGGCACGTCTGCTAATCGTGCCGCAATTACTAGCCTAATAGATGTTTGTTTGTTTTTTTAAATCTGGTCCTTGCCGCCTCCCAGCCACCATGTTGGGAAGGCAGCGGCGAGGATGCAGGAAAACACTCCTCTTCCTCCGCCGTGATGACCTTATCTGTAACCGGTCCTCGGTGCTCTGGATCCAATCATGAAGGTGCTTTTAAACACTTTGACCAGTTTTAATGGAATCTTTCAAGAGGTTCAAACATTTCATTTATCGGCCGATCTTTCTGTATTGCTGTCTGAATGTTCAGTGAGAAGAATCATCTCTAGTCTCGAGTTCGCAGCTAGAAAAATAATAATATAAATTAAATTTTCCGTTAAAAGGCGTTCGTCGTGGCTTCAGTTAACTTCTTTAACGCTTCACTGCTGATGTCGTATCGAGGCTCCTCCATGTTTGTTCGGCGCTCTGATGAAGAAGCGGTTGCTGTAAATCGACACCCGGCCCCTAAAGAGGGTCTCCTGGGGGCGATCCGCTCCACGGGTTCACACTTTTAGTAGACGCTTTTTTAATTTCATAATCTCCACAATTTTCTCCATAACGCTTTTGCAGAACACTTTCTTCATCATCAGCACAATTACATTTAATAAAGTTCCATCTAGAACACACCATGCTTAATGTCCAAACCCCAACACCAGCCGAGATTCAAACAGGATGCCGCTACGTTATTCAGGGGCTCATTTATTTTTTGGGGGATGCCACATTATGGTTTTTGCAGGGGGGGTTCAGTGAATCAAATGTAAATATGAAGCATCCTGGTAGATTTAGTGGAGTTATTGGCTTTGCAAATGTTTGAATAACTCCTCAAACACTTTGCGCTCTCCGCAGGCTTCGCCGTCTCATCGCAGCTTTGGAGCTAAGTGATCGTTTGGCTAAATGAGGAGCCGCCGTCTCCACGTGTTTGTGGGAGCCGTAATGGCGCCGTACTCTCAGCAGGCGTTGTGCCGCTGCCGCCTCTGTGCTGGAGAACGAGGAAGACCGCCGCTGGGCCTCCGGCATGCCGCGGCTCCGGCTCATTCCCCCGTCCTCCTCTTATGGACCCATTACGGCGCCCGACGCCGGCGCTCCAGCATCAGCAGCAGCAGCGGCAAAGCAAGGCCTTGTCCTACGGAACCGTATAAAGAAAAACGCAGCAATGCAGATTCCAGATGCTTTAAGACGGCTCTGGTCCCGTTTGTTCAAACAGTTATTCTGCATTTAATTATTCAGATGTTGTAAACAAAGACATTTAAATACAGTGTAAAAGAGGGAAAGGGAGAACGTGAAGGAGAATGTTTTTTTTTAGATTTTAAACATTTTGTTTAAACCATCAATGACTTACTGATATCTATATGGTTCTCCTGATGAAGATTTTTTTTCTCTAGTTGTTCTGTAGGAGTAGCAAGATAAACATTTTAAAAAGTTCTGTTTTCAAAGTATTTCTCCCTCATGGATTTTATGTCTCCGAGTTCGCCCACGCTGTAACAAAAAGAACGTCTGTATGTAACGACTCATATTCACATTTGTTGGTAGGCGGCCCTCTAGTGGGCAAAGTTTTTACAACAGGGTGAGTCAGGTGACGTCAAAAAAAGAGCAACACTGGGGTGTAGGGAAGGCGGACGTCAAACACAGGACTTTCACCCAGGAGTCCAGGGTCCATGTGACACCAAAAGTTATTTTAAGTATCGTACATAACTACGTACTATGTTACGTAACAAATATATTCAGTGTAGCCCAACCCATCTTTTGCTGAACCTAACCAAGTATAGTTTTGCGTTTCACAACGTTTTAAACAACGTTACATAAAACGGTCAAAATACGTAGCTTTGTGAGGAATTTTCAAACGACCTGTCTGCATGAAAAACACGTCCGTATAGGTCCAACTGTATACAAAGTTTTTTAACGTCTATTTACGTTAGTTGTTGGTGACCTCTAGTGGCCAAAGTAACTACGTCCGGACAGAGGAGGAAGTCAGGTGACGTAGTAGAAAGAGCGACATCTAGGTAGGAAGGAGGGCAGCTGGTGTCAATCAAACAAACACAGGACTTTCACCCAGGAGACCAGAGTTCATGTCCTAATTGTGTTGTGTGTCATATGTGCTTGACGAAAATATTGGACAGATTTTTTTTACTTAATATAATGTCATAATGTTGCTAGAGGGAAAAGTTACCAACAAAGTCATTTTAATTCATCCTGATGAGAATTTAAAAGCAATCCATCCGGTTGTTGAGATATTTCACACAAATATACCGACTTTACTGACGACTGAGGAAAAGTAAAGCAAACTAAAATGAAATCAAACACAAATGTTGAAGGGAAAGTAAAAGGGGCCGGTTGGATCGGCTTTAAAACATTTTTCAGAAATGAACCCGAACAAAAAGACGCCACGTCTACAATAATGTTTGTGATCTGAGATGGTTTCGCTCACTATTGATGAATATGAATAATCCTCTCGCTGAGCCGCAGAGCTACAAAACCGCAGAACAAAAGCTTTAATCTGGACTTTCACCAATAGACAAAACCCACAGCTGCCTCCCTGGCAAATAATCCTGAAACTGTTTTTTTTTTTCATGGAGTTGAACTGTAACACATTTATATCCAAGTAAAATCAACCCGACCGCCTGTCGCTTTTTAGCTCTCTTTATTAATTAAAGTGCTTCTTTTTCTGGGTTTTTAAGAAGGCAGACAAATCTGTTACTTCATCATCAACGAATGTTCTTTGTTTAAGATAGGAATAAAAAAAATAATATCTTGATATATTGATCCCACCAAATAGTTATATAATATAAGTATGTGTCGGCCTCCTTATTTGTCATTTGTCTTTGGGGGCGTGGCTACATTTTGATTGACAGCTTTTTCCACACTGTAACCTCTTACATTTGCACCACGATTAGCTTCATAACTACTGGTGACATCGAACAAACTTGACTTCTTTTCAGCTTCGTAGTGTCAGACATCATCCTGCACAATGAAGCTCCGACATCCAAAGTGAGTAAGAACAGTGTTCGCTTGAAAAGTCTGAAAACCTCGCTGCGATGTCGCGCTCGGATCAAACTCGTTTGTTTCAGGATTTTTTGTTGTTGTCGTTGTTTTGTTCTCGAGTAACTTTGTTTCCGCCACGTCTAATGAGAGCTGTTGAGATCCAGCTTTGTTGCCAAGAAGTCTTTTTCAAAAATGAGTATCAGCCATCAAGTCATCAAACCAAGCATTGAACAAAAGATGACATTTTTCTCTAAACAGCATTTGTGATTTGAGAAAAAATTCCCAAAACTGTAATTGTCTTTTAAAATTATTTTTCATCAAAGAAACTCATCACCCCCCCCCCCCCCCCCCGCAAACGTTACAAAGCAAATCATTTTTCAATTTCCCGTTAAATGTATCATATTCAATAAGATAAGCAACAATGAAAAAAACTGTCTAAAGATGCCAAAGCAGAACAAGATGTGGTGACAAAAACAAGAGGAGGCCATTGTGTGATTGTCTGCGGATCACACAAGAACGCAAAGAACGGCGACAGGAAGTCATTTGTTCCAAACAGAGAGGGGGGGTTCTCCGGGGGATGAGGGAGTCAGAGGGCTTTGTCGGCGAGGGAGGTGGGCGTGTCCACCGGCCCACCTGGGAGGCTGTGTTGTCGGGCCGGGGGCCAAAAAGAAAAAGAAAAACCCTGAGGATCTCCAGAAGACAATCTAACGTAACGGAGACTCTGGTTCTGGATCAGGAGGAAAACCAGACCAAAACCAGGAGGAAAACCAGACCAGATCAGGGCTCAGTTTACCTGAGAATCCCTTCTCTTATCAGCCCGAAGCACAACGTGGAGCCTCGGCGAAGGACGGCATCACAACCCGACAGAGACACTCACAACTTCTCTGATTCACCTAAAAAACATCTTCCACCTTTTTCTCCCGACAGGAAGTGACTAAACAAACTTCTGAGGAGAGAAACCTGATGTTTGGTCTCCTTTTCTTACAAAGTAGTTTCCACTGATGTTTTCTGGGGATTAAAGCCTTTAAGTTTTAAGTTACCTTTGGTTGAAAACATCACACAAAAAGCAGCTTTATTTAATTATTATCTTAGAATATTTTTCAGTTTAAATGAATTGACATTCTTCACTTGGATCAATGATGTTCAAGTAAAGATGTGTTCTCCAGGTAAATATTGGTAGCGATCATATTATAAAAAGAGAAATGTACAAATGTGTTAAAGACATCATCAGTAAAAGGTGACTTTGTTATCTCTTCATGACTCAATTTAATTCCAACGCTCAGACAGGAAGTACGGCGAGCGTTTAGCGACATGAAAGGAGGGGAAGCCGCCCGTCTCCCCGCGGAGCGCTCACGTCTCTATTTGTCGTCCCCGGGGAAACGCCACTTGTCAGCGAGCGACTCCGGAGAGGTAGATCCCTCCTCCGACTCTGAGGGGAAATCACCTCGTTTGTTTTGTGTCAATCCCCTCAAATCCTACAGCGCCATTGTGCAGCGGCGGCGGCCTCGCCCCCTGGAGAATACAAGGACACATGATATCTGCCTCCACGTCAGAAAGGTCAACTTAACAACACAGACGAGTAGAATAGAATAGAGTAGAATGCTTAATGCTCCATTCTGATTGGCTGAAAGAAATCTATTAAATCTGCATGAAGACACGTCAAACAGTTAAAACTGTTAAATCCCTCCTGTAAATCAGAGATTTATGATTCAACACAGAAACAAAAGGTCTGTTGTTGAGTTCATGAGTAGAAGTACATGTTCAAAAAAACTCTGGTGAAAGTACTCGCTTTACTTCTTTGCTCAAGTAAAAGTGTAAAAGTACTGAAATGTACTCAAGGTAGAAAGTAAAAGATATTTCTACTGACTGTGTTTGTACGGAGGAAAAGTAAAAATAAATACTAGTACCTGAAGTACAGTAATGAAGTATTTGTACTTCATTACTTCCCATCTCTGATGGATGTCGTGATATTATTCTTTGAAGTTGGTACTAGCTAATATAAGCACGTATCATAATTTGATTTCCAGGAAGAAAAATAATATAGGATTTTGATACAAAATACAAAGATATAGTTCATTTTGGTCATTTTTTCTGCATATTTTGTTAAATATGTGGACGAAATCAGCGAGGCGGTAATAAAAAGGCATTCTTCATTCCAGCTCAACTTTAAATACTCGTCTATTTCTTCCTTATAAAGCTTCATTAAGAACAGGAGGAGAGCTAGTTAGCATTAGCTAAATAACAACATGGCTAAATAAAGGAGCTAGCTGCTAACGTTAGTGGAGGTTGCATTGAGTTACATTATGGTACGTTCAAGGTCTATTTAGTAAACATGAGTGTTGGGTGAAGGTGAGTTATAATGTTATGAACAAATCGTTTTTGGTGAGAAACTTGAAGGAGATGTTTTCACAGCAATATAACAGAAATATTAATATTGGAGAATAAATGACATCATTGTCTGTGGCTTCATCTCAACAAGAGACTTCAAACTGTCTTTTGACCCATCGTTTGTATAGATATTGATATTTCTGTGACATCGTGTTCTTCACTGACAATCATATATTAATTTCTCTTTCAGACTATCCATGCGGTATTAATTATTAGTTGGTGGTTCTGCTTCCCAGCTTGGTTACCATTTGTGGACAGATTGGAAAAAATGATAATAACATGGTGCACATGATCGTGTATTTCTGAGAGACACCTGGACGTTTCTGACCAAAATGTCGGCGGATTCAAACCCTGGAGACACCGACGTCCGATAAACACACAACCAGCGCTAACGTCGGCGTTGACAGGCGGCGAACGCGGCAGCAACATCCCCATGAACAAACGACACCATGCAACCTCCAGCAGAAATAATAATAATAAGCATTGTGGTGCAATGTAGCGAAGCAGGTGCGAAGACGCCTACTTTTCCCTCCCCCATCCGTGACGAGCCCCCCCCATATCACGCACAGATGTTTCCCATCAAAGGCGCCCACAAACCTCTCCACCTTGAGTATGTAAACCAAGATAAGGACCCATTCAACAGAGGGACTCTGCAAACTGCACCTTGCTATTGAGCTTCTCATTCTTTTTTACAATACACACTTCAAGACGTGCTTTCCTTTTCCTTTTTTCCCTCTTCTTCCTCTGAGGGGGTCACATATGCTTTAGCGCCCTCCGAGCAAAACATGTAGGTAGCATGTCTGTGATAGGCGGTTTGTAAAAATTGACAAGAAAAAAAAGGGATAATAACCGGAGTGGTATTTGGATGCGGAGCGGGGAGAGAGAGGAGGAAGAGAAAAAAAAAGCAAATGATTGAATAACAGTAATTAAAGCAGTTATTCGTTCGGCGAGCACCTGCATGAGGGATGATATTGCTCCTTAATTCAGCTCAGTTTAACTTCTCTCAGCCGGTGGTTCCAGCGTCGCCTCATTAATCGCTGATTGGCATCGAGCTGTTCACGGGAACAAACTGTTTACTCTGTCTTGCCTGCTTTTCTCCGGGCTGCACACGGCGGCGGCGGCGGCGGCCTCTCAAAGGCGGCATTAAGGCCTATTGTACGGCGCCGCGCTTCCTTCCTAACGTGTCCTTTGTGGACTCGGCGACAAGGCTGATTCAGGTACGTGTGTCTATCAGAAGAGGAGGTATTAACGTACAATCATGTAGTACATCTTTTTTTTACGGTTTATTTTCCGCACACCGTGCAGAAGTTTTCGGTGGCTGAACTATGGCGACATCACCGATGTGTGTCAAACCTTCATGCTTAACAGATGAACCTATAAAAGGTATTTATGAATGTAAGGATGTTTTCACATAAAATCCCCTTTAAATGAACCAAACTTGGCCCCCTTAAAGTGGACCATTATTCTCAGTTCTATTTATTTGAAACCGGACTCTGTTTCTGGTCCTCCTCAGCTCAAATATCTATTCTAATATTCATCACCTTCAAACAATCCTCGCCAGAAACCTAATTTTACAAGATTACATCGTGATAACGTTAAAAATATCGCCCAATGTTCTTTGTTACTGAATAGACCATGAACGCATCATAATGTATCACAATGTGACCTCCGTGAGCGTGGTCAGCCCCGTTATTTAGCCAATCAGGACACTTTTTAGCTGTTCATAACATGGATCTGCAACTAGAAAGCCTTCAGATTCCATATGTCTACTGAATGGCTCAGTGTCTGGAGTGAATGTTTGTCCCTACGGAAGCCTATAGGGCTCAAACACGATGGACTAAAGGGGGAAGGGTCTTTTGTTTTCACAACCACAGTCTCCTGGGTCAAAGTCCTGTGTTTGTTTGACCCACCTATGTTCCCATGGAAACGTATCGGTGATACGTCGAAAAACGAAATGCTATCTGAGAAAAGTACGTTTTGATTTGATCATCTACGAAATAATTACAGAAGAGCAAAACATAAAAAGCACATTTGGCTCGATGTTCAGTTAAAGGTGAGTCAGCAAATTGATTCATACATCGTAGGCCTTTTAACAACTTTTAGCGAATTTTCAAAACATTACAAAAACTGATGGTTCTGAGGGTGAAACTTCACACAGAACATAAAGATAGACGACTTGCATGCATATATAATCATATATATATATATATGCACACATATAGCCACGAACAGACAGTTTCTTGGGGCCTTGCAGGGGCAAACCTCCCACTCCCGCTGCCTCGAAACACACCTGTCAGTCAACATAAAGGAGGGTCAAATCCCAAAGGGCATCGACTCTAAAGCATCCTACAGACAAACAATCTAATTATGCGAGGTGGATCGGGGGGGCGGGCGGGAATACGCTATACATCCTCCAATATATCAAAACACAATTAAGTGAACTGATGATTACGGGAAGAAAAGAAGAACCTGCAATTATCTCTTTGGGGATTAGAACTTGATGGGAAATAATAAGCGGTTACAGACATTAGCGTGGCCGCGTTGTTATTTATCTCGCAGTTGAGTTCGATCAACTCACGAGTGCAACTTATAAATAGTAAATTAGAGGTTTTCAGTTCAGCCGCTTTTCCTTGTGATAACGTGATTGTTTCTCATCAACAAACGCTTAATTTCTTCTCAAACAGAATACAGCAGATTAAAAAGTTGCCCGGCCAAAAGGTTTCTATGACTCAACTACGGTGGCTCGGGAGGGACAATAGTCACTTTTCAAATTGAGTGTTTTATTAATATTAAACTTTATTGTGGTTTGGTTGGGATACTACTGTGCTCTGTTTGAATCAGGAAAACACAACAAGGAAAACATCAAAATGTCAGCGACAGTATCGTGTTGTATATATTTGTTGCAGTCAGAAAGTGAGAAACATCTGAGGAAAACAAAAAGTCATTGTTAGAAAAGTATTTAAATGTAAATAGAGGTATCGGTGCATCCATGAGAGTGTCTATAAGAAGTGGACGTTGTCATGGTGACATCACAACTACGGTCTAGAAGCCTCGATTACAGCTTCTTGGCCATCACCATCTTGGATATCTTCCAACAGTGAAGGAAGTGACTATATTTGGACTGTGGAGGAGCGACAGGTGGATCTGATGAACATGAAGCGCCAGAACTGCAACGTTACTGGATCTGGATCCATGTGGATTCTGGTGTGAAGCTGAGAACAAAGTTAGCTTCATAATTCAGGGTCATCTTAGTAGCTAACTAGCATTGGTAGCGACCTGTCAATCAGGAGGTAAGCCCCGCCCCCTAAAGCATCCCCTGCTTTCTGGTCTGGTGGACTCTAAATGGACCATAATGTACTAAATGAACATCATGCTGGATTGAAGAAGACTTGAAACTAGAGATTGAGACCATAAACTCATGTTTACAATGTTTACTGAGATAATCATCAAGAGAGAAGTAGGACCATTTTCTCATAGACTTCTATACATCCAGAGTAGAGTCGCCCCCTGGCGGCCGGCAGGAAGCATGACAGTTTAAGGCATTTCAGCTTTGGCTTGATATTTTCACCTAAAGTAGTTTGTTGCCTAAATGCTGCATGGGTGTTTATCGGACGTTGGTAAATAACTTATTGTAAGATATCGTAAAATCTGTTGTATGGGGATACGTTGCTCTACGAGGAGACGTTGCTCTAGAGGAGACATTGCTCTATGAGGAGACGTTGCTCTACGAGGAGATGTTGCTTTGTGAGGAGACGTTGCTCTAGAGGAGACATTGCTCTACGAGGAGACGTTGCTCTATGAGGAGACGTTGCTCTGCGAGGAGATGTTGCTCTATGAGGATACATTGCTCTATGAGGAGATGTTGCTCTAGAGGAGACATTGCTCTATGAGGAGACGTTGCTCTACGAGGAGATGTTGCTTTGTGAGGAGACGTTGCTCTAGAGGAGACATTGCTCTACGAGGAGACGTTGCTCTATGAGGAGACGTTGCTCTGCGAGGAGATGTTGCTATGCGAGGATACGTTGCTCTACGAGGAGACGTTGCTCTATGAGGATACATTGCTCTACAAGGAGACGTTGCTCTACAAGGAAGGCCAGGGTACTTTGCCGAGAGCTGCAGCAACAACAAGCAACTTGGACCTTTTTGCTGTTTTGTTTTTGCCCAAGTCTGAATTCCTGTCTAATACTAATTATAAAGTTCTAATTCAGGTAATAACTCACATTTCCATGGTTACCGAACAAATAAAGAAAGGATTTCATAGTTGGAAGTTTCTGTAATGCAGCCCCTGGTGATTAGATTGCCAATCTGTCAACTAATGCACCTCAATTTAAAACTCCATGTTGGAAATCATCCATTTTACCCAAGTGTGTTTGTTGCGAGACACTTAAAGTTGTTTCCAGCTCCCCGGGGGGGGAGGGGGGCTGCTGCTCCCCCCGCTGACCTCTGACCTCCGTGGAGGAAAAAGAGAAAGCAGCCTGTTTACGTGGATCAATGCGGCATCACGTGGTAATTATCTATCTACGCATCCTGTGCCATTGTGTTCTTCCTCCTCCGTGTGAGCGTATGTCAACGGGAATGTGTCGGCAGGCAGAGAGGGAGAGATGGAGACGGAGCGAACGAGCAGCTGTGGCAATATTTCCAATATTTACTCTCCTCCACTGAGTGCAGTTGCTCGGGCCTTTGAGGAGCAATCAAACATCCGGAGATGGTCGGAAGATTCTCCCTTTAAGCCACGAGGTTTTATTTGAGAAAGAATACCTTCTGTTCATAGGATTTGCAGCCATTTCATTTGAATCCATCTGTTTTTAAGGTGAAAAAGAGAGAGAGAAGAGGAGGGGGGTGAGGGGAAAAAAATAAAACAAACAACAACAGGAAGAAAAAAGAGAGAGAGAGAGAGAGAAAAGCATCAGGCTATTGAACAGAGCATGTTTGTGCATCATATTGTGCTTGATGTAATGTAGGTCAGTGTTCTGCACAGCAGCAGATAAGACACGGGGAACAAGTGTTGTGTGTACTTACAAGCAAATATCTGTCAAAATAGCAATTGACAGATCTACAAGAGCCTTCCCTCTCCCCCACTCCCTCCCTCCCTCCCTCCCTCCCTCTGCATCTCTCTTTTTTTTTTTTTTTTTGGCCAGGGAAGTGGTTCCTTCGTCATTAGCATTTTTGAAAAAAGGGCCAGAGATTTGGGCCTATCTGCCTCCACTCGCTGCTGCAAAGCCAGTCTGGCCCAGGTTGTTATCTGTGCACTACAGAGGTGCAGCTGTTTAGCAAATGGATTTGCAGATTTTTAAAGGGAGATGAGGAGAAAAAAAAAAGAGGGGGAAGAATCAGGTATTCACAACAACCCTCCCCAAACTGGCATTTTGTGTATCTGTGTGCTGACATGTGTGTGTGTGTGTTTTTTTTTTCTTATAAATCTTTTACCTTCTGTTTTCTGAGGCCCACATTATTTTTGGAAATGGCATTAAACACACACACACACACACACACACAGATACAAAAAGCATGAAAAATGCTTATTCTCTCTTTTCTTACGCGTTCCTTTATTCACTTTCCAGCCTCCCGAGGGGCCTTTTCTTCTCCGGAGCGGCGATGGCGTTGCCTAACTGGACCGAGGGGAGGCTGGGAGTGTGTGTGTAGGGGGGGAGGAACCAATAGGGTGCTCTAGGTGGGGTGGGGATGCTGCCGTCTTCGCCACAGCTGCTGGCAAGTGCATCTCTTTTGTCTAACGCAATCCCAGCGAGGCCGACACACACGCAGACACACACACATACACACACACACGTGGAGGAATTCTGGCTTCAATCGGGGGCCCCCATGGGAGCGAGAAAAGGGCCCTAAGCCATTGGAGACACTGAGGGTGGTTGGCTTTCCTAAGTGGGGGTATGTATGTATGTATGCACACACACACACACACACACACACACGCTTCTTCAAACACACACTGCCTTGTTTTCTCCCTCTTAAAGATACAAACAGACAGTGCTAACATATGTACACACACACACACACACACACACACACACGGGGAGCGTGACGCCTCGGAGCTGCAGCCTCCGTCTCTACCAGGAGGTGTCGTGTAACAGACCTGGAGGAAGATTGTGTTGCAGAGACGAGACGAACGACCGTCACCTGAAACTCACTCGGGGAAAAGTGTGTAATTCAGCTTCTCAGGGCCGGCAGATAAAACCTTCAAAGATATTGATATTCTATTAGAAAGTTGGATTTATTTATGCAAACTATGTTTTAAAGTAAAAAAAATGCATTTTTAACCACATCCCCCGTCATAATCTGCACATATATAACAATATATGTAGAAAATATATATATAAAAAAGTACATTTCTTTTAATCTTCCTGGAAAACAAAATATGATGCTTGCTTACATCAGTTAGTACCAACCGATTTCAACCAATAATATCACGACGATTCACGGTTTTATCGCGTATCGTGATTAAAAAAAAACACTCACAATAAGTTGATTGTTGTGAATTTACTTTATCGGAATAATTGCGAATATCATTATGAGTGAATTGGAAAAGCTGTCTAGCTCACTGTCATGGTAGACAAGTGAAATAATATAATACATATAAATAATAAATATAACATTAAGAAGAATTTGTATTTTACATTATTTGCTATTTGTCCTTTTTGATATTCACAAAAAAAATGTCTTGAAAAAATATGAGGTCAAGTGATTCCAGAAAAGTTTTGCAGCCATTTTAAGAGTTTAAAACATATTTTGATATTATCGGGATAAATATCGTGAATCTCAATTATTTTGGGGTGTGATAGATCATTTTTCATATCGTCCCAAACCTTTCATCATGATACGATTCTCTTGAATTCTGTTCTCACCAAAAATGTGTGCAGGTATATTTGTAAGCTATTTCTATTGTGTATTAAATATGTAATAAACCTCTTTGCATTAAATAATGTATATTTTAGTGGGCGATGAATATTGTACCATCTGTAACAGCAACTGTAAGTCAATCCAAGCATGTAAGTTATTCATGCTGTCACCCGGCTTCCCACATTCTATTTAACATGCCTGGAATTCACCGGCTGCACGCGCTTGTCTGACTCCTGTTTTACCTCCATGTTCTGTTTTTACCCCCCCTTCACCCCCCTCCCTGCATTCTTGTTTCCGCGACGACACAACAGAGATCATTAAAGTTTCATCTCGTCTGGGTCAAACTCCACCAATCAGGTACGTAAAGCAAATTAAAGTAAAGCCCTAGGAATTATTTTTAATTATTTGAGTCATTAAAAATATTTATTCAAATCTGTGGAATTTAGGAGAATTTGTTGTAAACGTTTAAATAAATTAAAAAAAAATTTTAAAAAGTGGGAACACCTGAGTCAATTTTCTGGATCTGAATAAACTTTGAAGGTGTTTTATTTCACATGAAATTAAGCAATACTGGAAATCTTATATTCATATATTCCAGTGGGTACTATTTGTGGTGATTTCCCATCATGCTTTGCGAGTGCGAGTTGTCACGTCTTTCCTAAACTCCTCCAACTGTTTGTTATCCTCAGAAACACCTTTGACCTTTTTGGATTCGCTCCGCCGAAAAAGTCAAAGTGATTATTTCAGCCTCTTCAACAATTAACTGCATTAACGAGGCTGATTAATTACAGCGCACTCGTTCCAGACTCACACTGAAGGAAAATTAATTCAGATTATAAGTTTCAACATTCTTTCATAATGTCAAGTTTTTAAATGTGTTTTTTTTTTTTTAAGAAAGAAATAAGATATTGCAAAAAAGAAAAGTTCGGAGCAACAGATGCACTGCTTTGCATTTGTTATCAGTGTAATTGAATAGGCTATTGTGCTGATAAATGCTTAAAACGCTTTAAAATGCAGCTCGGAGGGGGGGGGCAGGAGGTGTTCTTTGTAATGACTGAACTTGCTTCCAAAATTAACAAAGAAATCTATTCAAAAAGAAGAGGAGAAGGTGTGCAGGTGTCTTTTAATTTTATTCATCTTCTTCTTTGCTGAGCCATTAGTGGGTTTTTGTCTTTGCCCAACCGAGGTGTGGGCGGCGGAGCCGACAATTAAACTATTGTTAAGACAATTGAGAACTGATAAAACTGTAGTTACTCCGTGTAGAACTCGCACGTTGCTTTACTATAATTACTATTAAACCATTTAACCTTGAAATATATTTTCCGGGGGGGGGGGGGGGGGGGGGGGGGGGGCTCAAACAGGCAGCTGGTATAGAAGTTGAGGAATTATCAAAAGTCAAAGTTGGCAATAAAACTGTTTCTCTAAATTCTTTAAATCATCAGGGTTGGTACGGGTGCTGGAAATCCTTGAAAAGTGTGGGTTATTACAACTTTTGAAAGTGCTTGGATTTAGAATAAAGTGCTTGAAATGTGTGTTGTATGTGATGACATCTATGATAGAACAGAGAAAGAAGATCTCCATATTTGAGGGACTGAAAACAGCATTTTGTGACATTTCTTTATGAAAAATGACTTTTGATGATGAACAGATGATGAAAATAGTTGGTGATTATATTTCTGTGGATCTGTTAGTGGAATTAGTTTTCCTTTCATTTGTGGTCCTTCTGTAAAAAGCTGTCTCCAAACATCATGTTGGTTGTTTAGAGGACAAGAACATCTCATTTAATGTGATGAACAAGTGACATAATAAGTAGACTGAATACTGAGGATTGGATTTATACAAATATGGAGTTTACCACAGCTGGAAGGTGCTGGAAAAGCATGGAAATGCACCTTGAAATGCTTGCAAAGTGCTTGAATTTGACTTTGGATAACAGAGTAGGAACCCTGACTGAAGATAAAACTATTTTTCCTCCCTGCAGGTGATTTCATCTTCGTGTCTGATGATGTAAATGTGCGGTTTGGCTGCAGGTGAATGAACGATTGCTTAGAAAAAGGTGGGTTTTTTTGGGTGTGTTTGTGTTTTTTTGGCCTTCGCCGGTGCTTCTAACAGATGCTGCCTGTCCGCATGATCCTCCCCTCTCTGCCAGAAATATCAGGCTGTGAATTAGGAGAGGCGATCTATAATTTAACGTAGCAAGTGACAGTTGGTAAGCTGCAGCGGAGAAGAAGAACCACAATAGGAGAAGAAGAAGAGGAAGAGGAAGAAGAGGAAGAAGAAGAAGTGCATCTCGGTGTTGGAGATCCAGGCTCGCCTCGAGCCATCGCCTCCTCTCTTAAAGCAGAGTAGGAGTGAGGGAGGGTGAAACAGGGAGAGGAATCAGCACACACACACACACACACACACACACACACACACACACACACACACACACTTCAGTCTTGCCGGGGAGCGGAAAGAAGAACCTCCAGTGTGGCATAATGACTTTGCAGGGAAACAATAAGAAATAAATACCTTGGAGCTCCTCTATTAGTCAACACTTAAAAATCTTCTTTTTTTCACCCCCTCCTCCTCCCTCCATTCTTCTTCTCCTTCTTCTCCTCCTCACACACACTCTCTCTCTGACTCTCTCGCTCTTAATGAGCCTCTTGTCGGCGAGGTAACTAGGGCCGCCGCTCTGCTCCGCGGCGCTCACGATGAGGAGACTGCTCGCTGTAATCACACGGAGGCTTGAGATGGAGGCGGCCCCCCGGATTAGCTACTTTACCGCGTGAGGAGTGTTTAACATGGCACTCGACACCGCGCTCCTTCTCCCCGTCTTCACCGGGCAAACACTCGCCGTCATTAATTTCATTTGCTTATCACAATCGCTCCCTGCCTCTTGTCTCTGCTCCCCTTCATCCCTCCCGAAAATGAAAAACCCAATTTGGACCCTTCCTGCTTTTTCGATTCAGGCGTCAAATTATCGCCGCCCGCTGCTAAGAATTACAAGGTAAAGGAAAGCTAAATGAAGATGAAGAATTGGAAAATGTTTCCAGTTGGAAGAATGTTGATTACCAGGGCCGGGGTCCTGGAGGATCCCCCCACTATTTATCCTCATATTTTTGGGCTGCCTCGCTCCCTTTCCCGCTCCCCCTCCGTGTTCCTCCAGGGGGCCTCGGAGAAGCAGCTTGCACTCAGCGCTGCCAAAAGAATTTATTAGAGCAAATGGTATCGTAAGCCCTATGGAAGGCATACCTTATGTGAAGATTTAAAAGATATTAGGAGGATGGCGCAGGCGGGGAGGGGGGGGGAACCCAGGTGTGCCTGGGTAATAGCCATTGTCTTGAGTGTGAGCGTGCACGTGAGCGTGCACATGTTTACACGCGGCTCAGTGTGTTTACGGAGCTTCTGCCTGAGAAGACGAGAGGAGGAGCACGACGCCCCCCCGAGACGCCGGGGCAGACTCATTCTGGAGTGTAGAGCACCAGACGGTAAGAACCGCCGGCTTCGGAGAAGTGAAGCCAAACACTGAAGTGCCTCGAAGCTACATTCTCTCTGCTGGCCACCAGGGGGCGACTCCTCTCAATGAGGTGCGTTCAGGTGCTGCTACCTTGTGACCGACACGTCGCTACCTCGTCGTTGTCCATGTGTTTTCACTTCATGAACGTTAAAGGTAAAATCCAGCGCCCACAAACCGACGGGTGATGTCACAGCGACTACGTCCACTTTATAGTGAGTCCTCCGTGTCGAAGTCCTGTCTGGATGTTTAGGAGGATTATTAAACCCTACATGGTCGACTCAAAGTGTCCCACAATTCAACCGAAGCTTACAACCTGAATGTTGGAGCGTTGGAACAGAATCACAGACTACGAATATAATATATTTAACGTGAGCATCGCAACACAGTCGGCTACAAAGCATTCATACCACTCCTTTTCTTACCTTTCACAATAAAAGCCCTGGACATATTACTGCTTAGCACAACAAATCAAATTCCAACAAATTAGCTTACAATATTTATGACGGTAATTAACGGCACATGTCCGAAGGAAGTCCTCTATAAAGTCGTCTAGATTTCGGGGTTTGATCCCATGAGGCCTGTTCGGGTTCAGGTTCGGTTCCGCTGCCAGTCACGAAGACGGACGAGAACTCAAGTTCAAACTGGCTTCCTGTTCTGTCGGAGTTTCGTCCTCGTTCTGTTACGTCCTTTAGTTTGAGGCAGATTAGATTTGTAGTTCTTAAGATAAAAGACTGTTTTATCTCAACTGACTTGTTTGTATTTCTTTATGTCTTCGGTTTATTATTATTCTCTTATGTAATTCTATCTTTGGATATCAAATTAATTTGTCTCATAAAGTACAAACTACTGTCCTGTATGTCCGTTTGCAAAAAAAATCATTTGTTGTTTTTTCTCTCCAAAACACTAAACTTGTAATGATTTCAGGCTTCTGTACCGGCTGGAACTGTTTTGGTGCTTAAAATGCGTATTAAGTGTAGTATGGTAGCAACACCTTATCCACATTATGCAGCTCAATTATTCCATGAGCAACACCTGCAAAACAAATTTGGCATTCAAATTTGCTAAGGATGATCAAACAACGCCGAAACACTGTCATTATTTCTCCCTCACATACGGCAGCGAGGGGAGGAGAGAGGGAAAAAAGGAGACTGGCTTCTTTTTTTTTTTTCTGGATGCACTGAATTAACTATTCAGCTGGAAGCAAACTTCATTTTATAGGTTTCATTCACCTCATTTCCCAAAGTGTATTTAACCGCCGTCGCAAAAACAACAACATAAATTGATTTGGATCCACGAAATCTCACCTGCCGGAAAAAAAAAAAAAAGGAATCAGTGTGAAGGAACTTTTTTAGGGGGGTTTATTCATCACGTACTGATGTGGAAGGCCTCACTTTTCAGAACTTTTACACTAAAACTCCAGCTTACACATGTTTTATTCTGTAAGAGAAGTTAAGAAGAATTCTCCCGCCGTGCATCACGAGGCTCGCCGTGCACTCGGACGCTGGATAAAGAGAAATCAGGCTAATGAATCACGCTACAGCAGATATAATTCTGTAATAGCTATAATCAGGCCCGTTTTGCGAACGCATGAATATACATGCGGCGGCATCAGCTGCAATTCTGCTGGTGGTCAATATTCTTAAAGCGTTGCCAGTCGGGGGGGAATATTCCCTGCTTCCTCTGCTCTGCCTTAATGTTATCAGGTAACACACACTGGCATTAAATCCCACCACAAAATAAAAAAATATATAAAAAGCCTCTTTTTGGGAAGCCTTCACAGCAGACAATGCGGCTCTCACCGAAAAGCCCTTTAAGTGTTCGTGTTTTTAATGTCATTACGGCACCACGAAGCAGCAGCAGCAGACCGGGCGGGAGAGAGGGAAGAAGGGAAAAAAAAGATGCGGCTTGAAAAGAGAAACCCTACACAAGACCTCAAGATACATCTGCTCCGAGCGGAGACAAAAAAAAAAAAAAAAGGAGTCGAGGCAATGGCAAAAACAAACAGAGAGCGGGGTTTATTACGTTTCCGCGGTGAATAGTGGAACAACGGCCTCGGCAGTCCTCGCTGACAGCTTCTAAAGCTGCAGATTTGTGCCCATTAGTCACACATTTTAGCAAGAAGGTGGTTTGTAAAGTGCATTGATGGGGATTACAGTTCTATCCTTTTCCTGTCTTTCTTTCAGCAGCGAAACACGGCGGCTGATTCCTGAGATGCCAGGAGGTTCCTGCAAAAAGAAAAGAGTGGGGGGAAACTATTGTATTTGTTTTTCTAAAATGGCAATCCATAGGGGTATTAAGGGGCTTAATCTGCGATTAATATTTTAATGAACAAAAATAAGCGTCGAATTCTCAAGTTTGCGCCGGCCCACACTGCGTGCATGAATGCAGAAAACACGCTGGGTTGAGATTACATGGTGGCAACTTGGGTGCGATTACACCACGAGGGATTTGAATAATCTGAAATTTATTGAGTTTGAGATATTTTGGAATCGTAGATTAGTTTTTAACTCTCCAAAGCCAGGATTAAGATGCTTGTATTTTATCTATTTATTCTTGGAGGGGAAAGTTGCTCGATATTCAGTTACACTCCCGTCTCGTAGGCCCGACGAGCCGCCGACATCCCGTTTGAGTCGTCGTATAATCTGGATTGGCTGAAGTGATCAAACCAATCATCCAATCACTAATGAGCTCATTTAAACATCTCGGTGGTGGGAAGTATGAGCTTCAACTCCACCACATTAAAGATTGGAGCTCGTTAGTCCTGGATTTTAAAGCTGGTGTATTTCAGGAGCAGTTATACGACAGATTACAGTCATAAATAAGAAATGAATACCTTGATAAAAGGACGTGTGGCGGTGAGATTAAGAGCGGCGGACATTGAGACACCCAGCCAGACCCAACGCCAACCAACGCCCCCCAGGAAGACGGGAGACAGATGCTAAGCTAACCCAGCTAGGACCCAAGGACTCCATTACCCAGCATGCTCCTGGCTACCTGATTGTCTGACGTTTGGTGCTCAAACTCAGTCAGAGTTGATGTTTTAATGGACGTTTTAATGTTTTTGTTATTCACTCTGGTGCAAATTTTCAAAAGTAGTGCGTTTGTTCTTGTGCAGCAGAAATGAGCTCCAACTTTTCAGATTAAGAGTTTACATACCAACATATATGATCACTTTATAAAGTTAGTTATTTAGTTAAGTAAAGTTTGTACATGAAGTTTGTTAAAACGGCTCTAATACCTTTGACTTTGCTGCTAATACATTACATTTAGCACTTTTATCCAAAGCGACTTACAATAAGTACATTTCTGAGAAGAAATTGCAACAGTATATCACTATCAATAATATTAATATTTCTAAGTTGCTTGGGCGTTTTGCAAGCATCACATGAACTCATAACCAGTAGTGGAACAGTTCTTCTTCCAGCTGCATTAATAGATGTAAAAACCAACGTGCCAACAAAAGGAAGAAGTTGTAAAGTCAAGCGATGAATGCATGAAAAGATTTTTCATCTGCAGATATCAATTTAGAAATCATACTGATATCATTTATTGGGAAAGAAGAAGACTTATTCAGCGTTCTTGATCGTCTTTTCACATGTATAAAAAATGGTCTTTACATAGAAAGGAGAGGGAATGTCCTGAAGTGGAAAATGAAAAAAAAAAAATCTTAAGTGAGGTCTCGAGAGCGCTCCGATCTTCTCCCATGACCTCGCTCAAAGCACAGCGATGGAGAAGGAAAAAAACCTGGAGATAACCATCAGTGTCTCCAGTATCTTTCCTCAAAGAGGCGGAAGGCCCACATTGCCTATAATTGGATTTGATTTGCACTCCCAGCATCAGTTAGGGAGATTAAGGGCAAGCACGAAAGAAAAAAATCCCCACGATTCCTTTTCATCCAGATGACGAGCAAAAGGCCTTAACGGATGCTGAAAAGGAATATTTGTGACGGGGAAACCTTCAGCGTCTCCGAGGCTGCTGGAGATGTCAGTCCGGGAACAATGAGGACATAATAAGGACGTCGATTTATGACGGGCGTCTTAAGCATTGGTTTGTTTGTTGTTGTTTTTCCACGTCGAATCAAAGTGGGAGGAAAAGTGGCGCTCGGTACCTGGATGATCAAAACGCCGGAGACGGAGAAACTGGAATTCCTCAACAACTTACAACCGGGTGGAACAAAACGGGTAGAACAATGGTATCACTTGTTACAAAACGCAACGGAAGATAGTTAGAAAAGTTGTACTGCAGTATGTAGTGTGTGTAAACAGTATATATATATATATATATATATATATATATATAAAAATCCTGCCAACAAAAGCTCTGAATGTAACGGCTCCCATCTGAATAATACAAGACTTAACTTATTTTTCTTCCTCTTCATCGCCTGTGGGGAGAGAGGGAGGTTCTGTTCTGGCCTGATAAGTCATCTATTTGAATGGATCGTCATTCTCACAGGTATGTAAATAAAAAAAACACACACAACCCATATTCCTCTTCCCCCTTTTATTCCAATCTCTTGACAACGAGCAACGCTTACACTAGATTAAATCACCATCAATAGACTACCCCACGCTCGGGTGTCGTATTCACTCTACCCCGTGCCAAAAGACTAATATTAGTATCTCCGGGAAATAATCTCTCTTTATTTCACAAGTTCCCCCCACTAAAGCGTTCACATTTCGCATTTATCAGAGGATTTAAACACGGATGAAATAGTATATAAGCTGGATCCCCTCAGGAGAGGTTCTCATTCTCTTGTATTCTTTCAGATGGGGAGAGAAAAAGAGAGTGAGCACGCTGCACCTTGGCGGAGAAAAAGAGGAGGAGGAGGATGCCGAGGAGGAGGAGGAATTAATTTTTCCCCTCTGGGAGAAAACACATGCTGGATCTCAAGAGTTGGAGGGAATCTTCCCATCTTGCTCTGATTGGCATTAAGAGGGTGTTGGTGGTGGTGGTGGGGGGGGGATGCCATGGTTGTTACTAATGATTTATTGTGTGAAATGTGAACGCTGTTTTGGTGGCTGCTTGTCGTTCAGAAACGTTCAGTAAAACGTCTTTTTCAGGAGGTTTCGTGCTTTAATGTCGGCGAGTTTCCAGTTAAAATGCGTTTTTATCACCGAGAAGGTCAGACGCAAAACAACCGGGACGTTTTAGAAACTTCTAAAGACATTAATAACCAACTCTATAGGGCTGGAACTAACGGTGATTATCAATGCTGGCTATACTGTGTTAATAAACAGATCTCTAAAACGTCTGAAAGGTCAGACAATATTTCAAAGTAATGCAAAACATCTTGGAATCAACAAATCCTCCCAAATTAGAAGCTGGAACTTGTAAATGTGTTGCATTGATCAATTAATGACCAACATAGTTGCTGATTAATTCTCTCACAGACTAATGGACATAGCTAGACATCGTACGGAGATAAGAATGAA
This sequence comes from Chelidonichthys spinosus, assembly GCA_029853015.1. Classification (NCBI taxonomy): domain Eukaryota; kingdom Metazoa; phylum Chordata; class Actinopteri; order Perciformes; family Triglidae; genus Chelidonichthys; species Chelidonichthys spinosus. The sequence goes on along the minus strand of CM056834.1, from coordinate 4,603,658 downwards.
AGCAACATTTATTAAGTTCATACATCTTTAAGTCTTACTGCAACCAGAACTCTAAAAATACAGGAAAAACATTAAACAGAGCACTCAGATCTACACCGGCTGCATCACGTGCAAGATGGCGAACAAACAGGATATAATATGCAATATTAAAGAAATCTGATTCACAACGAGACCAAACTTTAAAACCAGAGTATCAGGCCGACGGGTTCGGGATTAGCTGCAGTCAGACGGATCTACGCACACAAACACACAGTCAAACACATGACGGCGGAGACAAAAACAGCAGTGTTGTGAGAAGTGATTCTGCAAAACCCCAGATTGGACTCAGCGATAACATTCGGTCAAGGCTGGGGAACAGATTGTGGTTTCACGACATTGAAGCAGTGGTTGAGGGTTCAACGAAAATGTTTGGAGAAGAAGAAGTGATTGTAGTTAATAAAAACATCACTAACTACAAATCTGAGTCATAAATCATGAAGTCGTCGGTACGGATGTAAATCCAGAAGGATTTGGGATTATATCGGTTCTCACTGTTTGGAGTCAGAGCTTCTCAGGTCGGTGAAGGACAGGATGAGGGTTGGAGAAGCGAGTGGAGCTCAGGTTTCATTAGATTCAAACAAATTACCCAGCATCCTGCCTGAATGGTTCATTGTGTTTACTGTGACACCCGGCCGAGGTCTCACTCCCAAAGAAACGCCTACATCTGGTCAACGCCCTCCCATCGTCGTTCAAACACACACAGGACTTTCACCCAGGAGGCCGCTGTTCGACTCCTGTGGAAACTTTGATGTTTTCTTCACATTTGTCTCATTCTTTTCCCGAACCCAAACTTTAGTGGTTGAGATCCCGACAGCTAACTTCCTGTGTAAAAGGGAGGTTTGCCCTGAGAAGACGCAATCCAGTAATTAGTGGAAACGGACCATAGAGGGATTCGTAGACCACGTTTACGGTTTACGTTGTTTAATGTTCTGGGCTTTGATTTCCTGGCTCTCCGTGGCGCTGATAAGTGGTTATACATTTCACACGTTTTGAATATTATTGAATGGGACCTTATCGGCGGTGATCAATACCTTTCGAAGGCTTCACGTGAGCCTAACTGTGGACAGAATCAGCTTTATTTGCCAACTAAGGGTGAACGCATACAAGGAAAGGGAACCAAACAACTTCAGGCTTCAGAGAGAAACGTTCGGTTCAGGCAAATATTTTACGTAATTTATGTTTGTAACGTAACTTAAATAGTTTGGGGTTGGTACGTATGTTAAGTAACAAAGTTTGGTAAAATACGTTTTGGGTTCCCACGGTGCACGAACAGCAGGTCTGCCTGGTGAAAGTCCTGTGTTTGTTTGACCTCACATCGTCTCATATCTATTCGACTGACGCTCAAAGCAACACTTAGTTTGTTGTAACAGACGTGGAAGAACGGGCTCCGACAGAAATGAAGCTCCGCCTGCAAGGTGAAAGACAACAGAGGCCCCGCCCCCATGTTTGATTGACAGTTTTTTTAAAGTGACACAGCAGAGACGGAGTGAAAATAAAAACAGATTACCACTTTAATATTTGATAGTGTGTGTGGTGGGGGCGTCTTCGGAGTGTAATTAAATCACTTATAAAAGACCATATTTGGATTGATGTCGTTCAGTTCAACAAACGGGACGTCGGTTTTATTGCGACAGGCAGAAAGAAGAAGAAGAAAAAAATCGCACACGATTTTTGATGCATTTAACGCAGCAGACGAGCAGATAAGGCGGTTAATGGCCAGACGTCTGAGCCAGACACCGTCGTCCGTGTGCCGACGGGGAGACAGACGGCTGCAGAGCTGCACTCAGATCAGCCCGTATTGACTCAATCTATTGACAAATGAATTTGGGGGCAAAGTCCTTCTGCGAGTTGTTGATTTAGGTGTCACAGTTCATTCCTGTTAGTGCCAACACTCACAACACATATCTCCGCCTTGAGCTGACAGCAAGCTGTGAATTAAAACATCCTTTTTTTTATTAAAAGTATAACACATCCCATTTTTTTTTACAGAATCGTCACAATGCTGCGAGGAGACGCCTGCAAATGTGAAAGACATCACAGCGAGACATTAAAGATTCCGATACATAACATCCGTGAATTTAAAAATGGAAATGAATGCAACACAGTTTTCTGCAATATTATAGTCAACCGACTGCATTAAAAAGCAATTAAAACTAACTATTGCATTACAAGGGAATGGATTAACTTTCAGCACATTGAAATGCATGATTTTTTTTTTTTTTTCTATAAGCACCGTGTAAATGAAACTCTTCATTAAGGATTAAGAAATAATAAAGAAAATTAGTCTGGTACTATGAGCCCTTTAAAATGCTCATTATTAGGCGTATTTGCTTTAATGAGCTGTCTGAGTAAAAAAAAAAAAAGTAATGCCTCGATAACTTGATCAAGTTTTTTTATTGGGGGAGGGGGGGGGGGGCGGTTAATGAAATGTTGGAGAGAGAGATCAGCCCATTTTTTAATTTCAGCAACTTCTCGTCGTTGTACAAAGATGCAGCAGGTGTTGGCGCCCGAGAAGAATTTTTGGGTAAATATTGATCCTGTAATGTGTGCTCCTCACCCCTCCCCCTCTCTCCCTCCTCTTCCTCCCTCTCTCTCCTCTTCCTCCCTGCAGCCAACAACGGTAGTTAAGCGAGGTATCATCTTCAGTCCGCAGGAAGCCCGCCGTCTCCTCTCTCCCACAAGGCCACTGTGGGAAGGGTACAACTGTTGCGAGTGGGTGGCACATCTGTTCCCCGAGACAGGGCGACCCCCCCCCCCCCCCCCCCACCACCCCCCCCCCCCCCCCACCCCCGGGTCATCACGAGCCTCGGCTAGCGTTTCACACTAATAACCGCTCCGCTATCTCCGCTTAGCCGGAGACAAAGGGGGGCCCTGACGGGTGCCACTCGCCTTCAGATCCGAGCCCCGACGATCCTAATGGAAGGAGCATTAAGTATCATGTTTACCTTATTGTCGACGTTGGATTCCATCTGGTGCAGCCGCTCGCACGCGGCGGGTTAAGTGTATTCATACATATACGCGTCTCAAACCGGAATACATTTTTGCGGTTTTGAAGCACCATATGCACGGCCGCTGCTGTATGCTATAGTTGCCAGCTTTCAGAGGCTGTGTGTGTGTGTGTGTGTGAGAGGATATACACAATCACACACACACACACTGAGGACAATTTGTGGATTAAAAACAACAACTGTATCGCCCGTACTCGGCTTTACCACGCAAACTTTTCCTTGTAGGAATATTCAGAATCACAACTGTACAGCTTCTTTTTGTGTTGTCAAAGTCAGGAAGTACTCCTCGTACAATAGCTGTGTGTGTGTGTGTGTGTGTGTGTGTGTGTGTGTGTGTGTGTGTGTGTGTGTGTGCCCCCGCAACTAAAGAAAAAGTTTAAATCCAACTGGAGCTCCAGAAAGAGAAAGCAGACAGGAAGAGGGAGATTGTGTGTGGTTGCACGGTTAAAAAGCGCCGGAGGGAGGGATGAGGGTGGGACGAGAGAGAGAGAGAGACAGAGAGAGGTGAGAGAGAGAGAGAGAGACAGACAGACAGACAGGTGAGTGGTGTGTTGAGGAAGTGCACGTGTCCACGGGGCTGATGATGCTCGTCGAGGCCGAGCAGAGAGCGTGGAGGATGAAGGACGGGGCCTAATCCTCCACATGTGGCGTCTTCCTCCCCCCTCCCTCCCTCCCTCTCTCTCTCCCTCTCTCTCCCTCTTTTTTTTAAAAAAAAAAGGAAAGCCAACTGGAGCCGTTCTTTGGACTCAAGGCCAGAGGCTCCAGGAAAGCGTTGCCTCCAGCCAAAGCACATAGTGTGAAATGAGAAGCTAAAGCTCGAATGTGCTTTTGTTTATCAGAAAACTGCACCCTAAGTGGGATTGGCAGCGGGGAAAGGGGGGGGGGGCAAACTCCATAAGTCATATAGACTGGCTCGGGCCGAAGTGGAGGATGATGGCACGGCGGCGGCGACGGTTTCAGGCTTGAGCAGGCCCAGGGAAAAAAAGGCTTGCTCGTCACTCAGCCACTTGGCAGCCTCTTCCTCTTCAGTCCGACACAAAAGGAGGGATCGAAGAGGTCGATCTAAAGTAGAGACGATACGCTCCCCGGGAACATTCGGCATCCAGCGGTCTGAGGGGACAAAGTCTAAGCCCGGGGGGAATTGGGGACGAAGATTTGAGGGTGAGAAGAGGAGGCCAGCGGGGAGCCAGAGACCGATCCGTGGTGGAGATGGATTGGAAACGAGGAGATCCAGGACCACGAGGCTCTCTGGCTCCGAGAAGTGGCACCGAGATAAGTTCAAAGTAGGCAGAAAAGTTGTGACGGGGCTCAGGGCTTACGGCGCTCAGGGGAAGCCGACTTCCACAGATTTACTGCACTTGTGAGGATGTTGAACTTTAGAAATTTTGTTTCACAAATTTGAAAAATTCATTCTCGAAAAGCGTCGGCCTGCAGAACTCTCCGGCACTCAGACATTCATGTGAATCTTCAGTCAAACATAAGTATTAATAATGTCCTAATGCTCCTGGTTAATCTGGACGGAAGCTCCACCTTGTTCTCAGTGATGGCCTCCATGCAGGAAGGTGTTTGAGGATCGCAGGAAGAAGTTAGTCCAGACGGGAGCAAAACTCTGGTTCACATCCAGAGTGTGATAGAAAAATCTTCTCCTCCACCTCAAACGGTCTCGTCTCATCCGACACAACGAGGAGGTTAAATCAGTGTTTCTGCTCTATTCTGGCGTCGTGTCGTAGTATCCACGTTGACTTGGAGGGTCAAGATGAACATCAAATAATGAACAGCCAGATCTCGAGGATGATGCAAAACAACAAAACCACGTGTTGAATTTGACTATTTAACAGTGTTTTCATTTTAAATTCCAGTGGAGGTGGAAAAGTTACCAAAGTGATGGTGCAGCAATAAACACATTTACACCTCGTATCATAAACACGTATCCAGATTTAACCTGATCACATTTACATCACATTTAAATCCGATAATCCCTCTGAATTACAAACATCCACCTGCATAGTTCAGGATGTGGATTGAAAACGCTTTCGACCCTCGACGAAGCCAAGCGAAGCAAAGGTTAATGACCTGGTTCACTTTGATCCGTTTCAGCTTCTAACTTTATGTTTTGACTTGTTTTTGCTGCTGAATCACTTCTTCATCCTGGATCTAACCTTCAAACTCATATTGTTGACCTTTCTGGTTCTCTCTGAAATCAACTTTTTTTGTTTTAGATCATATTTCTTCAGCGAGGGCAGTTAGCAGCCAGGGGGCGGGGCTTAGCATTGATCCAACTGAGTTTACATTTGTGTACAATGTTTTGATAATTCGCCCATAAACACGATATAATGCGGCTCTAACGGACTCATTGGAAAGCTTTCCACTTCATCTTTGCTGAAAAACGACATCGTTTGGCGTAAGAATGATTCTTTATTCGTATTAATTGTTTCCAGGACAACAACGGTAAAATCACTGCAAACCCACGACTCTCGTGTCTCATTGTTATCTTCTTTCTCTGTTCTTCAGAGCTCCAAAAACTATTAGAACACATCAACGAGCCTCACCAGTGACTCACATGTTCATTCATTATATGAATATCTGACAGGAAGTCTTTGTAAGTCAAACCCACATCCTGCTGCCATCAATCCTCCAACACATATGCATCCGCAGCAGAAAATAGTCCCCTTCCAATGGACAACATTTGCTTACAACCACAGTGCTATTTGGCCTTTTTTTTAAAGTTAGAGGAAAGTTAAAAAATAAATGGCATCTTCAGAGGAAACCAGTGAGTTTGGGGTCATTTGGAAAGTATTGATGGATGAATGCATCAATAACAACAAACATATAGATTGTCACCAGCCTCATGTCGACATAATATATCTGCAGTGGAAGAAAACTGTATTTAAGGTTTTGTGCAGCTTTCTCAGAAGATAGTGTTGCTTTTTTGAGCGATCGCGAGTTAAATACGTCATTCCACAGTTCCACTGTGTAGTTGATTTTTTAAAGAATTAAGGTTGTTACTGACTTTCTAAGTCAATACGGGGGATTTCCAACAGGCAAAACATTCACGCTCAACAAATCGGCTTCGGCTTCAACGGGCCGCGCCGTGAAACTCCTCATTGATGTCCGATACACTCGAGGGCTTCCAGATCACCGCTAAAACAACTGCAACACAAAGCCCGACACATCATCACTGTGCGTTTTCCTCCACTGCAGCAGCTCCTGCATCGCTCTCATTTATATATATATATATATATATATATACATATATATATATATATATACATATTTATATATATGAAAAAGGCTGGACCACTTCAGTCACTCGAGGACAGACACAAAGAGCAGGCGCTTTTCAACGGGGCCCATTGTGGAGCCCGTTGAAATTATTCAATTAGTGAATTTAGCACCTGATCTGGTTAGCCAGTAGCCCCGAGGACGCTACAGCTGCATGGGAGAGAGAGAGAGAGAGAGAGACATAAAAAGAGAGGGGGGTTTGGACGGACCAGACGGTGTAATATTCATTACCTCCCACTCCCCCCTGTTTTATAGCAGCCAAATTACCCAGCATTCATATCGCATACTGTAAAATATTGTTTTTCATAACACGCAGCTATCGCTCTTTACAGTGCGGGATATTATCACTAATTACAAGCATAGATGCATTTTTGCTAAACAGATTGTATATATTTTGTAATTTGGAGATTTTAATCAGTTACATTCACGTCCTCACACACACACACACACACACACACACACACAGATAATGCAGAAAGTGAGAAGACATTAAAAAAAACTTTGTATCTCCAAAAATTGCCTGAACATAATCCACGATTTCATAGAATCAAACAAAAATCAACATTCTTGTTTGGCGACCCGATCCTCTCCGAGATAACGTTCCCATACGAATAAACTGCATTCTCAGTTACCTTTCAATTGAAATATATCGCAGATTTAAACACATGGTTAACAATATAAATGTGATGTTGACTTTTGGTCTCACAAGGGAAACGAACAGAGGTCTCCTGGGTGAAAGTTCTGGGTTTGTTTCACCCATACGTCGTTTCAAAACCACTTAAAGGGACGATCAGCAAGACCGGCTATGTCAACAGAGCACACAGATAACAACACACACAGAGGGACTGCATGCTCTGCTCAGGTAGACATTACTCCACAATGTATTTTCATAAAAAAAACACTCGGTTCAGATACATGAATGCTTTGAGGACCTTTTAATCAAAGTCCTGATCACACATTTTGTGGTTATAACACTAAAATGGCGTTTAAAAAAATGTATTACAAAATTTGGTCGAAAGTGAGCTTATTTATTTAAGATTTGCGTTAAATGTGGAGTTCTGGTTCAGCTACACATTTCTTTACATTAAAAGATTCGGTTTCCAGATGAGTAGAAAATGAATCAGATGTGCATAAAAGCACATAAAACCAGAAACAACAACAGGTTTCCGTGCGCGAGCTTGAACTTTATTCAACACGACAGCGGTGAAAACATTTCATTAGCAACTGAATACGCGGGGTTCACGTTCTTAGTGCTCGCTTCTTGACGTCTTTGTAAACACGCCAAGATCACAAACATGAAAAAAATTTGTTCAAAATTAAAGAGCATCTAAATATTGACATGAATTATGTTCAGCTGTCGATACGACCAACTTTTCTTTCTTTTTTTTTTCAAAATGTTGACATCCATTTGAAAGCATGAACCGGCTTTTTTTTTTGTTAAACCGGTTTGGTGGTTGTAGTCCGGTCTACCTTCAGGACCTTGAGGTGGATCAGACAGATCTGGTACCACAGACATCAGAGGGCTTGTAACCTCACCAGCCATCTGGATCTGAGAGGGTTTTTTGTTTTTCAGAAACGATTTTTCTGCATAAAAAAAAAAGAGGAAAAACCCAGAAATTTGAGCCTGATGAAGCCAGATGGCTCACGAGGTTAGAGTTGTTCAACACGCAGCCTTTTACCGGAGTTACATGTGATACTGTATGTTTACTGTATGAGCCTCGCAGCTTTGTGATCAAAACCAATCTAATAAACCACATCAGCAGAGTTTTTTTCCCTTTTTCTGATATGTATGGAAGATTCCTTGATCACTATAATTAGAAGAACTCTAATGAGGCAATTATAGACAACTGATGAAAGCAGTTTGATGAGTTGTACACAAAAAAAAGGGGGAATATTTTGGGTGGAAAAAAAAGCAGCAATAAATGTAAGTTTGAACTGACCCGAGTAATTATAGGCCGTGTAAATACTAACTTCCAAATCAGCTACAATAAATATTAATCATGCAGGTGGCGTCCAAACATCTCCCAGAAGTTATGAACAAACTTCAAAGTAAAAAGAAAAAAACACACAGCAGCGTATTAAATTATAAATTAGAGCAAAAACACAACAACCAGCAGCCATTTGTTTCACTTTCCAGAAATCATAAACAAAACACCAGTTGGTTTGCTTCATCACATTTAATTAAAAAAAATATTTATTTTTTTTCATCGTCTATCCAGTTTGCTTCTGTTGATTTCCCTTAATTCCTTTACGATGTGGAAATCTATCAGTAGAATCTTAAAAATGTCTTTTTACCACTTTTGTACATCTCTGATCATAATCTGCACATATTTAATTAAAATAAATGTTTTTTTAAAGAAATTACAAAAGTTAGTATTTTTGTATCAAAATTTAAAAAATATATCTTCCTTGAAAACAATAAATGACACATGCTTACATCATCTAGCACCAACCAATTTCAGTCAATATCCATCAATCAACCTGATTGCCCAGTGAAGGAGGTGAGCTCATCGATTCCACAAATCAAATTCCTCCTAGTGTTAAGTCCCGCCTCCTGTCCATCACAGTACGGAACATAGACATAATTTAAGGTTGGAAAAATATTGCACGACTGTCGGGTGGATGCAACAAAAAAATAAATAAATAAATAATAATAATAATGCAGAATTTGCGTTCCCTGTGATGGATTGCAAAACTTTGACAGTGTGCATAAATACATTTGGAACAGAATATATGTTACTAAAACCTAAAAACTGAATTTGAAGATGGTCAGAAACTGTTATTCATCATTAAAAGTAACATCAGAAATTAAAGGACAAGGCTGAAAATATTCTATATATTTGTATAATCATGAATAAACAAATCTCATTAAAAGCCAAAAAAAAAAAACATCAATATGTTCTCCTACAAAAATCTGTAGAAAACAAATGACTGTCCTGGAAGAAAATGACCATCATTGTTTCTAGCTAACCAACATTTCCTTGAACAGGAAGTCCTCTGTGGCCCCCGAGGCCCCCAGTCCCCTCTGAACACGAATCCTTATAGATGCGTTTAAAAAGACGGGACTTTCCCCGACACGGCCGCTCGCTGTCGTCTCCGTGGGACTGAACACACAATGTGAGGATTCACAGCAGCAGGACGGTGGATCCAGTCACAGCTCACTGATTTAACACTTTTAATATCATTTTTGGGGACGACTGAGGAATAAGATGCATCAGGTTTGGACACAAAGACGATACTTGTTTGCAGAATCAAGTCGTCTGCTGGTTATTTTCAGGAGACTCGACTACGAGAAGGAAAGTATCATAAAGTCTTTTATTTCCAAATAAAAAGCATATTTGAAGCATCGTGTGTGTATAAGATGTGATTTCATACGCGTCATTTTTTTCCTTCAAACAAGTTTGTTTGAAGGAAAAGTTTCTTTAAAACTCGTGTAAAGAAGAAATATGTTGTCAGAAAGACATTTTAGGAATAAATGACTTCATAAAGCAGATGTTTATCGACGACCCTCCAACCTCAGTCCGCCCTATGGTAACCACGGAAACGCTCTCATAGGCCAGATGAGGACGCAGAACGCCCCTCCTCCTCTCCTGATGACCGTGACGTCACCTGATGCCGCCGCTGCCGCTGCGATGCTCCGGACGCCGTCTGTGTGGGCTTTCTTCGCCGTGCCGGCTTCCACAACTCAGCGGGAGTGTGGCCGAGGAGAAAGGAGGCGGCCCGGGGGCAGACTCTGTGTCAGCTGATAGTGCAGAGGGTGGGCAGGGCCGGGGGGGCGGCGGCATGCCTGGGCGCGCAAAGGCTCGCCAAGACCCGCCAAGACCCACACTCTTTTGGCATTTTGGCAAGGGCAGGCGGCAAAACACAAAATGATCCAATTTAAGCTGGTTTAGGAGTGCCGGAGAATATTCAAATATTTATTTTTGCAGGGCGTTCGGGAGGCGAAGCGCTCGCTCCGCTCATCAGCGGGAAAAGCAAGTTCCTGCGTCGCCGCCATCTTGATAGCCTGTTGGCCTCCAGTGGTGGAAAATGGATCTGACGCTGGATCACTGCTCACTCACCCTCCCTCCTTCTCTCCCTCTCTCCTTTTCATAATCACACTCCCTCTTTACGTCCCTTTATTCCACTCCGGTTTATATTTCTCTCCGTTCTCTTATCTGGACAAAACTTTAAAAAAAAACCCTCTTATTTGAAAACCTAACAAGACAGAAAAGTCATCATCGAGACGAACATAAAAAAATGTTTGTTTTTGATTCGGTTTTATGGTCTCAGAGTACTTTGTGTGATACGTGCGATTCATCAACGAGCGCCATGATAATAAAGCCACTAAAAGCTCAATCGTCTCCCGTAAGCATCAAAAAAAAGAAAAGAAACAACGTCCGGCTCACATCCCGTTCTTCTCCAGACTGACGTTGACGGCAGGATCTCTCAAATGATTGCTTTTTAATGCCATTATTGTTATTATGGTTATTATTACTGCTAATGAGGGAAATACAGCCCTGGCTTTCCTCAGCATGAATTTCACCATGGAAATAAATGAGTAAAAAAAAGCCTTTATTGAATTACACTAAAAGCAATCTCAAATAAATGGGCCTTGAATCTGCCTCCGCGCTCGCTGCGGCGTAATTTCATTGTGAGGGGGGAGGGGGGGTGGGGGGAGACGAGAACAGCCGGGCCGAAGACAGACAGACCGCCGATACGGAGGCTTCGCCGTCATCCTGGAGAACGCTAGCGTGTGTGTGTGTGTGTCCAAACAAAGAGGCACCGCCATCGCTGCCGACATGATGCAAGTGAACGCTACCGCTAGCATCTTAGCCCCGATCAATAAAACACCCATAAGATGACAATTTGGCCTCATATAAATAAAACGTAAATATAAATATATATAATATAAATAAAACCTTTACAACGATGCTAACAACCGGCATCTACGCTAGCTTATCAGGGCGGTTCAGCTAACATGCTAGCGGTAGCTTGTTGTCATAGCAACGGCAAACATCCGGTATAAGCAGAACCAAGCAACTTGTTTATATCAGTTATATATATTTATAAAGTGGAACATTTTGTTTTCTCAGAATATTGCCCCCCCTCTCTCTCTCGGCTCCGTGTTTTGTGTTTTTTTTACGCCGTCGTAGCGACCAGCATGACTTCAGTGAAGCAGCAGGAAACGCTTCACTGTGGAAACAATGACCCAATGCTTCTTTAACTTTTATCAATTGAAAGTGTAAGTTTATCAGCATGCAACCAGTATGTGTGTGTGTGTGTGTGTGTGTGTGTGCGTGTGTGTGTGTGGGGGGGGGGGGGGGGGGGGTAAATATAGACGGTTTCTCCGGAGCAGCTTGTGGTTTATCAACAGTTCCATCAGTAGTCACTCTATGTTCCCTGAGAGCAGCTGAAGTCCTCTGGGATGTTTTATTGTGAGCGTGTCAATAGACGTTTGTTGTTGTGAGAGAGGTCGTGACCTCCGTCACATAAACCCTCGATTGTGTGATTTAAAGCAGACGCAGGTCTGAAAAAAAACGCCTCTGAAATAACACGATTGTGTCGCCGACGTATCGGAACCACGATCACTTTTCCAGAGAACAGAAGATCTGAGTGTTGTGATGAAGTCGAGTCCTGAAAAGTGAAATTATTTCAACTTCTTTTTTTGGGTGCAGGTGGGGGGGGAGTTTCCAGCGTCTCTTTTTCAGATCGTGACTCATTTAAGTTTTTTCAGGGATTACATTATCTGATGAGTTTACAGTAAGTTAGTATTTCGTGAGCTCAAGTGCTGAACATTTAACTCACATTACTTGAGTGTTTCCATGTGTTGCTACATGATATTACATCTGTATTATTTGAGGTTTCCTTTCAGGTGAAAATTTAACATAAAAACTGTAAAATACACGATGCCCGTCTTCTTCACGTCTTTGCACCAAACTGACGTTTTTTTCCTCACGATTCATTTAAATTACTGTTTGAGGAAAAAGAATAAAGAAAAAGTCAAATTAACACAAAACCTGTTTGTTCTTCTGTTCCTCCCCGATGCGTCTCGCATATTGATGAATCGATAACAATGTAATAATAATAATATGAATACATCGGCAGACATTTTACTGCAGAAAAAGTTCTTCTGCCTTTGATATTTTAACTATTTACATTATAAGGCTATAATGGATTTGACATCATTGTGTTGCTGCTTTTAATTAAACGTCGACTTCGTCTTTCTTTTGGGTTTTTTCAAACGGAAACTCGACTGTTAGTAAAAAGTGTTCACAGTAAATTAATCAATAAGATTGTAAATAATGTGAACTAGCAATAGCTGAGTTATCGGTCTTTAAAAGGGTGTTTTTACGTTTTAGGGTTAAAGGCCATTTTTAAGAATATTCTCACCGCCTCTGAAGTTGTTATCTCGGCTCGCTCTTCTTCTGCTTCGACAGAAACAGTAAATCAAAGAACACAGCTGTCTACGGCTGCATCCATCCGTTATCCTGCAACTAATATGGCGTTGATACGAATCAGCTACGTGGTACGAAAGGCTACAGGTTGAAGGAATCATCGTCTTGCAGGAAAACCGGCTGCAGGTCACATGGTAGAATAGCATCTAACACACACGCACTTTGACTGTAATGTGAATGTTCATAAAGGAAACTACTGAGAAGCTGCAAAATGACATAAAAACATGAAAAAAATGTATGTAGGATTTAAAGGAGCTGAAAACTTCAATGTATTAGTTAACAAAATAAACATAAAACATACAAGGTGTTTAAATGCATCTAATAAAGTTCCACAATAAACAAACAAGCACCGGATCTCAGCTTTCCACCACTACAAAGCGATCACACACACACACACACACACACACACACACACACACACACACACGCACACACACACGCACACACACCAGGTATTTAGTCAAAACCTAATCAGCAGATGAAACGGTTACAGCAGAAAAGTCACATCCTCCAACAACCTGCAGTCACGGCAGTTAATTGAAACTATCTGGTGGAAAACGGAGGAACAGACAGAGGTCACGACCCCGGCTTAAAAATAGTCGAGCGTCGCTCAAACACTTGAGACGAGGAGGAGAATCGCTTTCTGTTTATAGGCGTTTAGGCACGTAGGAAATCAAACCGCCGGCTAAAAAAACCCCGGAGCGTGCATCAATCTACTTATTAATCGGCCGCAGCTCAGAAAATATAAACAGCAGTTAAATTAATATTTACACTGGCGTCGGCGTGTCCTGTTTAGCCGCGTGTTTTAATCATCAACGTGAAAGTTATCAGTGTAACTCTGTTGCACACACATTACATAGTTCCTTCCTTTCTTTTCTTTTTATCCCAATGA
>CM056834.1:4235000-4587500 GCA_029853015.1 Chelidonichthys spinosus | reverse complement strand
ATGGTTTTAAACACAGCAGAGGTGTGTGTGTGTGTGTGTGTGTTTGGGCCAGGACGTGATTTTTTTGGGTGCAGCCTTTCAAATCCCTCCATCAAACACCGAGTGTGTATCAACAACATCTGATGTTTATGTGGTTTATATGGTTTGTTGTTGTTGTTGTTGAAAATCGGTATTATTTTTTTGTTTTTATGTATGTATCAAAATCGAGATGATACATTTAGAATGTTTTTTTATTTATCCTAAATAAACAAATGTCAAAATTTTCAAAAAGAAGAAAGTCCGTATCCACGGAGATAAATTTTGCCGCCGAACGCGGGAACATTTCGGCGATTTTAAAGGCGGCGGACGCTCTTAAACACACACACATATAATGCATGTGTGTGTTTTGGTGGCTTTGTGTGCTTGAGTTTTTAAAAAGGAGGCAGAAGTGTGCGGTTGTGTTGTGTGGACGCGGGGAAGCGGGCTGATGGGTGCATAAATAAGGCATGTTGGAACATCTGGTCTTTGTTGTGCGTTCGGCTTTTTAATGTCTTCAAAGAGCAACTCTGACGCATCGCTGACTGCCGCTCCTTGCTCCTGCTTCGTTTTAGCTTGGAATAATAAACCATCTTTGGGGAATTTAGTCCCTCGGTCTCTCGCTCTCTTCATTCAGATATGGCACGCCCCCCCCCCCCAACACACATTTAAGACAACTTTCCTTTTTACTCAGTTGATTTTAAATTTTTATACCTCCGGGAACGCCGCTGTATGTCGCCGCCGCGGTCGCCGGCTGCGAGCGCAATTAAAATTCACGCACGCTTTCCCCCCACACTCGTGTCCTCTCCGGCGTGCGTCTTTCCTTTTGGACGAGAAGAAGTTGTACATTTCTGATTATATGCAGAATACATTCTCTCAACCCTCTCAACACAATTAAGCACCTAACGGCCATAAATTAAAAACGCGGGACGTCTTCGTTTCAGAGATATTCCCGTTGACCACGAGAGCGTTCGCCGCGTTGTCGACCGTGTTTCACGCCGAGCGCCGCGACACAGAAACCGTCTCGTCTCACAGTGATGTCGTCGTGTCCCTGTTTCAGGATTTCTAATCCACTTTGGAACTCGATAATTGAAACGATGACGCGCTGCCTGGGAATAAATGATAATTCACCAGCGGTTTGAATGGGAGGAAGTGTTGAGGGACAAAAGGCATTTTTATGGTGGTGTTGTCGTTTGGGATGAGGTCACAGAGGTCACTGAGGTCAGGCTTCAGTATTAGACTCGTGAGTGACACGCTGATATGGAGTTTGTTTTCTTTAAAGATTAGAATCCTTGTTGTCGGTTTGAAACGTTGGAAACTCTCGGACACGGATTCAGGAAACGTTTCTGATTCTTCTGGTTCGCACAAAGTTCTGCTAACAAACATTTCGTTGTGACCTTTCCCGCCTCACATCTTCATCAGAGCGGTGGACCGCGCCCGACACGGCTGCAGGTCCTCAGTCAGCAGGTAGTTCAATCAGACGACACCAAATTCTACCAGAATCTACAGACCATCGCCTTTTTTCCTTTCTGTGACACAATAAACCAAGTTGCATGTAAAGTAAAGCACAGATTTACATGCAGTGATGCCTGAACCCACAGATAGATATAAATATATAGAGAATAGAGCAGGAACAGCAGCAGCAGCCGAGGCTGCAGATGAAACAGCGAAACATACAAGTCATCTCTATCCCTTAAAAAGAAAATAACCTACCGACACGCTCCCATATTTCAAGCAGGTCTACAAATCAACCAGGTCTACAAATCGCAGCGTTAGAATCAAGAAACATTTAAGTTAAAAACTTGAATAACGTTTCGTTAAACTCGTTCCCAAACAACTAAACAAAACAGAGCCAAAACTAAGAAAAAAACAATCAAAGTTTGCCTTAAAACAACTATGAAATTGAAACAAAACAAAAGTACATGTTAGCTTCAGGCAAATTGGTTCCCAAAGGAAATGAACAGCGTTCTACAACATTAAATGTATAGTAACTAAACTATATGTTAAGTTTAAGCAACAGAACCACACAGTGAGGTTCCTTAATAATCATGAGTTAGCTTAAAACGATATGAACAACAAAACCAAAGCCCCGTGTTCTCGTACCCGTAAACCGACCTCCTCCCTTCGCCGTTTTCCATGGAGTCGTTCAAAAATACGTTTACCTTGAAAGCTAATTCTTCAGGAGGTAGTTTCGTTGTCTGCCATCATAATTTCTTTGCTGACCAACTCCAATGTAAACCCGGCGTGTCATTAGTTACAGAGCTACAGATGTAGTATTAATAGCGTCCACTAGGGGTCGGTGGGAATGAGCGGGGCCATTTCAGAATCAATTAATACTTACACGAAGCCTGAACCTGCAACGTGACTGACAGATCTGATACCGACCGGAGGCTAGCTGGTTAGCATGCTAGCTGGTTAACATGCTAGCTGGTTAACATGCTAGCTGGTTAGCATGTCTCTTTTCCACACTTTCACATCATTGTCTACATTTGTTTGATCCAACCAAGAAGGCAGGATTGAGGATTTAGATCACATGACAATAGTTTCATGAGTCACGAATGTTTCTACACACAAAATGAAAATGTTAAATTAAAGATAAAGATCTTGTGGTTTGACTAATGTTTAGTTCACAATGAGTTTGAGCGCGGGCGTCGGCTGCTCATTTATGCACCGCAACAGTTCAGAAGGTACGATACCTGAGGATTTCACTTCTTTTCCCTTGAAATCAACCATTAATGAGCAATAAACTATTTCTCCTCACTTTCTAATTGGCATCACATTTGTCAAGATACAGTTAAAGAGACTGCTTAATTAATTAAACATGAAATAGCACCTTTTCCCCGAGTGCTAGAGAATACAGATGTATGTTTTTTTTCCCTCCAAGCTCACCAACACCTCCAACCCGCCCTAAAAAAAATAAATAAAAAATTCCAGCAGATTTGATAAGATTTGTTCTCTTTATCACTTTAATTAGCACCTCCCTCCTGTCCCCTTTGCAAATGAGGGGTGTGTGGGGGGGTTGAGGATTTGATGACTTAAAATGCACACAGCTAACGAGTTATTCATACCCAGCACAGCTGTTAAGGCAATTTAACTGCTTCTTCTCCGTTTCTCCCGATGAGGAGGTGGCGAGAGGCCTTCCTTATTATTACGGCAGAGAAGCTCGCTGATTTCCTCACCTGCAACCGCAAAGATTTACAACGATTCATATCTCAAACCTCACATCTCTCCTGGAACTTATGGACGTTTTTATGCTCCTCCTCCATCCTCGCTGTGAGGGAGAAGCCGTAACGCCGGCGAGAAAAGGTGTCCAAATAAAAACAACAACAACTCCTTCCTGCTTTAAAGCCGTTGCCGTTCGGAGCTATGAGCACATTTCCATGCACGCTGTATACCTGCGTGCTCCGCCATTGCCCATCTGTCGCCGTGCAATTATGATCAGAGGAAGAAAAAAAAAAGAAAAAGAAGTGCAGTGAATGAAATATCCTGCACCTCGGCTCCCCCGTGCAGATTGCCGACCAGGACGTGTCAACTTCTCCCGGATCAGCGCCGCCGTGATTGAAAGATCACAACTCGCATCCACGAACGGCGACACAGATGCGAACGCGCTTTGCTTTAAATCCGCCGAATTAAGTTCAATACGGTTCAAATATTGCTGAGGTTTCTACGTCGGTTTAAGGACATTTAGGAATATCAAAAGATAAAAGACGGGATGGGATTCAGCTTCCTTCTTGTTTTTGGGAGGGATTTTAATCAGAGAGAGCCTTGATGTGTAAAAACCTACGATCAGGGAGAAAAGGAGGAAAAAATAAGGAAAATATGTGAAAACGGAGCCGGCAGAGGGGGCAATATTCAGAGAAAAACGTCACAAATTTGCCACTTTATCATAGAGGTCATAAACACATTGATCAGATGTTTGCTGTTGCTATGAAAACAACTGAAAACTACTGTTAGCATCTTAGCCCAACCGCCTGATCAATAAACACCGATAAAATGACAATTTGTCCTCATACAAATAAAAGCAACAAAAATGATCAACTTCCTCACCCTAAGGACCTTAACAAGGTGTAACACGTTGGGATGGATTCAGTTTTTTTACAATGCTAACATCTCTGCTAGCTAATTTCCCATGAATGTATGTTTATTTGTCTAATTAATACATCACAACGTGTGACAACGCCCCGTTACTTATTTAAATTCAGTTAGCGTTCACTCGTGGTCATAGCAACGGCAAACATCCGGCGTTAGCTGCAGCAAGTCACTTGTTTGTATCGGCTATATGTTTTCGTTTCCTACAGTTGCCCTGATACAACGGCGACGTCGTACAAAACCTCTGGAGGTTCGCTGGGAAAAAGTAGAAAACATTAAAACGCACACTAGTTCATCTGCTTCTAACTCTCCACTTTAAAAAAAAAACAGCCTTTAAACTGAATATATTACACGCAATTCAGACGGATAAGTGGCGAGGCACTTTGACGTGGCGGCGTCCGTGATGCAACTTTCCCTGTTGAGTCTGTTTTGGTCAATGCATGAGTGGCGCCATCGTGACGAGTGGCGTCCACCGAGTGGCGTTGTTCATCGACGAGTTATTGCTTTAAAATGAAAGTGGTAAGACAGGTTTGGAAAAGGAAAATGGGTTCAATTAGTGCTCGAAATATCAAGAGGCCACTTCACAGCTGAATTCCTCGAACAGGCACAACAGGCTGCAGACTCAATAAATAGAGATGAGTTGATTTTCGGGTTTTTATCTCTCCCTCTCTCTCTGCAGACTGCTGTGGTTAATTCCTCATAATGACACCGAAAGGCTACAAATCAACATTTATTAATATTTTTAGCTCGTTCTGGACTCGTTCTTCTTCTGCTATCTCCAAAGTAAAATGGTTATAAAAGCCATGCTTTGTCAAATATATTGCGACAACATTTTTGCGCTCACAAAAAACTGCATTAGAATAAAAGACTAATATTCATCTGTGGCTTTCTAACATATCTGAGGCACCAAAAAAAGATAACAGCTGATGAATCCGTTCTACAACATTGTTCTCTGGAGACGTCGGAGCTGTAAAGAGGTGGAAGGTTGGAGCGCCACAGAGCGTCGGCTGTACTGTTGTGCCTACAAACTAAAGCTGTGATGTCAGAGGGGAAGTAGAAGGCAAACAAGACCCGGAGCACAAAACGTATTACGTTGATTTTAGCGTCTCCGAGCTGAAATCAAGTCGAAGCTTCACCTGACTGGAAACGTCTGAGCTGTAAAGTAGTGGAAGGTTGGAGTGCCACGGAGCGTCGGCTGTACTGTTGTGTCTTCAAACTGAAGCTGTGATGTGAAGTAGAAGGCAAACACAAAACCCGGAGTGTAAAAAGCAGCAAAAGTAGATTTTTGCGTCTCCGAGGTGAAATCGAGTCGAGGCTTCACCTGACTGGAAACATCGGGCCTATTAAAAATTAGAAGGTGTTAATAATCAGGCGTGTGCCATTTTTTTCCCCAGGAATCAGCATCCGCATTCATACAGGCGTGATGTTACAAAATTAATGTGATCAGAACGACGGATTCAATCCCCCCTCGAGTTGCTTCATGTTTAATCTTCTCCTGGAAACCAGAAGGTAAAGCAACGCAGTGATTAATGTTATTAATTTCCACACCTCTAACCTTCTGTTTTCTGCTTCTCCACATTCGCAGGCTGAGAGTTTTGAAGAAAATAAAAAAAGGAGGAGGCGGGAAGTTTCCAATCTTTACATCGAGGGTGATTCCGCGGAGATTGCTATCATTAGAATAACTTTATTAGGCTTTTCTGCTGCATTTCCTGTTTGATTTACTGCGCGGTCCCAGGGGCTCATGGGTAGGCACTTAGGACTTCCCTGCATCAGCAGCGCCGCCGCCGCCACTGCAGCAACCTGAGTGTAACGTCCCTATTAATCTGCAGCTAAACGTAGCAGAAACGCCCGGAGCTGCTGCCCGATAAATCTCCTCCGAGCCTCTAAAGGCGGCGCGTTCGCTCGGCGCCGTGTCAATGTTTGCGTTGACGGAGAGACGACAACCGTTTGTGGTCCCGCAGAGGATTGTGGGAAATTTTGAGAGTTCTACTCAAATATATTTGTGCACCTTAAACACGAGTGACAATAGATATTAAATAGAAGGCGATAATTTAAAGTTAAGTCTCTAAGAAAGTCATCGTTGTATGTATTTTAATTTTATTTGTATGTGCTTTGCATTTGTAAAAAAAGTGTTTCCTTCTCTTTTATTTTCTGCTGATAATATATTTTGTAAACCCTATATATGATATGATTTTTACATTGGCCCATTTTTCCGACACCTCCAGCAGTTGTCACGGATAACAATCATCGCTCTGAAGCCCCGTTGCTCCAATAATACAAACTCTTCGTGCAACAAACAGAAGCACTTTATTAATTCTTGTTTTTTCTTTTCCTAAAATACAACACAAAACTATAAACCTGACTCGCCTCCTTTAACTCAGTTCCGGTTATTTCCTTTAACAGCAGCCGGATCCGAGACTCGGGGCGACCCTTCGCATGTGATGATGAAAGTCTTATGACCGACCCCATGAAGGAGGTGAGATTTAAATGAATATCTTTAGTGTTACTGAAAAATAAAGATTCCCCTTATTTGCAGTGTCATATAAAAAAACATCCATAATTTACACATTTACGTACTTTACGTACGTGTGTTGGTTTACTTCATGTACGACAAAACTTTATTGCAAACTTAATTGTTTGTCAGTTCGTAGTCGGTGCTTCGTGAACTGGATCGAAGCAAAAACACAGTTTTCTAAAAGAACTGTTTGCGTTTAAAGAGATGTCTAATGTTTTTGCAGGTTCGGTGAAGGTTTTGTGGTTAATGTTAATGTGAGTTATGTTGAATAAAGCCAAAAATTAAATCTGGAATAATATATGAACTGTTAGCCAAGTGGTTGTGTTTGGTGGTTTGGTGAAACGGGCCTTCAGAACAATGGACGGATGTTTCTGGGATACTGGGCCATCAGACAAACAACTTTATTTTATTTTATTTGGACCGTACCACTTCCTAGCATGTTTGCCGCTAGCCTGATAGCACGTTGGCAGCTCATCGGCAAACATTCAATGACTTTTTTGACAAAACTTCATGAACAAGCAGCTTTTTTCTCAAAATGCTCGACACACAAAAGGAAAATATAACATAACAATCTGCTCCACCAACATTCATCCACACCTGGTTCATCTAAACTCCCACCACTTCACTTTGTCAGTTTGGTTTCTTAAAAAAGCTGATTTTATAGTCGACACACAATAAAAAGAACGCAGACGTTACCGGGCCAGGAGGAGGCGAAGCAAGCAGCGACTACCAGGACGACCTGGCAGCTTACTGGTGGAAATCAACTGGTTTATATCTGCTGCTGGGCTCATGAGGGGAATGGGAAACAGGTGAGGGAGTGGGTGAGACAGGTCAGGTGGTGAGACTGTGATTAAAGGGGCGGAGCCTTAGTCTGCAAAAGTCAGTTGTTCTTCCTTCTCTTCAGTTCAGAAGTGAAATTCTTGCTTTATGCGTCACAATATGAGTCACGAACCTCCAACGAGGACTGAAGATGTTTTATTGTTGATTTTCTCCTTGATCAAAACACGACAAACTCAACTAAACGTTCTTGGAATCATAACGTTAATAACATCGTCCATCGACTCCGACTTCATTTCATCTGGTCGAACATTCTCCCATCGAAATCCACTTTAAATGTGTAAAAGTACAGACGTTCTGTATGATACTGAAGTAGAAGTACACATACTTCTCTCATCAGATTCATAATAAAATTAGTTATTTTAGCTCAAATGCAGTAAAACTAAAATAACGAGTCTGTTCATGAGAATGTGAGGAGTAAAACGTTTTAAATTGTTTTAAATTGTAGGAAGGAAAAGTAAAAAAGTTGTCAGAATAATAAATACTCAAGTAAAAAGTACAGATACCTGAAAGTACAATAAATGTTTTATTTGTACTGTTACTTCCCTCCTCTGGTCTTTGTGTTGCTTTCACCTTGAATGTTCATATTTTGTTCAATTTTACATTATATTACTGAAAACTAGTGTAACAGATTCTGGGGGTTTGTGTTCACTGAGCTCGTAGTCCTGTAAACGTGTCCGTCCTGCAATGTGCTACTCGGAGTAAAACACAACGTCGTCGGCATAAAGTTTGACTTCTGTATTTAATTAGCTGTTTAGAATCGTCACTTTGGTTCATCTGTTGAGTTTCTACATTTACAGAAGTACTCACAAGTACACTTACCTCGAGTATTTCACTGTTACTTATACGGCACTTCAATTGAATCATTAGACATATTGTATTTTTTTACTTTAATACATTTGTTTGAGTTTCTGTGAAAAGTTAGAGATCAGGATTGTACAAATAGAAAATATGTTGAGTTTATAAAATATTGTGGCAATAAAATAGTCAAAATAGCATTTAAATGCTGCTCACACATGAACGCTTCAGTATTAATAATGAAACAATATAAGTAATAAAAATGTACCTGCTGTGTGAGGACTTTTATTTTATTTTGAAGTTTCTGTTAACACTATTATTAATTATCTTTCACTAAAGTGATTTAAGTGAGTGCTTATTATTTTATTTATTATATTTAAGTTATTTATTTTCATATAAACCACTAAATGCTGCCACCAACGCCAATTTCCATTAATATTCAAAATTAGTGTTTTTTTAAGTTGTCACAACTTAAATTATTATTTCACTTTAAATGTAATAAATAAAGAGTTTATATGAAATAAAAAAGGTTTTCATGATGATTGATGGCTGAATTAAGTTTAAACAAAGCTTAATTGCCAGTTTGACCTCAAAAACATGAAGAAGTTCTACGAATATCATAAAGAAGATATTTAAAATAAAAGAAGTGGCGTAGTGCAGCGGCATGCGTCATCTCTGAATGATTTCTGGGAATGTTTTTATTTAAAATAAATCAGCGACAGCATGAGAAGCCCGCGGTAACGGAGCCGGTGACTCATCAGTCACCATTCTTGTCCTAATTATGATTTCTATTTTGACATCTGGGGGGAAAAGTCTTTGAAGTGCATTTGATGCCGAACGGAGACACACACACACACACACACACACACACACACACACACACAGCTGTATGTGGACACTGTTTCCTGTGTTCTGTTGTTTTTAAGGAAATCTGATTTAATCATTGAATTAAAAACGTTTTATAAAATTCCCCTTTTCCCCCCCAGAAATCAAGAAATGCGATCGTGACGACCGTCACAATCAAGCACTATTTTAGGAACGTCTTCGCCATCTGGAGGAGAATCTGCTGCTGCCGCCTCCGTTTGTCAGCGAGCAAGGCACTAGCAGGAAATGACCCGTGGGTTTCACCGTCTGAACACACACAAACGTTACACTCTGGCTTTTTTTATTCATGAAATAAAGAAAAGAGCAGAACATCAAACCTGCCGACATGTCGCAGGGCGCCGAACGGGCCGACGCTCATCTCGGCCTCACCGGCGAGGTCGCGACCCCGCTTCACCTTCAACTCCCCGCAGACGGAGGGCTTTGCCATCACAGGTGTTCACACCCAACATTTATTTATTTCAGGATTCACAGGTCGTCAGATACACTCAGCAGGAGAAGAAGAGCGCCGCTTACAGTCGCCGCGAGAGGAAGAGGCGCCACGCTCGGCCCAAAATGTCTGTACGGGGCGAGCTCTTTGCACAGACTTCAAATATATTTACAATAATAAACAATCAATGATTCATAAGATGTGATATTTACAGTTATTACAAATAACGTGTGTTCGGTGACGGCGGCCCGAAGGAGCCGACTGACTGGAGATCAGATCTCAGCAGTTTAAAAACAATTCACATGAGTTTTTTTTTTTTCCATCTTTTTTGTTGTTTTTTTTTTTGGAGCAGAGGAAGGAAAAAAAATCCCAACTCTGGTGTCAAAAAGAGTCCGGTCGAGTTAATGCCAAGAAAAAATCTGTGGTACAATACAAACAGTTTAATTGTGTAATTAACAATCAATAACCACTTCTAGTTAGAACATTTCTGCAGAAAGGAACCGAGGAACACTTATAAAACAGTCAGTCGTAACAAAATAACTGGTGTTCTCATTGAAATGAACCGATTAAAAAAGAAACACTTTTTATACAGAATATTTATACAGGAATAGCTTTTTTTTTTTAGTTGGATTCGTTAACCAAAAGGAAGACACATCGCAGACATCGATTTTCACACAGATTGCATATGTTTTTCTCTCTAAGGTGTTCTATAGGTTAGTCATTTTACCTAAGCTTATTTGCATGATAGTAAAAATTGCATACAACATTAATTGTGAAGCTTGTAGCATGAGTTGCTCGAACATACAGCACTTTTTAATAGGCAACCTTTAAAGCACATTTCTCCATTTAAAACGTTTAAGACACTTTTTGTTTTTACTGCCCATCGAAATCACATTTATAAATAGAAAAAAAAAAACAAGGTTGGTGGGATAATAATAAAAAAAAAAGCTATAACAAACTTAAAAAAAACATCAGAAACACTGCATGAACTGCAAATAAATAAACGTGGGAACAACATAAACATGGTGGAATTCACATTTCTAAGTGTGGAGTTCAGAGAGTTACAGTGACAAAGGTTTTGCAAAATAATCTAACATCGGCAGTGCCGTATAGTACAAGGCATTTGTTGGCATAGTTTCTTTAAGACTTTTTTTTTTTTTTTTTTTTTTTACAGTTACAATATAATGTCTATATATATATATTTATATTTTCCTCCCCTAACAAATAATACGTAAAGACTGAGCTGTTCTCTCGGAGAGAGAGTCACCTGGCCGGGGTGATCCAGAGTTCAGGAGTGATCCATGATCACCTTATGAAGCTTTTTAAAAGAATAACTGATCTGCCAGCAGGCTCCAGACTTCATACCTCATGATTAAGGCCGTAATCAACCACTTGGTCCTTGATTTCATTTTGCTATTTGTCTTTTTTTCCTCTTAAAAATCCAGTTAAACATCACATACGTAAACACCTATCAAAGTCCCAGCAAACTCCAGGGGGACTTGTTTTTTTTTTCTTCTTCTCTTTTTTTTTTTTTTAAATATAATCAGTAGCTCAAAAAAAAAAGATAAAGTAAGTCAGTGTAAAACAACAGACGTAAGAGTGCAGTCAGCAAATATCCACGGCAACATACTTTAGAATATTTTTTTGTGCAGATTATTTAAACGATGCATCAGTCTTTTACAGTGATAATAATACAAGTTTTACAAAATCCAAAAAGTAGTACTCGAGTCTGAGACGGGGTGGGGGAGGGGTCTCCAGTGTGTGAACGGCGTCGCTTCCACGCCGCCACGTCTCCGTATTTATAACCCGCCGCTCGCAGTCCGGGGAACGCCGCGCTGATTAAAAACACGCCTTTATTTCGCAGCGTGGTGGTTTTGTGTAGCACAGCCGCCACTCTGTGTGTGTGTGTGTGTGTCGGGGCGGGCGGGGGAGGAGGGGGAGGAGCTACTCCTTGGCCTCGTGCTCCGACTCCGACTGCACCTCGCCGCCTCCTCGGCTCAGCTGCTCCTCGATCTTGATGGAGAAGATGGTGCTGTTGGTCTGCGTGCTGTCGTCCAGCTCCTTCAGCAGCTCGCCGCTCTCCCTGAAGTCCGTCAGCTCCTCCTCGAAGGCGGGGCTGCTGCTGCTGCTGCTGGTCGTGGTGTTGGTGGTCGCCGCCGTGCTGCCGTTGTTGTTGTTGTTGTTGTTGTTGCTGCCGGGCTCCCGCGGCGGCCCCTTGGCCGGGTGGTTGATGTAGAAGCGCTGGTTCTGGAAGAACTTGATGATGGTGAGCTTGGGCAGGTCCAGCTGGGCCGACAGCGTGTGGATGGCCTCCTCGTCCGGGTACAGGCCCACGTCCTGGATGAAGCTCTGCAGGATCCCCAGGGCCTCCAGGGAGATCTTCCCGCCGCCGGTGCGCGACTTGATGCCGCCGATGCCGCCGCGGCTGCACTCGTCCTCCGTCTCGGCCGGAGACGCGGTGGAGGGCTGGCGGGGCGGCAACCGGGGGCCGGTGCAGGGCTGCAGGAGCTGCAAGGGCTGCTGGGACAGGAGGGGCTGGCAGGGGTGCTGCAGGGACAGGGAGGGCTGCTGGTGCTGGTGCTGGTGCTGGGGGGGCTGGGCCTGCGACGGGGAGAAAGGAGGGGAGGGGGGATGTTATCAGCCAACGATTATAATAAACGCCTTTCATCAAAAATCAACTGAGCTGTGAGAAAGAAAAAAAACACGGAGCGAAGAAGGAATTCTCCATGAAAAGTCTCATTGAATGTAATCAGATGTTTGGTGGGAGATTGTGTCTGTCATTGTGGAGGCAACACACACACACACACACACACACACAGCCTCTCTATTATAGCCTGCTCTGCTTATCTATCGGCCGCGATAAACAAACTCCCGGTGCACAATCCACGCCGCGATGGTCGCCTCTGATTGGCCGCGGTGTGTGAGAACGCCGTCGATGGCGTTGGCTTAGAATGGCGTCAGAGTAAACACATGACACATGACTTAAAAATGTCTCATTGTGCGGTTGGAGAGGGAGGCGAGTGGGCATCTGGCTGGATGTTGACCCCCCCTCTATTGTTTATTTCCATGTCTGACTCAGACTCTCGTGGTGTTTCATAATGATGGTTTTTATGTTTTTTTACAAAGCGTTTAGTGAAGGACCAACAAATATTTAAGCGGCGGTCCGAAACATGAAATAATCCTATTTGATGCGCGACCAGAGGAGCGTCACCTGTACGACTTCCTGTTACTGTGTTTCCATCCAGGAGAAGTTGGATGTGAACGCCGGCCAAGTTACCATAACTAATCAACACTCAGCCGAGGCTCCGCCCCCTCATAGAAGAAACATCGTCCTCCCTCCAGATGTCTGTTTAGAAAGCAGCCGCTAACGATCTCGCTGGGAACGGAGGAACTTTTAATCGTTGCTTTGTTTCTAATTAACGAGAGTTAAAGTGCTGTTTGTTACGGAAGGCTAACTAAAAGCCAGATCCATAGAGGAAGGTATTGATTATTTTCCCAACTGATCGATTCATTTCCTGAATCTCAAGATCACGTCCTCAGATTGCTTCTTGTTTTTCTGACCAATAGATCAAAAACCCCAAATATATATTTGTTTTCTTCTCAGACGAGACGAAGAAAAGCAGCACATTTGATTATTTTGTCATGAAAAACTGATTTCAGTGATTATTGATGATCAAAATAGTTGAAAATTAACTTTCTGTTGATCGATTGATGGATTTTCTCTAACGGGAATGTGATTACAGGACACAAACAAACACACACACACTCTCTAAGCTGCTGGACTTTTTAACTTTTTACTTTTTTCCATGTAAAATCTGTATTTTCTGATTTTCTTTGATAAAGTTCTGTTATAATTATTGTTATCATTATGTGATATGTGTGTCCCCCCCCCCCACTGACCGGCGGCTGCTCCGAGGAGATGTGCAGCAGGTGGGTGGGCCTCTCGTGGTGCTGCTGCTGCTGCCCGGCGCTGCTCTCCTGCTCGTAGATGACGTCCCGCTCCGCCTGGCCGAGGCTCAGGAAGCGGCGGATCATGGACAGGTTCTCCCACAGGGTCCGGTTCTCGGGGGACGGGTCCTCCTTCCAACGCAGCAGTTCGCAGAGCCAGCCCTGAGGGGGGAGAGGGGTCACAGGGGGGTCAGCAACAACACGGTCTGGGATCTGGTTCACTTTCACCCTCAGAGGAGAACCTCGTTATTAAATCTGCTGCTTCTGTTAAAACACGGAATATTAAAATGAATAAATCAGAGTAAAAGTACACCGACGGAGCGGTCCATCGCTCCTCAGTGATGCTGCAGCTAGCGTGTTTGATGAAGACGAAGGGTTACACACACACACACACACACACACACACACACACACACACACACACACTCCCCCTTGGGAGGAGGTGAGCAGCTCCCATATTTGAAACGATCCAGCAGAGGGCCATGAAAGACAGAGGTGAGGAGCACGGGAGACCAGAGACCCTTCATGTGGTCTACGGGTCCCTCAGGGACCACGACGGGTCCCCAAGGGTCCCAGAGGTCGGACTTGACGGACAACAGGAAGCATCGACTCGCTGCTGATTCGTGTAAAAAGCTGCAGAATCACTGTTTTGTTTAACAAACTGAACCTTATTTACTCACTCAAGTTCAACCCAACCATTCTGAGAATATGTTGTGTTTGTGAATGATCAAACATCCTCTATAATCAATAATCAATAAGATAATATAATCAATTTAACATCTATAAACGAATAAACTGGATGATTACAAATATTTCATAAACTCCTAAAGTGTTTCCCAAATGCTGAATAAAGGGGTTTTCTACTGAAATTCACAACAGTTAATTTCACTGAAAATATTCATAATAATATTATGAAATGCGATGATTAAACGGTTATTTTAAAGCTCCAAACATCGCCAGGTTCTGTCTTTCTGCACGACGTCGTCTCACATGACGGATGCATAAAAGTGGAGCCGTTTGAAGACGTCACTGTGGGCTCTGGGAAGCGATAACTTAGAGAATAAAGCACGTATTAAACAGATAAACATGTGAACGTCTGGACTTTTCTCTCTTTAGAGACTTTGTGGTTCGACTTGTTGAAATGTTTGTTTGTTGGAGATCCACGCCTGCAGACAGAAGGGCCCCGCGGGGGCCGGTGACGTGGCCATGAGCTCACCCTCCACACTGTAGTGCTGTGTGGGAGAGCAAAGAGGGGTGAGGCGGGGGGTGAGGCGGGGGGTGATGGGGGGATACAAGAGAGCTGTAAAGGGACAGAAGTGGATGAAGGAGGAGGGACGGTCCGGGGAGAGTGAAACCAGCGAGGAGGAAACACAGCGTCAAAGAGAAGCATTGAGGTGTGTGTGTGTGTGTGTGTGTGTGTGTGTGAGTGTGTGTGTGTGTGTGTGTTACAGAGGGCTACTCGCTCGGCCGGGTAGTCTGTCCTGGCACCGTGACAGAGCGGCGCTGTAATCTCCCGGCCAGTGCGCGGCAGCACCTTTCATTTCCACAGGATTACACCGCGCTGCTGGTCCGCACACACACACACACACATACACACGTAAGCACACACATGTACACACACACACACACACACACACACACACACTCACACACACACACACACAGAGGGCAGAGCCACGCTGCCACACTGCATGCAGGAGATAACTCAGCAGTTTGGTTGTCCCCTGTTCCAACTCCTCCCATAAGCCACATCAAACCCAGGAGGGGTTTTGGAGGAAGCCGAGAGGGGGGGGGAGAGAGAGAGAGAGACATAAAGAGAGAGAGAGAGAGAGAGAGAGAGGGGCAGGAGAGCGGGTAGAGGGGGCCGTAAAGCCTGCGTGCCCACCTTGTTCCTTTGCCACGTTTATTGTTGCGTTTTTAATTTGCATGCAGAGGGATTTGGACGGCGCTCCAGTTGGGCTGTCTGTGGTTTCAGCTGATTCGGTAGCGCAGGAGAACACACACACACACACACACACACACACAGCATCTTGTGAAAGCCAGGGAAAGTGTACCCCGGCCCAACGATGGAGTAATCCAACTCAAACACTCCCAGAACCAGCAGGATTAAACCCAAAGTAGCAGAGCCAATCAAACAAAGGCACGACGTGAACTCCATCTCAATGCCAGGAAGTCCATTTGATGGAATAAAGTACAGACGCTTTATTAGTTCACGAGTGTGAATGTTTCTTTTTTTCTCTCTGTGTGTGTGTGTGTGTGTTTTCACTTTGCCGTCTGCATCCCGACTGTGTTCTAAACTTTGGCTTCCAGCGAAGGAATAACAAACGGTTTCCGAATCGTGGTTTTTTTTTGGTGCGTTTGGATTCTTTTTTTTATTTATTTATTTTTTCCACGAGTTGCACGTCGGCAGACGGAGTTAGCGCTGCTCCCGGCCGACACCGCGGCCAGCGGACAGTCAGCATTTTCCACGGCAGTTTCAAGAGCTTTGTTTGTGTTTGTCTAATTGCATTGCTTCCACAGGCCAGGCAGAGGCAGGGGGGAGGAGGGGGGGAGGAGGGGGGAGATATATAGAGGGAGAGAGACAGAGAGGGAGAGAGACAGAGACATAGAGGGAGAGAGAGAGAGAGGGAGAGAGAGAGAGGGAGGGACATAGAGGGAGAGAGACCGAGAGGGAGGGAGAGAGAGAGGGAGGGAGAGACAGAGAGACATAGAGGGAGAGAGAGAGACATAGAGGGAGAGAGAGAGAGGGAGGGAGAGAGAGAGACATAGAGGGAGAGACAGAGAGGGAGAGAGAGAGGGACATAGAGGGAGGGAGAGAGAGAGACATAGAGGGAGGGAGAGAGAGATACATAGAGGGAGAGAGAGAGATACATAGAGGGAGAGAGAGAGAGAGACATAGAGGGAGAGAGAGAGAGAGACATAGAGGGAGGGAGAGAGAGGGAGAGAGAGAGAGGGAGGGAGATACATAGAAGGAGAGAGAGAGAGGGGGAGGGGGAGAGAGTGAGAGAGGGAGAGAGAGAGAGAGAGGTTACTCCCTTGTTATCAATAAACTTTAAAATAAAAATAAAATACTGCAATCTTCTGCAGCTGAACTCAGTGTGGAATATATTTATACTTATACTATATATACACAGTATACACACACACACACACACACTAACTGTACTGTAGCGGTCCTACGTCCAACACTGACACACTGTTGCAAATCTTTCTGATTATTTAATGTGATTTGTCGAGCCTCTGCGCTGCAGCTGACGAGCACTAACCGCTCTTGATTGGATCACCGAACCCGCTGCTCCCCTTCGCCGCTAAAGTGTTCCAGTCCAGAAACAAAACTATCTAGGGCTCTTCAATGCAGGTACTCGGTGTTGGTGGGAGATCATTAAGGCCACTCTATAAATACACGGGTAGCAGACCCAGTTGTTTCACAGAGACGAGCCTGCAGGGTGGACGGGATCCGCTATTTCACAAAAGACGGGATTCAAGACCGGACTCAGTTTGTAAAATTACTTTGGGCTGTAATTTAATAGATTTTTAAAAATATTTTTGTTGAGATTTTTATCTGAGGTGTAAAAGACACATTTATTAGTCTAGTACCAACAGGATAAGACGATCAATAAAAAGTAAAAAATACATAAATAAATAAAAAAGTTCATCACAAGAGTGAGGATTCACCGCTCGTAATAAAAGTTCAATCGCTGTAAATGTTCTGAATTTGATCATTTGAAGATAGAAATCACATGTCACAAAAAAAAAAAAAAAAAAAAACCCCGAATGACCTCGTGAAACGGAAAACCCGGACCCGGATCACCTTCAGGAACCGCGGGGTGATCCGCTGGACCGTGTTTGATGCTACATACGTCTCTGGGTTTTGAACCCACAGATGCTGCAGAGCGGGTTCAGCGGAGCGCTAACAACCGACAGGCGAAGGATTATCTTGCCTGTGTTGGCACACACCTGCGACAATATTGCACAATAATCCGCTGCCTCCAGGTCGCCGCTGCTTAATTATTAATTAGTTTCAGACAACGGGGCGGGCAATCAAGAACCAGCCTTTTTTTTCCTTGTTTTCTTTTTTACAGACACAGATCTGACCGGAGGGCTAATGGGGCTCCGGGGGTCATAAGGTGCCAAATTAAAGAGGGTAATAAACTCTTCAGCGGGCCATTGTGCGACTCCCCGGTATAAATAGCAACCGGGTGTTCTGATAAAAATATTTTCCCCTCCTGAACACAATAGTTGAATTCATGCTCGAGATGCACCCAGCTATGCACCGTGTATGTGAGCGCTGCAGTCACAAGCTGCCAATAAAGCGAATAGGTCCGGCTCTGTGAGAGAGAACAGCACGGTATTCAACCGTGTTCAAGACCCCGTCCATCCGCCGCCGCCGCTCGCCGCTGTGGAGGGCTCGGAGAAGCCTCGGCTTCGCGGCGAGGCAGGGAATGACGGACAGACGGCTCTGTCACATGGTCCGGGCCAACACCTTCCCTCTAATCTCATTTGCTTGTTATCAGCCCCATCAGGCTGACCTCGGCCACGGCAGGGAAATAAATATATAAAATAAGCCAACAGATGTCCATCAATTTGCCATGTGAGTTCATCCCCACCCCCCTCCCTCCCTCGCTCGGATTAATGCTCCCGTTTCCTGCCATGAAGCAGGCCAGCGTATCGACATGGAGTCGGTTTGGAGAGGAACGCAAAAAAAAAAAAGAGGCCAAGATGACACATCAGAAAATCACAGATGAAGAAGTGATTGTTGAGGACAGCAGCGTTTCTGTATCTGGACCGGAGAGAGACACAACGTGTGATTGTCTTCCCTCCTCCTCCTCGGACCTGGCAGCCGCCCAGCTCGCTGGCACACCACGCCATGCAGATAGAAACGCCGCCGCTAACGCGTTCCTCCGCCCCCAGAGGACGCCGAGGAGGAAACCGGCGGTGGCTACGCGGCGTTTGGCCCCCGTGAGGTAAACGCGGCGGCGCTGAGACGTTAAGGCCGCGGCGGTGGACGCCCATCTGTTGGCGGCGGCGGTGTTGAAACACTCCTGACGCTCCGGCATATGTGCATCTCCCGCAACAATAAGCAATAATTGACGGTGATTTCAGGGCCAGATTTTTTTCTTTTGGGGAGGAAGAAGAATCCATGTTTGTTTGCAGAAAGAGAAACCCTGAAGTCGTCGGTGGAACGGGGTCAGTGACAGTTATATGGACCGCATGGAAATCACTTAAAAACAATACAGTTTAATGCTGCTCCCAGACCAGCCCTAACATCACCTTTACTGGGCTGTTAGTCTTTAATTCACTCCCCTGTTGTACGCTGTGCTACTCGAACACCTCAACTAATAACGACGTACACACGTGATTTCAGTGTGTCATCAGATAACGCAACCTTTAGTACCGAGTCAGATACCGTCACCGTTTCATTCAGGACCGGGAGATGAAGGCCATTTTCTTACAGACAAGCAGTGGAGCAGCAACACAGCTAGCCTCTCCAGCTAGCCTCTCTCTCCAGCTAGCCTCTCCAGCTAGCCCCTCTGTCACCAGCTAGTCTCTCCAGCTAGCCTCTCCAGCTAGCCTCTCTCTCTCCAGCTAGCCTCTCTCTCTCCAGCTACATTTACATTTACATTTACATTTAGGTCATTTAGCAGACGCTTTTGTCCAAAGCGACTTACAATAAGTCCAGCTAGCCTCTCCAGCTAGCAACTCTCGCCAGCTAGCCTCTTTCTCTCTCCAGCTAGCCTCTCCAACTAGCATATATCTCTCCAGCTACCCTCTCAAGCTAGCCTCTCTCTCTCAAGCTAGCCTCTCAAGCTAGCCCCTCTCTCTCCAGCTAGCCTCTCAAGCTAGCCGCTCTCTCTCCAGCTAGCCTCTCAAGCTCGCCGCTCTCTCTCCAGCTTGCCTCTCAAGCTAGCCTCTCTCTCTCAAGCTAGCCTCTCAAGCTAGCCCCTCTCTCTCCAGCTAGCCTCGCCAGCTAGCTTCTCTCTTTCCAGGTAGCCTCCGGTGCTTTCTCGGAAAATTTTGCACGCTTCATCGTCACTTTCCCTCGTCAGTGGTTTTGACTTTTCAAACTAAGAAAAAAGTACTTTTGCATCCTTGCGGGCTAATGACGGAGGAGTTGTTGTAGTTTTCTACCTGACTATGATATTTCCGTTATATTATAGTGACCTAGGCCGCCACTCACCGACCCTGAGGTCGGCGTTGATTGAGGAAACGACAGATGATGTATGAAGTTGCTATTGTTTTTTTTAATTGCGATGAATTAACATTTCTCTTAAAAAATATAATACCTCGGTTGGCCCGTTACACCATACGACGATCAAAAAGTTGAATGTATTATTTGTATTTACCTCTGCATCGTTTATCATAAACCCGCCATCTGATTGTAATTCAAACGGCGGTCTGGAGGATTCAGGAGGAGGCAGGCTACAAAAAACAGATGGATCAAACGGACATGTTTCTGAAATGACAGCTAGGCCCCGAGGACGTTGGATTCTGCGACCGCAGTAATGGATGATGAAATTTTCTAGTTGGCATATGTACCAATCACAAAGCAGCTTCTTTTTTCTCTGAAGATGGAAGCTTTGGAGGATTAAAAAACTGAGTCATCTTAAATCATTTGAAACTTGCCTTTAAAAAAAAAGGAAAATATTCCTTTATTATTAAATCATGCTGATACGACTCTGATGTCTTGTCAGAGTGGATGCTTTCCAGATATTCTGGTTGCCAGATTGTGTCACCATCCTTTTTTTTGTGAGGATGTCGGAGAAAGAGAAGAGAGAGAGGGATTTTTTCCGTACGTGCCAAACACTGAAGGTTTTTCTGAAGAGGGAGGTCGCGACCTCACCAGATACAATAAGCGAGTCGACAACAACGACAGACTGACGGCTGACACGCATTGTGGCGGCGAGGCATGACCGTGCAGGAAACGAGGCTCCGTCTCTGTGTCAGCGCTCGCTGCCACCAAACAATACCGCCGCTTCGGTGTGGACGTTTACGTCACCGCCGCCGACCAATAAACCGCGGCAGGGGGGGGGGGGGGCAAAGAGAGGCAGATGGAGCATAAAGAATAACCAACGGCAAATGACCAGTCCATCTAAAATGGAGCACATTAAACATCTGTGTGGCTGCAGCGTTTTTCTCTCTTTTTTTTTAACTGCACGTTTTGTTCTTTTTTTTTTTTCCCAGCAAAGTTCTTCACACACAAATGCACAGAACCTAATAAGAATGGTGGGAGTTCCCCCGGTGTTTGATTCCCAGCAGGCACAAGTGCCTTGCTCAAGAACACATCTCATTTCAATCTACACCGTCGCCCATAAAGTTGGACTATTTTCTGTTAATTCCTATTTAAATGCATCAGTAATCACTGTTGACCAGGTGCAGTGATTTACATTATGTGTTCATGCATCACATTTGTTTGCTGCTATAAAACACAAGACATTTGGAAATTAATCCAACTCCCCGGCGCTTCGATAAGTTCAGTATTCGTCCCACAACACAACAAAATCCAATCCAACGACAAAAAAGGAAAAGGAAAATCCCTTTAAATATCAGTTGGTATCACATATTTGTGCTCTCTTTGTCCACTAAAGATTCTTTATGGGTACAAAATGGCTGAAAATGGAGACTTGATGGCGCGGCGGTGCGCGTGCCTCTCTGCAGCAAATATTAGTATTGTTGGAATTGCACGGTAATCTAGTTGGTGGTGCCGGCTGATATTTTGGGCGGCGGCGGCGTTTGTCTGCACAGCTCCACCGAATGTTCAAACACGGCTCTCCCACCACACATTTACCTCTCCTCGTCCTTTTTTTTTTATAATCGTCTCCGTTGAATCCAGATAGAGGATGAATGCACAGAAGACAACAAACACGCCGAAGATGAGCCGGAGACAAACAACAACAACAGCAACGCTGCAACGCTAGAAAATCACCTACATGCTGATGTCTGATTCCATCAATTACAAGAGCTTGATTGAAATTTAATTCAAAGCTTGGGCTTAATTGCTAATATCAAAGCATAATTAAGCTGATAAATCATGACTGATCTTATTGAATTAGGGATTGAAATAGCAGAGAACCTGTAAATTGTCCGTGTCAGCTGAATAAGTGTTCCTGATTGGTCGACAAGTTTTCCTCGGATGCTAATGAAACCGAAAAAAAAATGGTGCAACCCCAAAAAATAAAAAGGTCTTCTGTTTGTTGGTCAGCTCGGACAAAAACACCTTAAACTTAAAATGGTGTAAATAAACACTAAATCTCTGAGCTTCTTCCTTCACACGTGTTTAAATACATGATGAAGACAGAAGGGATGAGGATGGAAAGTTAGAGAGGGAGGGAGGGAGAGAAGTAGAGAGAGGGAGGGAAGGAGGAGGGAGGGAAGGAGGGAGGGAGGTAGAGAGAGGGAGAAAGGAGAGAGGGAGGGAGGGAGGGAGGGAGAGAGGGAGGGAGAGAGAGGTAGATAGATAGATAGATAGATAGATAGATAGATAGATAGATGTAGAGTTAGAAAGAGAGAGGTAGAGAGAGAGGTAGAGGTTGAGAGAGAGAGGTAGAGGTATAGAGAGGTAAAGGTTGAGAGAGAGAGGTAGAGAGGTATAGAGAGGTAGAGGTTGAGAGAGAGAGGTAGAGGTATAGAGGGGTAGAGGTTGAGAGAGAGAGAGGTAGAGGTAGAGAGAGGTAGAGGTTGAGAGAGAGAGGTAGAGGTATAGAGGGGTAGAGGTTGAGAGAGAGAGGTAGAGGTAGAGAGTTAGAGAGGTTGAGAGAGAGAGGTAGAGGTATAGAGAGGTAGAGGTTGAGAGAGAGAGGTAGAGGTATAGAGAGAGAGGTAGAGGTAGAGAGTTAGAGAGGTATAGAGAGAGAGGTAGAGGTATAGAGAGAGAGAGGTAGAGGTATAGAGAGAGAGGTAGAGAGGTATAGAGAGAGAGGTAGAGAGGTAGAGAGAGAGAGGAGATTGTGAAAGACTAATGCTCACAAAACCAAGTGCACAGAAGCACCAGCATGAGCACTTGGATGGGTCGTAATATCTCCCCATGCAATTGCCCTCTCTCTCTCTCTCTCTCTCTCTCTCTCTCTCTCTCACACACACACACACACACACACACACACACACACCCTCTCTCTCTGTGCTGGAGCTGGTGGCTGTAGTTAAATTGAAATATTTCCCGGCGTGTGTCAGAAGCATGCAGAATGATAATTATGACAGATCTGATTAGGCGGCCGAGTCGGGCGGCTCCGGGCTGCAGGTGCGACCTTGTGCATTCCTGAGTGTGTAAATAAAATTAATTACAAGCGGAGGGGGCGCGCGGCGCGTGACATCGCCACGCACAAGAGGGAGGGGGGGAGGGTTTGGAGTGGGGGGGGGGACTCCCACAGGGGGCACCCTAATGGAATATTTTCCCCGAGTCTAATAATACAGTTGGTATTGACTTGAGGTAATTAGGGGGATCATTAAAGCGCTTTTCCCGGCGTATTTGCCTGCCTGATCAGATTAGTGAGAACGGGCCTCAGAACAAACCCTGTGTGGTCCGTCAGGAGGAGACGGTGGGAGAGGCAGCACTCACAGGGAAGCGGAAGGTAGCAAACAACGGCGAGCCCGTCGCCATGGCGAAGGCAGCGTTCGCTAACGAGGTTCGGACGGGTGAAGTCAGGTTAAACGGCGGTTAAACGCGCCCGACAAGTATTCACATGGAGGGAGACGTGGATTTGTCTTCTAATAAAACATGTTAGCGCCCGATGACGGAGAGACGGTCTGCTATGTCGGGGGCAGATTCCTGGTTTAGACTGCAAGGAGGGAGGGGGGGGGGAGGGGGGTGCAATCGGAGACAGATGGGGTGAGAGGTGGCATGTAAGGCGTAAGTGAGAGAGATGGCAAGGAGAGACACAAAGTGCTCTGGGCATGCTCAGTGAGACCTGCCGGCTCCATGAGGAGGAGGAGGAGGAGGAGGGTTCGACGAAGACAGGCAGCGAGGAGAGAGAGAGAGAGAGAGAGAGAGAGAGAGAGAGAGAGAGAGAGAGAGAGAGAGAGAGAGAGAGAGAGAGAGAGAGAGAGAGAGAAAACAACCCGGCTGGTGGGAATTCCACTGTCCATTAAACAATAAGAGAAAGGCTCATTTCAGAGTGGGGGGGGGGGGACTTCACCGTTTGCAAGATAATTCATTCGCTAAATTAATTATTCAGACAGCTGGGTCTCCAGTTCAAGAAATTGTGTCTTTAATAATAGAGAGGATCTGGCCCGGCCTGTTTCCCATGGCAACCTAATAACCAAGCAGGCACGGGAGATAAATAAATAAATCAATTAATAAACAGTAACGGCCCCCCCCCCCCCCTTTTTTTTCTTACATCCCGAGGGGTCGTGATAGGCTCGCTCTGATCCGCCTAATTTGAGAGAGAGAGAAGTGGAGATGTGAATCCATAATAAATATATAAATAAAAGGCACATAAAAGTTGAACTCATGAGTAAAAGCTCCACAGAGCCGCTCCGACTCGTATCACAGACTTCCTGATATTGATATCAGGGTACCGACACCTTTCCCAAAGTCAGATTCAAGCACTTTCCAAGCATTTCAAGGTGCATTTCCGTGCTTTTCCAGCACCTTCCAGCTGTAGTAAACTCCATATTTACATCAATCCAATGGTCAGTATTCAGTCTACTTATTCTGTCACTTGTTCATCACATTAAATGAGATGTTATTGTCCTCTAAACAACCAACATGATGTTTGGAGACAGCTTTTTACAGAAGGACCACAAATGAAAGGAAAACTAATTCCACTAACAGATCCACAGAAATATAATCACCAACTATTTTCATCATCTGTTCATCATCAAAAGTAATTTTTCATAAAGAAATGTCAGAAAATGCTGTTTTCAGTCCCTCAAATATGGAGATCTTCTTTTCTCTGTTCTATCATAGATGTCATCACATAGAACACACATTTCAAGCACTTTTCAAACCTTGAAAAGACCACACTAAAATTCAAGTGTTTTCAAGGATTTCCAGCACCCGTACCAACGCTGTAAAATGCATCTGATCAGTTCTGCCGTTTCATTCCTGACTTCTAACACACTGACCCGTCGGCCCTCAGCAGCAGACAAATCCACAAACACACACCCGAAAGGTCAGCCATCTGCCCCTCTCGCCATCGCACCATGCAGCGTGATAGAAGTGTGTGTGTGTGTGTGTGTGTGTGTGTTGGGTCATGTGCTAAATATCTCAGATTAGATAAGATCAGATAAGCGTTCAAGCCTCCATAAAACACGAACGACCACTAATGGGAATCAACCCGTAACAGGAAATTAGTCATTTTCCACAAATTAAGGAAGCGGTTTCAGATATTCTGTCAACCTCCCTTCCTACTCGTATCAGTCCCCCCCCCCCCACCACCCACTACCCCCCCACTCCCCGCCCCCCACCTCTCCAGACCAACAACCAACAAGGCACTCACCCTCCTCCCCCCACATCACCACCCACCCCCCCCTCCACTCCAGGGACCGCCGTGCCAGGCGGGTGCAGGGTGACAGATGGCATACACCAACCTCACCCCCCCACTGCACCAGCCCCCCCTCCTGCCCCCCCAGTGGCGCAGCGGCGGACCAGATCAGTGCCATTCTGTCTCATTAGAGCCTGGCTAATTAGCGTAGCCTCTTCCAGGGGAGAATGAGCGAGCGAGAGAGGGACAGAGAGATGGGGGGAGAGAGAGGGACAGAGAGATGGGGGAGGGGGGGGGGACAGAGAGAGGAGTCGGAGGGCTTTGAGCCCCGGTGAGCGCCGGCCTCCCAGGGAGCTTGTTGCACGACAGCAGGGACTCTGATTCCGTCCGCCGAGCGGTTTCCTCCCCCCCCCCCCACGTTAATATGGCTGGTAAAACAAAGCAGGAGCGGTTGACATGGACTCCAGGCCGACCCCGGGATCGCAGCACCGCCTCACCGCCGGCTAGAAACGAAACGGCGTCCTCTTCGGCGGAGAGGAAGCTGCTGGCAGCGTTCGAACCAGCGAACACACACACAGTTGTTTATCTCAAGTCTGACATCTCCTGAAGCGAAATGGAATCGGGAGGGTTTCATGGATCAGTTTAAGTTCATGGATTATGAATAATGATTCGGATTTTGAAATTTAATATCTGTCTAATAAATCAGAATTACTTTTAAAAACTGTGTACGAGCATCAATCTGATAAAGACACTGCTCTGTAGTTACTACTCCGAGTGTGTGGCAGTAAAGGAGTGATTGAAATGCAACGTTGACTATGTGAGAGGGGGGGGGTAGATGGTGGTGGTGGTGGGGGGGCAGTTAAGGGTGGCAGAGGCTCGCTGTGGTTACGAGTCCTGAGAGGACGGCATGGCTGGTATCCAGGAAACTCACAAACACACACATTCAAATGTGCCTGCACATAATCTCATCAAATGTATGGGCAGTACACACACACACACACACACACACACTACACACACACACCTCAGCACGCACCAATCAGTGAACTCCTGTTTACAGCTCCTCTACTACTACGACCTCCTTTACCTCCACGTATCCTCTTCTCCTTCACACACACACACACACACACACACACACACACACACACGCACACACGCACACACACACACACACACACGCACACACACACAGCACACACACACACACACAAAGATACCAACGGTGCTTGCGTAAGCATGCTGGGAAATCCTAAACTGAGGCTGGAGGTGGAGCTGCACAGCGAGCTGACGGGTCGGTGCCAGCCTCGCCGGCAAGGCCTCTTCACCCCCCATCCCCCACCCCCACCCCCTCCCTGTGATTATTTGTGTGGCCCCCGTATGGGCATCCTGCCAGTCCGGCCCATCCTCCACCTCCTCGTCAACCAGCCACATCAACACAGCAACTCCACAACCTCAGTGAACCAGAATATCAGACGGGCTGATTCTCTCATTTAAAACACACACACACACACACACACACACACACACACACACTTCCTGTCTGAATGATTCACACTATAGGAAGAACAATCAACAATTAACACTGACGTACTCAATACCCACAATCCTCTGGGCCACATTTAGATGCAGCAAAGCTAACCTGTCTGTCTGCCTGTCTGTCTGTTTCTAACGAGTACCAAACCCAAACACATCCACTAAACAGATAAACCGGCGACTTTTGCTTGTGAAGTCACTCAAACATCGGATTGATTCGAAAAATAAACCAATTTCAACTAATTGATTAATCCTGAGGCACAATGACGTCATTCTAGAATCTTGTCCCACAAATGTTGGATTTAAGAAGTTTTTTTCATGAAAGCAGCAACTGAACGTGCCGTCCTGTGATTCTTTAGGGTTCAGGGGTCCTGATGGAGGGGTGGGAGGGGGGCAGGCCTCTGGTCTGGGCCTTGCTGTCCCGTCCCGTCCCGGGCCCAGCGTTGCCGGTAGCGATATGGCGGTGCCGGCTGGGTGGGGGGGTTGGGGGGGGACCAGCTGCCCGGGGAGCGCCCATTACGAGATGGAGCCGGAGATAAGTGCTCTCCCAGGCCCCCTTTCACCGGCATAATTAGCACACTTCTTATCTGCTGCTCAATTCACATTCACACCCGCCTGCTATGAATGGAAACGTGGAAGAGAGGCAGAAATCTGGGCGAGCGAGGAGGAGAGAGGGAGGGAGAGAGAGGGGCAAGACGGGTAGAGAGAGAGAGAGAGAGAGACAGGGGAGCGAGGTGGAGGAGGAAACCTGTTCCCAGACAAACCTTCATTGGAGACGAGAGAGACGTGCACTAGTTAATACCCCCCCCCCCATGAATCCTTCCAAGGAGTCTGTTTGAACTCTTTAACAAAAACAGTGGTTTGTGCATCAAACTGCAATTTGGTAAAACAAAGCTATCGGGGGGTATAATCATCCTAATCAGCAAGAAAAAAATAAAGCCTTTGCAGATATTTTCCAGATTATTCCGCCCTCGGTGATCCGTTTCTCCCCCCGATCGTCTCCATCGAGCAAAAATCCTCCCAACTCCTCCGACAGACACGTGAAAACCTTTAATAAGAGCTCCTCGCCGCCGCCGCCGCCACGCTTTTTTAAATTGCTTTTAATATACAGTTAAATCGGCGGTGTGTTTTTAGTCTTCTTTAACCCACACACACACACACACACACACACACACTCT
The DNA here is from genome assembly GCA_029853015.1 of Chelidonichthys spinosus. Taxonomy (NCBI): domain Eukaryota; kingdom Metazoa; phylum Chordata; class Actinopteri; order Perciformes; family Triglidae; genus Chelidonichthys; species Chelidonichthys spinosus. The sequence goes on along the minus strand of CM056834.1, from coordinate 4,559,855 downwards.
CTCTCTGGGAGGAGAAAACGGCTCTAATATAAACAGGTTTGTTTGGTGTTGAAACAGCTGAACTCCAACGACGAGGACGAGCGTCGTTACGGCGAGGAATCACGGTTCAAGTTCAGAAGACTTTAACCGTCTAAATATTATGATGGTTTTACACATCTAGTATCAAATATTTATGAACTGGTGAGTGTGTTTTTCTGTCTCGACGCAGAAGGATCTTTTATTCTCTTGCTTTGATTTTTTTTTTTGCTGAACATCCATCATGTGTGTACGAGGAAGGAGAAAAATATAAACGGAGAATATTCAGAGAAAAAAAGTGGCAAATACGCCTCTTTAAAAATATATATAGCCGATATAAACATGTTGCTTGATTCTGCTTACAGTTGACGTTACCATGACAACAAGTGAAAGCTACCGCTAGCATCTTAGCTCAACCAACCATCAAATCAATAAACACCCATCAGTTTGGCCACATATAAATAAACCCAACAATAAGGATCAACATCATCACCCTTAGGAACGAGGCGTTGTCACACGTTGGGATGATTCATTAGAAACATTAATGTACATTCATGGGACGTAAGCTAGCATAGATGCTGGTTGTTAGCATCACATCTGAATATTGCCCCCTCTCCCGGCTCCGTTTATTTATTTTCCCCTACAGTGACCCTGATACGCCGTCGTGTGGACACTTCATTTCAATGATTGTCTGCAGGTTTAGAATATAATTGTGGGGGATTTAAAAAGATGAAACCTTAACGAGCGGGACTGTTGGTTCAGAATAAAGCCCATGTTTGGTGTGATGAGGTTCTGGTTCCGTACCTGGCTCTTGGAGGCGGCCACCTTGGCGAACAGCGCCTGGGACACTTTGGCCCTCTTCATCTCCTGCTGGATCTCGTCATAGATGGTGGAGTTGATGTTGAGGATGCAGCTCTCCGTTTTGCCGTTCCACTCGCTGGGGAGCGGCGACGGCTTCACCTGGACGGGGAGGACGGAGACGCAGGAAGTCAAGACACACGTTAAAAACCAAAATACGATGTCGGATATTGAGTTTCCTTTTTGTATTCATGTGTGCGATGGTTTCTTTTTACACTAGGAGTCGTGTGTGACAGTTAGAACACTAAATACAAGATTTTATTTTTTTTTCTAGAATTTCTTTGCAGCAAAAAAACTAAACAAAATCTGTATTTGATGAAGTTAACAACATTCGATGTATTTAAAATCCAAAGCTTCATAAAAGCATAAAATAATGTGGTATGATGCTATTTTTTCAAACAGAAACAGACCTTGTTTGCACTATATTATGCAAATGAAGCTCACAAACAAAATCTATATTTGACCGTTATCAACAATAACTTTTATAGCTTGACATAATGAAGTATAATGCAATTTTCTTTTGCAGAAACGGATCAAATTGCAAATATTAGCCTCAGCACTTGAAAGATAAATGCACACGCTGCTCCTATTAAAGGAAATACTGAAGTAGCAATGAGGTGCATGTTGGGAGATAATAAGCCTCGTGTGTGCGTGTGTGTGTGTGTGTGTGTGTGGAGAAGGTGAGGTGGGAGGAGTTATCTGCTCACAGGGGAAAGGCCCACGGGGATTCTGGGATTCCAGTCCTCCGGCCTCACACTGTTACAGTCGTCCCTGCGGGGCTGCAGCGTCGGGAACACAACACACTGTTATTTGTTCAGGCTGACAGCAGGAAAAATAAAAAAAGGTAATCTGGCTAAACACACACACACACACACACACACACACACACACACAGAGCGGAGTGTAGATTACACCCACGCTCGGCCCCCCCAAAGAAAAAAAAACACTTAGACGTGTTTCTGAGCAGCGTTTATTATTCTTACGTCAAGCCGGTGATTAAAATAAATAAATGCAAGTCAAGTGAAATCAAATCATCCTCATTCAGCGGCTTGTTGCATCTTGACAAGAATCCTTTGACGAGTTAACAAGTCTCCTAATAAAAGCGTTACCCGCGGACCATTAGCATATGAATCATTCCATACGAGCCCGTTTTTCAAAGGGAGGGAGACGTCGGCGGGGTTGGGCACGAGTACGCGGCGTTCATACAGACCATAATAACACACACAGCTACTAACTCACACACACACATATATATACTCAGGTTTTTGTCTAGGCGGCTGATACGAGCTCCTTTATGTGTCAGATCACACGATACAGGTGAAAACTGGAATGTCGGTGCATTTTTCGGGGCCTCTGATCCGTCTTTTTTTACGACGGCGAGCGGGCGGGTTACCACGGCGAGCTAATTGTCAAGGCCGGGGAACGTGCACTAACTGGCTTCGGGGGGGGAGTCGACCCATCAGCAGCGCACGTGAGAGAAACATACCTCTGCATCTGTTTTTATGAGGCCAATAAAAAGCCTCCTCTGTCTCGGGCTCAATTGCCACCCTGGTTTGATTTATGTGCTTAAATTCACACCGCATTGCTCCATAGGAGAGGCTGGCAGATGGCCAGGTGTGTGTGTGTGTGTGTGTGTGTGTGAGAATTGCCTTGTGTAAGAACGGGTCTACGTGATAAATGATGATGGGTTCAAGTCGTACAGGTGAAGTATATATTTCGGGCCTCGAGGTTTTCCTATCGATGCACCGACGGCGTTCTGAGTGATGCGGAAATAAAAAAGCCGTTTGAGTTTTTTGGGGGTCGTGGTTGTTGGTCGTCGCTGTGTGTTTGTTCGGCTCGCAGATCTCTGTTTTTCCTGCATCGTAACGTGTCCGTTCGACTCTGAGAGCTGGTCCCAGATCAGCTAACAGGCCCTTCGTACACTCATTCACCTGATTCATGACTCGCTGTTTTCTGCATCTGGGATTTTAATAAAAACTATTAAAGCTACAGTCTGTAACTTTAATAAACAATAAAGGTTTTCCACATTTGCGCAAACTGTCGTATTTGTGTTCAGGGCTTTTATGAGATTCCTAAAAACAACCAATCAGAGATTACATTTAGTCCAAAACGACTAACAATAAGTCCATTTGTCGAAAGAGAGAAACCACAACATGCTGCGAAAAAATAGAGACAAGCGATCAAAATTTGAGCTTTCTGAGGTTTTTCAGAATCCTGTTTGACACTCGATCGACGCTGCTTATATTTACAGTTTGATTGAAATTGACCAGCAGTGATTGACAGCTGCTCTCCTCGTCTCTGATTGGCTGTTTGTTCTTCGGGTGCATTAGGAATCTTTAAGGTGACTAAAAGGAGGCGAGAGGAACCTGAATCTTTCACAGATTATCTCTCTCTTGTGGAAACGGTGACAGTTTGAGCAAAAAGTAACTACCATTAAGTCTCCGACTCTGACTCACCTCCGACCGGAGAGACGAGCAGCGGACGTTGGAGTTCAGCACCGCTGCTTCAGAATGCAACTCTTTCTGTTTTAGGTGGGTTTGTTTTTTGCAAAGACAGCAACCGGCATCACGCAGAGCAGATTCCAGGAGGGAGGGGGGGCTTCTGTCTTTCTTTCCTTACTCGACTAAATAAAAGCCGAATCTCCCCGGTGGACGGGACAGAGGAGGCCTTTGTCGGCTGCTCTCACCTCCCGGATGCAGCTGACCGCACTTCAAATGGGGCTTAAGTGCTCGAAAGTCCCCATACCTTTCAGAAGGGGGGGGGGGTCCGCGGTTTGAGGGGGGGGTTTGTAAGGCGACTGACGGTGTTTGATCTTCCCCCGGAGCTTGTCATCGCAGAGCGAGCTCTATTGTTAAAGTGGGCGGTTAGCGGCGGCTGATGCGCAGCGAAAAGGTCAAAATTAGCACGAAGAATGATCCGTCATGTTGTGCGGCGCTCTTCACCTGCGTGGCGGCGGCGGAGGAGAAGGAGGACGGCGTTTACGTGCCGGGGGAATGTAAAGTATGTTCTCTGCTGTGCACGTTCTCTTTCAAACCCACGTGTCTGCAGACGAGCAGCAGCCTGACACAATGGACGGGAATGTGAGGCGTGTCAGGAAACAATGTGAGGGTGTTTCTGCCGCTGACGCACGGGAACACACCTCATCATCTGTTTGATATGACGGCCTATCAGGGCCACTGTAGGGAAACCAAAAAAAAAAAAAAAAAACGGAGCCGAGAGAGGGGGGCAATTCAGAGAAAATAAGTCGCAAATTTGCCACTTTATAAATAAATATTGCCGATATAAACAAGTTGCTCAGTTCCACTAACACCGGATGTTTGCCGTTGCTATGACAACAAGTGAAAGCTACCACTGCTAGCATCTTAGCCCAACTGCCCCGATCAATAAAACACCCATAAGATGACAATTTGTCCTCATATGCATTAAAACAAACAATAAGCATCAACATCATCACCCTAAGGACCTTAACGATGCGTTGGGATGATTCATTAGAAACATAAATACGTACATTCGTGGGAAGTTAGCTAGCATAGATGCTGGTTGTTAGCATCGTAATAAACTTTCAACTTTGTTTCTCGGAACATTGCCCCCCTCTCGGCTCTGTTTTTCTTTCCTTCCCTGATACGCCGTCGTAGATTGAACACTAGAAATGTGCAAATTGTTTTACTTATATAAGAAGTAACACGTTGTTCAACCTCTTTAACGCCGGCGGATGTCGGGAGGTTTGCGTGTCTGGAGCGAATTCCAGTTTCATAAACCGGTCTCACACCTGCGATCCGGTTCTCAGCCCTGAACACTCACACACCTCCAACAACAGCAGGACAGACTGAGATCTCCTCACATTTAAACGTTACAAACACACGGTGGATGAATGCAGCCTTTTGTTTCGCTTTGCGTCTCGTTTTACAGTTTGGAACTTTGATTTCACACCAGTCGTCCTGTTCGTCATATATTATTATCATACATTATCTTTGTGAATCAGAGACCAGCATCTTTGGCCACATTTTTTTCACTGTTAGCTGCCGGCTGCAAACCCCACTGGTATGAGACGGGACAAGGTTTTGCATTCGAGGATTTTTTTTTTGTGTGTGCTTCCGAGTCTTGGAAAGTCCCACCACGGAGGACACATGGTTTAGATGGAGACCCGGAGAACCAGATCGGATCGCTTCGGGTTTTCACCACTTTGTTGATAGAGTAGAAGACAATACTGAATAAATATGAATCTAATGCTAATAAAACCTCCTTAAACACAAGTTTGTAGAAACACATTTCCAGCTCTTCTCTCGATGAAAGCTAACTAAATAACATACGATGACTTTTTTGTTTGTAAAACTCCTTCAGAGTGACAGTCATGACTCCACACACACGGAGGGAAGGAGGAGGTCTGAGGTACCTGCACGGGTCGGCTGGGCGGCGTGCTGATGAGGGGCGGGGCGCCCATCGCCGACGCCGCCGTCAGGCTGCGCTCCCTCTCCTCCTGGTAGATGCGATCTCGCTCGACCTCCGGCAGCTGCAGGAAGTTCTGCATCGCACGCAGGTTGACCAGCAGAGACTGGGACGCCGTTTTAGGGTCCTCCTCCTTACGCAGGATCTCTGACAGCAGACCCTGCAGGAGGAGAGGGAGAGGAGGAGAAGAGGGAGGAGAGGGGAGAGAGAGGGGGAGGTGATGGAGAACAACAGAAGGAGAAGAGTGATGAGAATAATCACATAACGACGGAGACTCCACTTCAACTGTACACTAATGCGGCCTGCTATAGACTTCACTTAGACCAGGACCAGGACCTTCCAGTCCAGCATCCAGTCCTCATCGCTGGAGAGGCACTAAATGAATTTCATGTCCTCTTTTATCTCAAAGTAAAAAGGAAACAGATATATTTCTCCTCCTTTAATACCAGAACCACGTCGTCAGAGCGCCGCGTCGCTGCGAGATCAGAGCGGCGCCGGCTTCAACGCGCCTGGGAAACGGTGAAAGTGTCGCCGCGCGGCGGGCAATCAGTGTCTCCTCTGTTCGCTTTTCAATAGCTGCTCAATTCCGTCATTACGAGCCGCCGATGACTCCATTATCAGAGACGCGTGATTGGGCCTTTTCATCGGCGCTCGGCCACACACTGTGCCGAGCGCCGCTTCCCCTTCGCCATCAATAGGTGTGATTTCTGGTGATAACACAAGGTGATGTGGAAAACATGCTCTTATTTTAGTGTTGGGAGTTTTGTTTAAGTCCCACTCGGGGAAACGAGTCGAGCATGTGTCGTTGTATCGTGCCGTGTTTTGTGAAGGCAGGTGGCATCAGGCAGGTATGAACACGAGATCTGAGACGGGCGGCCGAGTACTTAATGTACACGAGTATCCATGATGTCTGTGTGTGTGTGTGTGTGTGTGTATGTGTGTGTGTGTGTGTGTGTGCATTCCTCAGTGTGTGTGCATGCTCATCATTCTTTGCAGTCAACCCTGTCTGTCTGTCTGTCTGTCTGTCTGTCTGTCTGTCTCTCTTTGGTTCTTTCCAGAGGTTCCTCCCTTCGGTCTATTCTGATCACCTCCTGCATCAACAGCAGCCCCCCCCCCCCCCCCCCCCCCCCTGCATGTCACTACCCCCCCCCCCCCCCCCCCTATTTTTATGAACAGACTCGTGGAAGAAAAAAAAAAATCACACGCCTCATAAATAATCCTCCAAAGGCGAAACTCTCCAACGGCACACTGAGCTAATTCCTCAGATCAGCCACAGATAAGACACACACACACACACACACACACACACACACACACACACACACTTATTTTGGGGTTGCTGTAGATTGTAATTCTAAATTAAAAATCCTTCAAGGTTTTTTTCATACACAGAGACTTCAAAGCTAAATGGAGTTGTAATCACGTTCTAATACAGATACAGTCTTATCGTGTGTGTGTGTGTGTGTGTGTGTGTGTTGTGGAACCACATATTTTGGCAGCGGGAGAACCGGGCCGGGTCTTGGCTGGCCGGCTGCCAGCTGTGTTGAAGTACAGTGGAGGTGCGAGATTACCGGGTTGAGAATTATGAATGAGACGTTAACTGTGGGAAATAAAAAACGTTTCTTTGTATTTTTCTCAGTGGAGGAAGAAAAAAAAAAAAAAAGCCCAATGAAGTAGTTTTGTGACTTCCTGAATGTTTCTTAGACGTCGAGGGAGTGTTTTCATGATTGTTGAAAATGTAAGAAGACTTTTTATTTACAGCCTTTAACTTAAGTGTAAAAGTAATGTTTGTAGTACAACATGACAGACTGGAGCAAATAATCAATAATAATTCAAATGAATTCAAACGAAAAAAATTTCAATAAACCTCAAATGATACAAAGCAAATACCAGATGCTAACTATGATAATGCTAAATGTCATTATGCATCACCATATATGGCAATTTTTATTTAAATGAATTTGATATCTAAATCCATGACGAACATAATTTCCATTGATCTAGATTATCATTATAATTATGTATTTATTATTATTATTATAGCAGGAAGGAGAACTTTTTACCAATCGGCTCTTTTATGTTTTAAATCTTTTTTAATTTTATTTCCAGTGGTATTTATTCTTTGCCTGCTCATTTTACAGTTTGGGATTTTATCATGTGAAGCACTTTGCGACTTGGAGGTGCTATATCAAATGTACGTACTATTATTATTATAACGTATTATTAGTATTATTCCCGGCTGTCATTTTGACGTGTCATTACAGCGTAAACACAGACGTAATGGATTAAATCGTCCCGTTCTCTTCCAGGGAACATCGTTAATGTCATTGATTACACCTGTGAAAGTGGATGATAAGCCCCGCCCCCTTTCCCCCCCTCACCCGTGTTAACCCTGCGATGACGTCACTCCAACGTTGCTGATAAGCCCCGCCCCCTCGCCCCTCCTCACCTGGGTTCTGTTGAACGCCACGCGGGCGAAGACGGCCTGCGAGATGCCGGCACGCTTCAGCTCGTCCCTCACCCACTGGTAGATCTCCATGGAGACCTCGGTGTTGGAGGACACCTGCGGCTCGATGGGCTTGCTGTGGGCGTTGCGGTTGACGGGCGGGTGGTTGAGGTACTGCTGCGACAGCGACTGCTGCGCCAGCAGCCGGTTCACCGCGTACTGCTGGTTCAGGATCTGAGCCATCACCAGCTGCTGGTTGACCAGCTGGGGGCTGATGGGCGTGGACACCAGGCCCGGGTGGTGCATGCCGGGGAGCTGGGGCTGCCGGCCGCCGCCGCCGGTCTGCCCGCCGTGGGGCGGCGGCGGGGCGTGGGACATCGGGGGCACCGGCGAGGAGGGGGTCTGCTCTGCCGTGCTGCCTGGGATGGGCTGCTGCTGCTGGGAGAAGCCCAGGTGGTTGTGGTTGTGGTTGTGACTGTGGTTGGAGCCGGGTGGAGAGAGGTCGGACAGGCCGTCCATCTCTGCTGGAGGAGGGGGGGCAAGAGGACAGGATCAGGGTTTAAAGTCAAAAAACAGACATCAGAAACCGGCATCTCACTGTTTTACTTCCACGATCGACAGTCGGGAAAACATGTTTGCACTCAGCACATATTCACATCTTCTAAAAACCCCCGGAGAAAAAAAAACACTAACAGGGGTTTTAGTGTCTTCCCCTCCGTTGGCCTCTTCCTCCCTGACTGGATGTGACACAGCTGATCAGTCAACAACTGGTTGAGAGCAATGAAAAAAAAGAAAAGATGGAAACGCAGATAAAAGAGCCTCATTGTGTTTGACCTGTGTCTTCGACGAGCCATGCCTTCGAAATTAAGCTCAGAATGTCTGCGGCCTCATCATGTGAAAAAAAAACTCTGGGAGAGAGAGAGACAGTGGAGTGTGTGTGTGAGTGTAGGTGCAGCATTAATGTGTGTGTGTGTGTGTGTGTCGAAGGCAGAAGCGATGCTAATAAATCTGATTCCCTCAAAAGAGAGATTCTTAATTTTAAAATAAGGAACACAAGCTAGCTATTAGGTTTTTTTTTAAGGGGAGGAAGGACTAAACAAAATAGTTGGAAGCCAAAAAAACAAAACAAAAAAAAGGACTTGAACCGTCGGGAAGACAAACAAACAAACAAACTAAATCTCTGTGAGGTCATTTAATGGCGTTTTGGGGAAGATTTCCTCTCTCGTCGGGAATCTTTAAGTCGTTAAACGGCTGCTGGGGATATTTGAAGACAGGTTTAAATGATGAAAACAATGATTTAAACATTCAAAGTGGTTTCCGCCTCTCTTTGAGGAATCCACATATGCTGAAGCTTTTTTTTTTTGCGCTACGCCGACTGAGTGAGTGAGTGAGTGAGGGGGCAGCGTTTAAGAATTCATACGGATGGCAACGCTAACACCTCAGAAGTGTGGCGCCGCCGCGGCCTCCACATCCCACGGAAAAAAGCATCATATGAGATTGTGAAAAGCGTAAATTGCTGTTATGGGGACGAGTGTGTGTGTGTGTGTGTGTGTGTGTGTGTGTGTGTGTGTGTGGGGGGGGGGGGATCTTCAACAAGCTGAATTTTTCAGCAGATGAAAGATTAAGTGCATGGATGTTTTCCAAAAATACCCACAATAATCGTGTGTTTTTCCTAACTGTCAGCAAGCACAAAAACACCGGCCAAGACGGGTCTATTGAGCATTTGTGGAAAACAAATGATGTGGGAGGGATGGGGGGCGCAAAAAAAAAAAAAAATCTGGTAATAATCACATCTCTTCCCATAATCCCTGGCATTCCGTGGCTCTGATGGTATGGCGTGTCTATTCACTCATATGTGAATGTGTGTGTGTGCATATGCTTGCCTGCACAGATTGCTGGGGGGGAAATGCATACACACACACACACACACACACACACACAAGGCACACGGAGGCATTTCCATGCAAATTGAAAGGCGCGGGGTGACGGAGGAGCATGGCGGGCCCTGGGAGAAACCAGGCTGCCACAGAAGCGGGAGTCCTCGTGTGGAATCCTGCCACAAAAGAGCCCCGGATTAAACACACAATGGGAATGGGATGTGGGCAGAGGGGGGAGGGAGAGTGACCTAACTCTCTCTCTCTCTCTCTTCTACTGCGTTGGCTTCCCCCCCTTTGTATCGGCGCCGCCACCTCAAAGAGAAGCGACGCCCGGTAACAACGTCACTCTCCCCCCTCGACTTCACCGGACCAGGTCCTCTCCCCCCTCGACTTCACTGGACCAAGTCCTCTCCCCCCTCAACTTCACCTGTGACCAGGTACTCTCCCCCCTCGACTTCACTGGACCAAGTCCTCTCCCCCCTCAACTTCACCTGTGACCAGGTACTCTCCCCCCTCGACTTCACCGGACCAAGTCCTCTCCCCCCTCAACTTCACCTGTGACCAGGTACTCTCCCCCCTCGACTTCACCGGACCAAGTCCTCTCCCCCCTCAACTTCACCTGTGACCAGGTACTCTCCCCCCTCGACTTCACCGGACCAGGTCCTCTCCCCCCTCGACTTCACTGGACCAAGTCCTCTCCCCCCTCAACTTCACCTGTGACCAGGTACTCTCCCCCCTCGACTTCACCGGACCAAGTCCTCTCCCCCCTCAACTTCACCTGTGACCAGGTACTCTCCCCCTCGACTTCACCTGACCAGGTCCTCACCCCCCTCTCGACTTCACCTGTGACCAGGTACTCTCCCCCCTCGACTTCACCTGACCAGGTCCTCACCCCCCTTCGACTTCACCTGACCAGGTCCTCACCCCCCTTCGACTTAAGCTGTGACCAGGTACTCTCCCCCCCTCGACTTCACCTGACCAGGTCCTCACCCCCCTTCGACTTCACCTGTGACCAGGTACTCTCCCCCCTCGACTTCACCTGACCAGGTCCTCACCCCCCTTCGACTTCAGCTGTGACCAGGTACTCTCCCCCTTCGACTTCACCTGTGACCAGGTACTCCCCCCCCCTCAACTTCACCTGACCAGGTCCTCACCCCCCTTCGACTTCAGCTGTGACGAGGTACTCTCCCCCCTCGACTTCTGGCTCAAACTAAATAAAATGTAGAGTCACATTCGCCGCTGCTGCCAAAGCATGAAAAGACGACCATGCTCCTCTCCCTCTCTCTCTCTCGTCCAGCCTTTTAAACTTGGCGTGCGACCAGCTCCTTCCTCGCCATCCGTGGCCACGTACAGCAGACGGCAGCCCGTCATGAATATTGAGGTCAGGGGGGCACCTGAGGGTTTCTATGCCAACGTTTTAGTGTTTTGGCAAAACATTTAGCCCATTGTTTTAGTGTGTGTCGCCGTTGGGAAGACACTCAACAAAATACTTAGTTCAAAAACTCAACAGCGACATCTCTTTGCAGAAATCATGACGCGAGTACGAAAGATAATCCACGGACCTCGTTGTGAGCACTAGATCACTTAGCAACACTGAAGCTAGCTCACATAGCACCAATGAAGCTAGCTCACCTAGCAATACTGTAGCTAGCTCACCTGGTACGAGTTGAGCTTAATCACCTAGTACCACTGAAGCTAGCTCACCTGGCACGGGTTAAGCTTGCTCACCTAGCACCACTGAAGCTAGCTCACCTGGCACGACTGAAGCTTGCTCACCCAGCACCAATGAAGCTAGCTCACCTAGCATCACTGAAGCTAGCTCACCTAGCAATTACTGAAGCTAGCTCACCTTGCACCACTGAAGCTAGCTCACATAGCACCAATGAAGTCAGCGGAGGTAACGGCTCGTTTCGAGGAGAGCCTTTTAGAGCTTTGTGTGCCACAAGCCGAACATCATATAGTCCTTTTATACGTGACAGAGATCCGAAGTCTCTACGGCCGATGTCACACCGAAACTGATAAATAAATAAAAACGCACGACAGCTGAGAAGAAAAATATGTGTTTTAGGATTTTTTGGGTGAACTGTCTCTTTAAGTGTGCAAGGAACGAGTTTATGTCAATGTTACGTCCTCCAAAGTAAAAAGAGAGTGTGTGTGTGTGTGTGTGTGTGTGTGTGTGTGTGTGTGAGAGAGAGACATACCTAGCGCGTTGGCACGGGGGCTCTCACGGAGGACGCACGTCCCCAGGTAGCCCTCCAGCTGGGACGGTTGGCGCATGCCTGCACAGCCGGATGGTGAAACACACACACACACACACACACACACACACACACACACACACACACACAGAGTTATGAGGGTAAAGGCTTCCTCCAGCACTTCTCTCTCCCACTCCAGCTGAGCAGAAATATGACATTTAAAAAAAAACAAAAAACAGAAATCTCCGAGGCCGAAGAACCAGCAGCTGAAGGCGGCAGCGGCGATGCATTCAAGAAAAAAAAAAAAAAAAAACAGACAGAGAACAATTGTGACAGAAAATGTGAAGGAGTGATGGAGAGAAGTCTGAAGTAAATAATGTTCATATGTTGCCACTTTAACGGAGAAGAAAAACATCAGATAAGATACCATCACAACACCATGTTTGCATGGAGGCTGTGAAACATTCAGATATAATATCTCGTCCGTCATCGCTGCGAGCCGGAAGAACGCCGGGCGACGAAGAAGAAGATCAACAGATTGTTAAATCTACAAGGTTACCTCGGCCTTAACGAGCCTCGACACTCAAAAGAAATACAGCCGAATCCCATCTACAGCCGGGGTGCCACGGCTACAACATAACCTCATTTCCTGGAGGGTCAAAGGGGGATTTTTTTGTTTCGGGAGATAATATAAAGCATGCGTTGTTTAAAGAGGGTTGATAAGAAAATCTAATTGAATTTTGAGACTAGGCGGTGGCTCCGGGTTGAAGTCATCGCTGCCTTTTGTTCACCGGGGGGAGAGTGGAAGCGCTAACAAACAGTCAGAGGCCTCGATTCTTGCATTAAAGCAAAAATCACAGATTACAACTCTTCAATCTGAATTATTAGATAACCAGATAAAAAAAATCGGCTTCCTGCAAAACGGCAGGAAGACAAAGAGGACGAACATGTTGTAATGTGTGTGTGTGTGTGTGTGTGTGTGTGTGGCAAAGAGACAAAAAAGTGTCAGCGCCATACTTTTGCGCCCCTCCGTTTTTTTTTTTTTTTTTTGCTTACCCATCATATCTTTTGTCTTCTTGAAATGTTTATACCAGCGCCCAAATTCCTGACACTTCGCCGCCGACACATTTGCATAGTAAGTGCTGTTCACAATGGAGGAAATCATACTCTGAAAGAGAGAGATTGATTGAGAGGGAGAGAGAGAGGGAGAGAGAGAGACAGAGAGAGAGAGACTTTAGATTCTCATTGTGGGAAAAACACAAACAATATTATTAGAAAGCTGGTGAAACATGCAGCAACACTGTAGCTTGTCAAAACAAATAAAAGGAGATAGGGGGGGGGGGGGGGCACGCTAAAAAACCTGGCGCTATAAATATAAATAATAATAATCATGATAATAATAAAGTATCAGCATGCAAGTAAATCTGGATCTTGTTTTCTAAAAGGTGAATGAAATTAAATCAAGCAAAAGGTTTTTATCTGTTGTTTCTTTATCAAATGCCGTTGAGTTTGAACATTTTGTTTTTTATTTCTGAGTGAGTGAATTAAAAAGTTCGACCGACGACAGGAAGTGTGTTTGTCTTCGAAAGGAAGGAGGAAGGGCGGCGTCGGCGTGCTGGATATCAGCATCATAAACACGTAACGCTCGTTTATTCCTTCACTCTTTATTTGAACAATCTGTTAATAACGGATCAAAGGGCAGCGCCACCTTGACTCCTCCCACCCTCCTCCACAGCCAATCACAGTCATCCTTCGCCACGTTGACTCCACCCGCCCCTCCGTCGCCTCAGAAAAACAAAGGAGGTGATATTTTCTTTCCCCCTTCCAGTTTCATTAAAATGAATGTTTTAACACCTTTCCCGGCCTGCGGGCGAATCGCGAGGTTGGTGCAGGAGAAAATGTTTTTTGATTGTTATAAATATTCAAAAGAGCCAAACCATCTGTTTTCAAATTACAGGTATGCCATCTTTATCATTTTCTGTAATATATGCGCTGGATGGGAAGGATGGCAGGGGAACCTTCTGGCGGCGCCGCGTGGAGGAACGAGCCCAGCGGACGGGCGGACCGGCGTTCACTTTCTCCGAGCTTTTCTTCCAGAAGAGGAGGTGAAAGGTCGGGTGAACTCCTGACCTCTCTTAAAGCCGTACACACACCATTAAAAGTCCGACATTACAATTTCTTTTTCTTCTTTCTAAGAACTATGAATAAATAAATAAAGGACAGCAAGTCTTCAGACTAACCATCTGGAAAAATTATACAACAAATTCTGAATTTGATCCTTTTACTTTGTTCTTGTCATTTGTAGAGGTTATTTGCATAAAAACATAAGATTCAAATGAGAATAAATGACTTAAAAACATGCTTTGATTGCATTAATAGTTGTAATTATGTTTTATAAGATGCTTAGAGGTGATGTTCGATGTTTAACAGGTTATAATTCCTCTCTAGTATCTTTTTTTACTCATATTTACTGAATGGAGCACGAACGCATCATAATGCAAGTCCATAACGTTAAATATCTTGAAGGTTTTCCCTCCGTGGTGTTTTGTGATTTGTTGTAGAGATAGATCTTTACACGGCAGACATGTCATTGCAGAGCCGATGTAAAGCTAACGCGTTGAAGCGGCGTAGGTGTGTAAACAGGTGTGTCTAGCAAAAAAATCAATACATCAGATATATGAGACCGATCGGTTTCGGTCTGCAGCCAATCGATCGGCACAAAAAACCCCAACAGGGACCAAGACACCAGACTGCAGCAGTCAGGGATCAAACCAAAAATTCCAAGAATAGTTTTACCCAATTTCATGTGATACCTGGTTGCCATAGTAACCGCCGTTGCGAATAAACAGAATTTAAAATTAATTTAAAGTCTTATGAGGATGCCTTCATGTTGTTTGCATTTTCCCAACATCCAGCGTCACTATGAGCGACCACCGACCAAGAGTCATCAGATAACACGGTCACTAGTTCAACCGCAACACCAGCGACGCTTATGTCTGCGCGTTGTTAAACACGTTGACTACCGCTGCACTGTTGGTAGCGAGAAGCATCGTTATGCTACGTTTCTATATTGTCTAATAAGTACCGAACCATGTTTTCTACCCGTTAGCTAATATCACACACATCTGGAAACATCTGGAAAGTCACGTAGTTTCAGGTTCCATTCACGATCTTTCGGTGGTTTCATGCGGTCACCCTTCGTCGTACTTCCGTCACCGAACTACGTGAGCACGCTAACGTACGTCATCATCGTCTACGAGTCGATAACAACCACAAGCAAGAGTTCTCAAAGACACCGACGGCATTTAAATGCAGCTGACGAAACAAAAAGCAGCTGAATGTCGAGGAAGAGTTCGGGAAGTCTGCTGCTGTCAGGTACGACCCAACGAGCTTGCGCTCCGTCGTCACGCCCCGTGTTTAGCAGCCCGGCCGGGAAATGCACTGTGGTGACATCACGCCACGGGAGGGGGGAGGTCCGCATTTGGACTCGCACAGTAAAACAAAGCCGTCTTTAATAGACGTAGTGAAAAGGCTTCATTGAAGGAAAAAGCCCCCGACAGAGTTCAGGTTAGGGTGAGGAAGTCAGAATAGCCCCCTTTAATGGGTCATACATTTATGCATGAAGCAGCTCCTTCTTTCTGGATTTATTATTGGCATGGGGTGGTGGTGGGGGGGGGGGGGGGGGGAGGCGGGGTAGAGATAAGATATCAACTACAATCTCCCATGTTCTCAAAAATGATCATTCCCGTTTATTCAATATGATGGACGTAAGTCACCGTGAATCAGAATGAATGCTTTTTGTTCTTGATTTGCTGCCTTGAGGGGTGTGTGAGGGAGGGTGGGGGGGGGTGACGACTTGGTGGAACAGCAGCACGACCGCACATTCCAGTTTAGCCGACTCCCAAAAGAGCCAGAGATGCATCTAGAAAAGATTTATTCAGAGGAGAGGAGTTCCTGCTGCACGGCGAGGCGGCGGGATAATGAACTCCTCTCCTCCTGCACGCCATCCGTTATTTACAGTAGATCTGGGCTAAAGCGGCTCCAGGCAACAAACAAGAGACCTGCAGACGACGGTGAGCCTCTCTCTCTCTCTCGCCCCATCTCTCGCTCTCTCTCTCTCTCTCTTTCTCCGCCATCTTTGACACAGATGTTCTAATAAACGCTCCTCATTAATCAGCCCTCTCCCTCAATACATCACTCTACCTCTCACAGGGGGCCCACCGCACACACACACACACACACACACCCCTATTCTCTCCCCACTGCTCTGTCTCACACACACACACACACACACACACACACACGCTTGCATACGCACTAAGTGAAATCAAGCAGATAACCAGAGACTCGGCTGCCACCGCGGAGCCAGCAGGAGGGCTCTGCTCGGGCTTGTCAACAGGTAGCGAGGCTGTGTGTGTGTGTGTGTGTGCATGAGTTTGTGTGTGTGTGTGCGAGCCAGTGTGCATGTGTGTGGACCCTTTAAGTGATAGCCATCTGCAGCACAGAGAGCTTATCAGCAAGACCAGGAAGTGGCACTGGGCTACTATCGGTCCCCAACATCTACTCTACTCCCCATCATGGGAGACAGGAAGAGAGAGAGAGAGAGAGAGAGAGAGAGAGAGAGAGAGAGAGAGAGAGAAAGAGAGAGCAGGTACTTTAGGCATCCAGCTGCCAACGTTAGAGTGTGGTACACACACACACACAAACACACACACACACACACACACGGTGCAGTTACGCAAACGCACACATGCACAATTAAATTCACACACACACATGCACACACACACACACACACACACACTCCAACTTAGCCTGATGTCTTGAATCAGCTGGGGGAAAAAAATCGCATCCCATTTGCAACACCGTGCCTCGTCTCCCTCCAACATCTAACACAGCTCGACTGGGATGACCCCCCCCCTCAATATAACACACACACGCACACACACACACACACACACACACACACACACACACACACTGGCAAACAAGTTGCCCCTATGGCTGTCGAGGTGGCGAAGGCCTGCAAAGATGGCATTTTGATGACTATTTGCTGCTACGCAACGCAGCAGCTGGTGCATCAGGGGGGCCGCCCAGCGAGAGAAGGGGGGGGGGAGGGGGGTGGGGGCAAGAGGAGGTGGTGGCAATGGGAGAGAATGTTGGGGGGTAAGGGGGGGGGGGGGGGGGAGGCGGTCTCGTTTGTTGCCATAGTTTCTGCGAACATGGGCAAGGAGGTTTGCTCAGCTTGGCAGCCACATCTGAGACACACCATCCGTCTGATTGGCTGATGGAGAAGTTGTCAACGCGGCGGCAACGCGGCGGCAGCAACGCATGCAGGTCAAAGTCACTTCCTGCTTCTGAATACGCCCCAAACAGACATTAAAGCATGACTCCCCCTCCCGCTACTAAAGAATCAAACTAAATGTTTGACGGGACCCCCGGCACAAAGGCAGCGCTTCACTAAATATACCCCCCGCCACCGCCGCCCCCCTCCCTTCACCCCCCCCCCCCCCCCTTCGCTGTTCAGAGGTGGGCTAATTCTCTTTTCCTCACTTTGCTGGTTCTCTCTGTTCGCTCCGGGATTACGCAGCGGAATATCAAGGAAACACTAATCCCAAAAAAGGTGCCGTTCTCCCGCAACGCCCCCTTTCTCTCCTCCCACCCGCTCCACTTTTATTTAAAGGGGGTCAACTCGACCCGGAGGGGGAGGGGCCAAATGCTCCCTGGCTCCCCTGACTACATGGTGATGTCACTGGTTGTGGGGCGATGCAACGTGGGGACGTCCCCCAACCAGTGACACCGGTCCACTAGAAACCAGCCGGGTTCAGGAGGAACAAACCGGCGCTCCGTGGGGGGTTCACAGGCCACGCGGTCCCCCGCAGAGGAACAGCTGTCAAACAGCATCACGGACGCCATGTTTGAACAAGGCAGATACATGGAGATCATCGTCGGGGAGGAACCACATGAACAAACCTGGATTTGTATTTTGAGGTTTGCTGCCTTCAAAACACGTGGAAATACGGCCAATTAATGAAATAATGTTGAGGCAATAAAGTCATAAATACTAATTCAGATTATTAAAGATCAATAAGGCTCTAAAGCAGTGCAGATGTGTGATTTAAGAGTTTATACTGCTGGTTTCTCTCTCAGAGAACACGAGAGAAGGATCAAACGCCATCACGCTGCAGTCCGCAGTGACGGACGCTGCCGAGTCTCTGATTTCCTGCACGACAGTGAACGCAACCAGCCATTCAGATGCGAATTTAAGCACCAAATTGGCCGTTACGATCCAGACAAGACCGAGTTCTCCCGTCCTCGCCGGAAAGCTAAAAAAAAAACCTCTTCGGTTTCGTTTGAGATTCAGGTTGCGTGTTTTTGAAAATAGCACAATGTGCGTCTCGAGGAAGCGGCACGGCGCGCGTTAGATCCTCGGAGCGAACGCGTCCGCTCACCCGCCCGCCCGCTCGCTCTCTCCTCTGAGCCGTCTTCACATATGGACCGTAAACAGGGTGATTACCAGACCGGGCTGGGCTGCGCCTGAACGCCACCCAGGGACTCTTTACATCATCAGCGCACTGCTCATGCCCGGCTAAACACAACAACACACACACACACACACACCGAGAGAGAGCAGCTCACACACACACACACACACACACACACACAGCTGAAAAGAGGGTCTCCAGGTGACCATACGGTGGCCTGGGAGGAGATCTGGCTTCACACTGAAGGTTCCTACGCACACAATCTGAACACACACACACACACACACACCAACATGTATACACACACACACACACACACACACACACGGGCAAAACACAAATAACACTTCCATATGCGTCCCGTACGTTCATATACATTTCACAAAATATACTCCAGCGGATAAACACTGAAGCACTGCAACACACACACACACACACACATTATTGGCCCTTGTGAGAGATATACTGCCGTTTCATTTCATTCACTCCAGAGCTGCCTCCATGATATACCGACTGCATTGCCTGTTAATACAATATCTGCGCCAGTGCTTTCTATCCAAACCTCCCAGCCGACAACAACACAGAGTGTACAACAACAACACAACACACAACAACGCAACAACGCGTATCCAGCCTGCAAAATGTTGAGAATTAAAAAAAAAAAAAAAAATCAATCCAGATCGTTCTGGGCTCGAGCCAATGTTTATCTAACAATAACCATACGTTCGACAACACCTCTGCTTTTTTTTTTTTTTTTGGCTGCCGTTGTATAGAAGCCTGTGTGTGTGTGTGTGTGTGTGTGTGTGTGTGTGTGTGTGTGTGTGTCGGGGGCGGTAAAAGAAACAAAACAATGCGGCAAAACAAACGACAATAGCCATTGATTTAGATTTTCTATGCCGATTCTCTTTCCCACTTGATCAAACTCAGGGCATTTGATAAGTAAAAGGATAAAATACAGTGGTGATGGAGATAGGGGAGGGGAGGGGGGGGGGGGTGTTTAGTTGTGCAGTATGGTAGCAGAGGGGGTGGGAGGTGGGGTGGTCAGGGCGTTAATCTTTTCTTTTTAATATATATATATATTATTTTAAATAAGCAGACTGGGCTTCAGCACCTGTGATAAGGGACATTCTTTAGCCAGAGAGCTCTGATTCATGTCTTTGAGTAACTCCTTGAGGGCGTTTCTTACTGTAGAGTGGCTCCATTGCTCGGGCGGCAGGTCCTCCAGCTTAGGACAACTGTGGGGAGAGAGAGAGGAGACGGGGAGGGGGGGATAAGATAGGGAGAGGAGGGGGGAGGGGGAGAGGAGTGAGGAGAGAGCATGAGAAACAATTCAGATGGAGGAGAGACAAAGATAGAAAAGGGAAGCCAGCAGCTCTGATGCTATCTCCAATTAAATGATAAAATACACAAGCTACAAATTCAGCAACACAATATCAAAATGATTTAATCTTGATTGTAAAAAAGCAGGGGGGTGGCTGGGTGGGGGGGTTGGTTGGACGTTCCCCTGATATACGGAGGGGAAACGGGTAATAATAACACCAATCTGGAAATCTGGAGAATAAATTTGACCCGAAACAGCTTATTGAGGCAACTTAAGGAGGAGGGAGACGGATCCTGCAGCTTCCTTTAGACTGAGCCGAAGCTCCGACTTCTACAAAACGGGAAAGGAATTAACTACATAATTAAATCATTTATAATGTGTTTAGTCCTTTGGTTGGGAAACAGTGAAAGATAAAAGATAACCACAAGTTCAAATAGCTTGGTTTTTGGTCCGACGTTTAAAGCTTTTACGATATTTAACGTACGACGATGCCCATCGGAGAAAAATCGGGAAAATCTCAGAAAATGGAACGAATGCGCCCAAAAAACGTAGGTTTAAAAAGGAATATGTTGATAAAATGACTGGAAGAATCAGACAGACGGGGCGGTCGAGTGGAGACAGGAAACCAGAGAGAGAGAGAGAGTGGAACACACGGGGCTCACGCTCTTTTCTCTTTTCTTTTTTTTTCCTGCTGCAAGCGTCCCTCCAAGACAGACAGATTTCATTTGGCGCATCAAGCAGATGCATCTGGAGATTGCTCTCTCTCTCTCTCTCTCTCCGTCCCTCCCTCTCTCTCTCTCTCTCTCTCTCTCCTGATTGTTCTGATTAGTTAATTACTTTATACAACACATCTGCTGGATTGATGCATGAATTATACATCAGCTGCATGTGGCGACTATTATTCCGTGTTACTTCTACCTTCCTGGCTCGTTGTGCTCGGCGAAACAATTTAAGGTGTTACTGGCTGGATTTCTGCTGCAGTTCGGGGGGGGGGGGGGAGGGGGGGTAAAAGGGGGAGGTAAAAGGGGGAGGTGGATGGAGTTCGGAGGGATGGTGGGACGGGGAGAGACAAGGGGGGGGGGGGGACAAATACAAACAATAACAATACTGAACAACAACATGCAGCAGAATCAACACAGATTCATCCATCGCAGAGAGAGATCGACGTTGCGTTCGTGTGCCGCAGGAATTCGGGTTTTCGGGTTTTTGAAAATATCAAATATATAAACGTAACTCTCTGTGACGATGCGTTGGATGTGTTTGGTGCCGAATTACTTTTTTTTTTGTTTTTTTCGGTGAGACCCGCCTCGACCCTCGACGAGAGAGAGAGAGACATGGGCGTACGAGTGCACGAGACGCATTGGCGTGCACGTGCACGCTCGCGTCCATAAATCTGTCGGCCGGCGTGCGTCGGAGTAACATTCCAAGCGACGACCACTGGAGAGCGTCGTAGAAATGGATGCGTACAACGGTCGAGGCTAACATCTGCTCACACTCACACACACACACACACAAACACACACACACACACACACACAATAATGGATCCTCCAGAACACCTTCACACACGGAAGTGGGGGGGTAGCTATCCATGCATTCAAGGCTAGCACGCCGGAAATAAACACAACCTTCTGTGTTCTGGGCTGGTGTGTGTGTGTGTGTGTGTGAAGGTGGGTGGTGGCGATGGCGGGGGTGTAGTGGGTGTTGGGGGGGGGGTTACACAGAAGGAGAGGGGAGAGAGAGGGGAGAGCGAGGTAGAAGGAGAGTGGGAGCAGCAGCTGGCCTCCACACCACTCGGCTGCTTGTGTGTGTCTCTTCTTGCAGCACGTATCTGTTCATGTGTGTGTGTGTGTGTGTGTGTGTGTGTGTGTGTGTTTGTGCGTCCGTGTCTATAAATGCATCGCGTGCTTTCTCGCCACCGTGTGTATAAATACGACGGCGGCTCACTTCTCCCACAGAGTGCCGTTTAGCATACAATATGGCGAGTGATGACGGCAGGACGGACAGACAGCCAGCAGCGCTCGGCGGGAGATAAACTGTGTGTGTATATATATATATGTATATGTATATATATATATATATATATATATATATATTATTTGGGTTTTTTTTCGCCTGTCTTATAAATAACCCGCCGCAGCCGCGTTTATTTATGGAACTATTTCAGGTGAAACAGCTGCGTATTCATCTGCTGCAGAGGGAAGGTTTCAACATGCACCGTCTCCGGTTGCCCACTAGGACGTTCATCTGATTCATCTGATTCTGAGAGCTGCGTTCAGAGCCGCCCGTGTTACCTCCTCAGTTTAGCATCGCTCTGCAGCAGAGACGTCAAGCTATTAGCACGCTACCCGCGTCCCCGTCAGGGCTGTCAGACAAACACAGAGGTGTGAGCATCCTCATTACACAGCTTTGTGTCTGTGACTCCGCCTCTAAATCGTTTTAAGCTTCTTTTTATTTAATGTTCATACTCTCTGGTTGGCTATATTTTAAATATAGATTTATATGATATTAAATGTGTGTTTTCGACAACGTAACGAACACAACTCGCTCTGCTTTCGCGTGGTTTTGTCTCCAGATTAGATCGGGATCGAAACAGCTGATCGGGATCGAAACAGCTCCATCAGTCCACAGCGTCTCTCTCTCTCCGACATCGTTACAGTTATTCATCTTGATCATTTGCATAAATGAAAGAAACGTGTAGAAACATTCTGTCTTGTTGCTTTAAAAATAAAAAAATGTCATATTCAATATTTTGAATATTCTATTTGAATATATAGTCAGTTTATGTGTGTGTGTGTGTGTGTGTGTGTGTGTGTGTGTGTGTGTGTGTGTGTGACACTGCACTTTTGTGGGCGGTAGGCAGGTAAAAAACAAAAAAGAAACACTTGAGCAAACACCTACACACACTTCGGCTCGGTCCACACATGCCGCGTTGTCGTGGGATACAATGACTGTGTGTGTGTGTGTGTGTGTGTGTGCGCGTGTGTGTGTGTGTCCTACCTGTGCAGCTGGATCTTGAGCGTGACTACGTGGTAGACGTCCTGCAGCATGTCGGCCACCGTCGCGTCCGGAGCGTCCGTCACGTACGACAGCGGGACGGGATTCCATTTCCCCACCTGAATCATACCTGCAGGACACACACACACACACACACACACACACACACACACACACACGTCAGAGCACATTTTAAAAAAGACAGTTCATCTGAGATCACTAAGCAGCTTAACTCCAGAGAATAACTTTATTTCATTCACTATATCCAGGGTTCCTTCACCTTCCCCAAAGTCAAGCACTTTTCAAGCACTTCAAGGTACATTTCCATGCTTTTCAAGCACCTTCCAGCTGTGGTAATCTACATATTTGTATCAATGCAATCTGTTTTCAGTCCCTCAAATATGGAGATCTTCCTTTCTTTGTGTTGTCATATACGTCATCACCTATATATATATATATATATATATATATATATAGGTGATTGAAGGAAGGAAAGTAAACTCATGGGAGAAGTGGACTAGGGTGTGTGTGTGTGTGTGTGTGTGTGTGTGCGTGATGGACAGCCTATAATAAAAGAGCATGCTAAGAGGCACCTTGAAACAGCCACCCTCAGCCTGCGTGAGCTCAAGTGCAATTAGCGGACCCTTTCCTCCACCTGCCCCTCCCACCCACTGAGTCACCGAGTGTGTGTGTGTGTATAAATACATACTGTATCGGTGTGTGTGTGTGTGTATGTGCTCTTTTCTCACATGCACAATGCTCTAATGTGCATGTAAGACACACATTGCTGCGCTTGGACTCGTGAACAAGCAACGTACATCTGTGTGGGAATGTGTGTGTGTGTGTGTCTTTACGTGTGTGAGAATGTGTGTGTCTTTATGTGAGTGTGTGCGCAGGTGTGTGACCCCTGCAAGACTTGAGCATCTCCTGTCTGGGATCAGTGTCAGGGTGTGTTACTGTGGCTTCAGATCTGCTGGCAGTAGGTTATTATGGTCACAGTGTGTGTGTGTGTGTGTGTGTGTGTGTGTGTGTGTGTGTGTGTGTGCGTGTGTGTGTGTGTGTGTGTGTGTGCAGAAGTAACAGCATGTCAGTATAAAAGCTGTGGAGGAGACGCTAATGAGCGCTGGAGAGAGATAAAGGAGTGAAAGTGGCAGAGAACAGAGACGGCGATGAAGATGACGGCGATGCTGATGCTGATGACGGGTTGCCCCCGGCGACGGCGCTCACCTTTGGCCTGGGCGGCCGAGCTGTGGGAGTAGCCCAGCGACAGCAGCGCCATCTCGATCAGCTGGTTGAAGAGCATGTCCTTACGCACCAGCACGAACTCGGCGTGCTCCTCCTTGCTGTCGAAGTCCATGGGGTTCTCGTAGTGCTCCACCACGCAGAACACCGGCAGCATGTTGCCTGGGAGAGAGACAGACGGGTGAGACGGGTGAGACGGGTCACAACGTTCCTCGAGACTTCCTCCGGCGACTGTTGCGCCCGGCGATTAAGCGGCGCTGAGGGTGAGCGTCGAGGGATTACGAGTGAGTGATGAGTTCGCTGCCGGGAGGAAACGCCGGACAGGAATTAACTAAAGGATGACATTGGACCAGAAAATCATATTTCATCTTTTTATGGGGCAATTTCCATCTAAACCCTCACCTCTTTGTGTCAGTGCCAAACACTCACTCCGACTCCAACACTTCTTATTTTATATATCCACACATTCTCTCTTTTTTTAGTCATGGAACTTCCATTATATTAAAAAAAATGTTTTTTCACAATTTTTATTCTGAGAAGCTGCAGAAGCTCACAGGTTGTAAGATATTACAGATATTATTATTTTTCAGCCCGTCCTGAATGGAGACCCTAAAAGTTCTCAATAGACCATGAAAAAATAATTAAATCAAATCATGTAATTATTAAATATGAAATCTAAATTTTCTTCAGATCATTTGCAGTTTTTTAAGTATTTAATGTCTGAATGAGAGGAGCAGAGGGTGAGACACAAGGCGGAGGGTGAGACACAAGGCGGAGTGACAGTGAGACAGGCACCAAGACATAGTCGTACTGTTTAAAACAATATATTATATCAGGAATCGAGTCGTAGCGTCTCCTTTTGGCACAATTCACCGTTTATTCACCGTTCTGGGATCACAGACTTCTCCCCTCTTCGCCTGCCAAACCACACCCAAACAAAATCATCTTCCCATAATGCACTCTTTCAAATGCCCGCTCCACCTCCGCGGCCGCGAGGTTTTCTAGTCTGTGTCAACAGCGGCTCTGCTGTGAGGTGGAATGAGCAATCCTTGTCCAAAGACTGGCGAACGTTCGAGGGACTCGACTCTGCAAATATCACACAATATGCCGCTTTTTTTTTCTCTCTCTCTCTCGTAAAATAACATTCCTGCAATTTTAGAAAGTTTTTGAGTCGGCCTTTTGGAGCTTGAATGAAAGCAACGGATACCAAACGGCGTCAACGTGTTGATGGATGGTGTCTAGACAAACACACACACACACATCGTCCTCTCCGATTTAAATAAACGACTCCCGTCCTGATATTCCCCCGATCGCAGGCATTCCAGAAGATGCACACAGCTCTGGCAAAACAATCAATAAGCCGACAGATGCCAGGGAATGTGCTGAAAGAGCTGCTTTTCTCCTCCCCTGATTTTAATAGATAAAGATCTAACAATAAAGACTGCTGTGTAGGTTCATTTGGGGGATCAATACCAGCTTTGTTTCCAGGGAGCCCAGAGAGGGCTGCGGTAAATATTGTTTCGGGCTCGGACACAATGCCCACTGTGAAGCCCTTCGGCGAAGCCTCCTGCCGGGCCGCCCGCCTCCCTTCGGCGGCTGCTTCGCCCCCTTTTTTTTTGCCCAGGAAGAGGCTTCGAAAAACGAGGGGCGGGGGAGGAGAGGGCGAGCGAGCGCTGCGAGGAGGGAAACGGGAGTCACGGGAGGCCGAGGGGGGGGGCGAGATGATGAAGGGGGAAAATTAAGCTCTCTCAGCTGGAGTGCGACGCGTAGATTAAAGGAGCAAATAAGAGAAACGGCCCATCCGAGGACACTCACACAGCCACATTCCTGGAGTTCCCGAGTCCCCGTCGTCGCCCGGAGAAAAAACCCGACCAGCCGCACAAACAAACGAGACGCGCCGCCGCTGCCAAGCGCCATTACAACTCCAAACCTGCAGCTTTTAAAACTCATTTCCACTCCCCAAAAATATAAAAAAACTCCAGCACACACAACATTATCATAAAAAGGTTCATGGTTTTGGAAAGCTCGGCCGTGCTTTTTTCACGAGACGACACCAGTTATATTAAAAAGCTATGTCATGATCTCAAAGTAAAGGCTCCCGTTGAACAAGAATGGCTCTTAAAGGACCCAAACTTCCCCTTAATAAACAAATGTGGGAGCGCAGGAGGCTGCAGAGGAGCAGTGACACAGGAATCATTCTCACAGCGCTCTTCTATTAGCTATTGTCTGGGCAAATAGGTGGGATGTGTGTGTGTGTGTGTGTGTGTGTGTGTGAATAGCATTTCCCTTTTTATATGATTTAACTTTATTCTTTAACGTTCAACTCGATTTGTTTCACAAACAGTTGTATTTTTTTTGTCAAATATTCGGTAAATGTGTTGTTAAAATACCAGAAATCAGAACGGCAACTTATGATTTTCATTAGCTGACAATAATTTACTCAATAAATCCATGACTCGTCTATAAAATGTCAGAAATTAGTGAAAGATTCTCATGAAAATTTACCCAAATTCAAATTGTTTTGTCCAATAAAAAGTTTGAAAACCCTGAAATGTTCCAAGAAAAAAGCAGCAAATGTGAGAAACAAACGTTTGGTGTTATCCAAGGTTACAACACCTTCTTCCAAAGTCAAATTCAAGGACTTTTAAAGTTGCATTTCCATGCTTTTCCAGCACCTTCCAGCTGTGGTAAACTCCATATTTGTATCAATCCAATCCTCAGTATTCAGTCTACTTATTCTGTCACTTGTTCATCACATTAAATGAGATGTTATTGTCCTCTAAACAACCAACATGATGTTTGGAGACAGCTTTTTACAGAAGGACCACAAATGAAAGGAAAACTAATTCCACTAACAGATCCACAGAAATATAATATCCTCTGTTCATCATCAAAAGTCATTTTTCATGCAGAAATGTCAGAAAATGCTGTTTTCAGTCCCTCAAATATGGAGATCTTCTCAAGTGTTTTCAAGGATTTTCAAGGAACACCTGTACCAACCCTGATCGTGTCCAATAAAAGGAGTGTAAGAGTGCTCACCTCTCTTGTGGCAGGTCTTCAGCAGGTGGCCGGTGGGTTTGTAAGGGACCCCGGCGAGCTTGGCCCCGGTGCTGCCCAGCCTGGCCCGGCCCAGGGGGCTGCCGTTCTGCTCCAGCCGGGGCAGCTTGGCCGGCGGGGCCTTGGCGTCGGCCAAGCTGTTGACCAGGTCGGAGTTCTCCTTGCCCAAACACGCCTCGCTGAGATGGTCCATCATTCTCTCAGCGCCTCTGCTCACTATCACCTGGGGAGACACACACACACACACACACACGAGTGATGCAGCTGTCACACCAGATATGTGTCGTGGCATAAAAAAAAAAAAAAAAAGAGCTTTGTGTTGGAGTCGGAGACGTGATGGGACGTTTTTATAGAGCGGAGAGAGAAATACGTTACGGGATTCAAACCGCCGAGATCACACCCGTTACGGTGATAACTGTCACTCCGCTCCAGTGTGTGTGTGTGTGTGTGACGAAGACTCGGCCCGCCTTGACGTTTTTTCCCCCCTGTAATGTTCCCATTTTTCAACGCATGTATTATGTATGGGGCGTCCCACAAGACCTGTTTTTTTTTTGTAGTGCAAACACATTAATTTGCAGGGAGATTCCACTTGAATGAATACAGTTCAGTTCAAGGAACGCGGTTCTGTAGAGACGAAGAGGGGGGGGGGGGTCTTCTAACGTAATCCGGTTTCTGAGTCACTTCGCGTGGTTTCACATTGGTGACGCAGCTCTGAGGCGGAGGGAGGCCGCGGCGTCTTCCTTTTCGACTGTTACATGATGACTTTGCAAGTGTGAACTTTATTTTTAGATTTTTTTTTTTTTTCGTGGAAAGCAAATGAGTTTTGAGATGGAGGGGGGGGGGGAGGGGGTTCTGGGACTTCCTGCTGACCCGTGAGGATGTTACAAGTTAACAGAAGAAGAGGGAGATGCAGGTGATGTCAGAGCACCGAGCGCTGACAGAAGGAACTTTAAGATCAACGCGTAGAAACGTAGTGTGAAGGTTTAACCGATGAACTGGAATGCCGTTTGTGAAAGAGCAAAAAGAGTGACACACACACACACACACACACACACACACACACACACACACCACCACCACAGCAAAAAGGATCACAAACTCCCTCATTCACAACATGCAACGAGGCAAATGATTCCCCCACAAACAAGCGGGCCAAAGGAATCCCAGCAGACCCGGATGCTGTCAGGATCCAGGTCAGGATTTTTAAATGACCTTAAAAACATAAAAAATAAACACACATGGACACATTACACCCCCTTTAAAGGGAGGGGGGGGGGAGGGAGGAAGTTAAGTGAGAGTAAAAAAAGAAAAAGAAAAAAAAAGATCTTTCCAAACCTGAAGCAGCACTGAGGAGCATAAAACACCCGCCTGGAAACGTCTTCTTCAAGTTTGGCCAGAAAAAGAGAAAACACACCGAACACCAACTCCTGCTGCTGCTGCCGGTGTCTCTCTCCCTCCCTCCTCTCTCTCTCTCTACGCGTGCATGACAGCAAACCGGTGTTTTAAAAATATATAGAAATATAAATCTATACAAATATAAATATCAGTGTTTAGAAAAGCCGCTTCCTCCTGCTCTTCCTCGCGGAGGCGGCGCGAGCGAACAACAAGCGAGCGAGTGTGTGTGCGCGAGACGACGAGGTCGAGATGGACGCGACACGCGAACATTTAGTGTGTGCGCGCGCGTGTGTATGTGTGCGCGTGGTGTTCCGTTAGCTTAAAAAAAAAAAGAAAAAAAAAAAAAAAAAACCTCGCGTCAGAACCGGCGACGTTTAGCGCAAAGTGAGCCGGTCCTCCGCCGCCGCCGCCGCCGCCGCGTCCATCGGGGACAAGTGAGGGCGACTTGCGCGTTAGTTCGCACCACAACATCCGATAAATACAAACATACAGAAAAAGAGATCCGGGCGGACGGACGGGAGCAGCCGCCGCTCGGTCCCCCCTCCGCCGCCGCCACCGGAGAGAGAGAGAGAGAGCGAGAGAGAGGGGGAGAGAGAGGGAGAGAGAGAGAGAGAGAGAGAGAGAGAGAGAGAGGCACGCAGCGGCGCCTCGGACGCGGAACAACCGCCGACGCCGACGAAACACCCGAGCAAACCCCCCCCCCGCACCCCGCCGTAGGTTGACGAAGAGACGGACACGAGCGGCTCAACGTCGGCTTAGCTGGATGTGACTACCGGCTGTCTGGGAGAGAAAGGGGGAGAGAGAGAGCGAGGGGGGAGAGAGAGAGGGAGAAACATGATAATAACCAGCGGGATCTCGCTGCTGTGGCGCTCGAGGCGATGTGGAGGCGATATGCGGACAGTCGAACCAGGTTCGCCGAATAAAACAAGGAGGAGGGGGGGAGAGGGGGAGGAAAGGGGGAGATAGAGGGGGGGTCAAAAAGTGCGATTTACTTTCCGATCTCGAGCGTAAATTAAAAAAAAAGGCTGCGGATGCGTAAGAGCGCCGCGTGCGATAGTGACAGTAGGAGGCGTCCTGTTTGGTTGGGGATCGGCGTCCGGACGGAGCCCCTCTCTCTCTCTCTCTCTCTCTCTCTCTCTCTCTCTCTCTCCCTCTCTCTGTCCCCATTAAATTATTAGTTGTATTGACTCATCACTCCCCCCCTCTCTCTCTCCCCCCCTCTCCTCGCTGCTGGTGCTTTCCCTTTCTCCTCCTCGTTCAAATGGCGTAGTAGAGAGAGAGAGAGAGAGAGAGAGAGAGAGAGAGAGAGAGAGAGAGAGAGAGAGAGAGAGGGTGTAAAAAAAATGTTTAGGAAAAATAGATAGGAGGGGTGTGTGTGTGCGCGCGAGACAGAGGGGGAATAAATAATCCCCTTTATAATAATAATAAGAAAATAAAAACAAATAATAACACGATTCTTCCGCATCTCGGGCCAGAAAGTCCTGGTGGAGACAAATACAAGTGGAGAAAGTGGACATGCAGAGCCAACACACGAGCACGCGCACGCACGCGCGCATACATACACACACACACACACACACACACACACACACACACACACACACACACACAGCGATGAGGAACGCTGGTGCGAGTTCCGGCTGTGCGCGCAGGAATTTTTAATCAGCTTGATTAGAGTGAGGCGGTCCTGCATTTATTACCGGGTAACACACACACACACACACACACACACACACACACACACACACACACACACACACACACACACTTTTATTTGACTAAATATTTAAAATGCTTGTGGTCGAAAATAGCTAAAGGTTAAAGGAACTATTTGACCTCCAGTCAGTTCTGTGATTAGAAATACATAATAATAAATAAACATAATAATAAACCAAATGGAAACAAAAATACATGTTGCACATATATTTATATAAAAAAGCTTGTATGTGAACCCCAACAGCCAAACTTCTAATAACTTACATGCCCATCGTTTAAAGAAATATGTTTATATAAATATGACTTCTTATTATTTATGCTATGAGCTGATATCAGAAATCACAAATCATAAAGCCTTAAAAGTTGGTAATATTCATATGCATGCCTATATAACCACATGACTCCATTCCAAAGGACTAAAATACAAAAAAAAATATTAATACATTTATACAGCAACTTGAACTATTAAAAGAGCACCAAGGCCATAATTTACAGTAATAAATATTCATGAGCCTAAAAAGTCTCCATTCGTCTGCAGACTGAAGGTGGACGCTTCGTCTCTGCTGCACTCAAAGTCAAGCTGTCTCATATGTACTTAATGCATTGTTAGTACAGTAAATATCATGTATGTTGGCATAACATAATCACCAAGAAGGGAGCATTCAATCAGATTTACAGATTCCCCTCCATGTTCACGTCATTTAGGCCAGTTTGCTTGTAAAAAGTTGTTTAACCTGTAAAAACAACAGGACACCGTGTTCCTGTCGGTGGACAAAGATTCCCCGTCTCACACAAACAAACTTTCAGTCTCGCTGTATTATGTCAAACTGGTATATTGTCAACAAAAACCCTGAACTGTCAAAAGTGGAGGACGAGCTGAAAGGAAGCGAGAGGAGGAGGAGGAGGAGGAGGAGGAAGAGGAGGAGGAGGGGAATGCTTCGAGGCTGGAGAGAGAGAGAGACAATCTCTGCAAACAATAGCAAGCTGGAAGGTTTTCTGTCAAAGCTGACGTGTGAAGCCCTCGTCATTATTTTACCTTCGTCTTCTTCTTCATCATCCCGCCGACATCAGAAACATATCAGATACATATAATCTGTTTCAATAAGAGGCTCGCTGACCTTAAGGTGGCCTAATAATAATAATAATAATACGTGTTTCAGGAGAGGACACGCCGATGTCAGGTGAGGTGAAGGTGTGTGTGTGTTTGTGTGTGTAGGGGTGTGTGTGTGTGTGTGTGTGTGTAGGGGTGTGTGTGTGTGTGAGGCAGAGTTCATTGACCACAGAGGGGGAAATATACCGATATATAAATAGCACGTATGAAGAAGCACTCATCGATTCACTACCGTTGCGCCACAGGTTCAGCCCTTATTAAGTAACAGAGGCATCTAACAGGCGGTGTGTGTGTGTGTGTGTGTGTGTGTGTGTGTGTGTGGGGTGGGGGTACGGGTGTGATCAGTCATTATCTGTCCGACACCCACATCAAACAAAAAACGTTAAAGAGCATCACTCTGTCCAGGTTGTGTGAGAACAAAAACAGGAAACCAACAGAAAACAGGAAGTGTGTGTGTGTGTGTGTGTGTGTGTGCAGCCATCGCCAACGACGACAAAAAGCCAAGAGGTCGTGAGCGGAGCGTGGAAGGTCAGACGTGTGAAACCCAACATAAAACTACACGCTTGCTAAGAAAAACCAAAAAAACGTTCTATTCGCCGTCACGAACACGAAGCTTGTTTCTTTCTACAAACAACGCCACGCGGCGGCGGCGGCCTCCTCGGTGGAGCGGCCTCCTCGGCTAACTTCTCGTTAGCTGCCGACCACAGTCGGAGACGCTCGCGCTCAGAACGGCGTGCAGGTTTTTGTGTGTGTTTACGGCTGCAGGTGGAAACTTTTAAGAGCAGATGAAAGAAGGCGACGGCGGCGCGTTGCATCGAAACGGCACAGTTCCATTTCTCACGCAGCCGGAGGTCGAGAGCTTCAGCTGCTTTCAAAACACATTTGTGTCCAAAAAAAAAAAAAAAAAAAACGTGCATTATGTATTCACGACAGCAGGCCGGCAGAGAAGCTTTTAACGGGAGAGAGACACTTAAAAGCAATGTGAAACTCACCGTTCGGACCCGAGACTGGAAACGTCTTGCGATATTGACACCAGTGTTTGCACGAAGTGTACGTTTTGAGGGGGTGGCGGCGGTTTTAAAAGAAAAGGGTCCACGCCGTCTGTGGTTCCTCAACAGGAAATGGAAGAGTAGTTGAAACTATAAGACCCTCCGACGCGTTTCAATCCAACGAGGCTTCGCTCGCTGCTGCACAGATTCAGTGATCAATTCTTATCGTAACCCGTTCTCAGCGAGCTGCCAACGACCAAACACAGCTGTGGTGTGCCATCGTGGTTAAGTGTGTGTGTGTGTGTGTGTGTGTGTGTGTGGATAAAAGGACCCAAACTGTTGGGAGTAATTACTATATTTTTCAGAGATTCATTCCAACGTGAGATATTATTCAGCTTCTGAAAAAATGTGACAATAATTTCCCCACAAAGTCACCGAAGACATGAGAGTTAAATTTAACAGTTGGTGTCGATCTGCTGCGCCAGAGAGGATTACATTATATTCACATTTAGATTCAGAATGAATATCCAGGGTTCCTACACCTTCTCCAAA
Organism: Chelidonichthys spinosus; assembly: GCA_029853015.1. Classification (NCBI taxonomy): domain Eukaryota; kingdom Metazoa; phylum Chordata; class Actinopteri; order Perciformes; family Triglidae; genus Chelidonichthys; species Chelidonichthys spinosus. The sequence continues at coordinate 4,527,150 of CM056834.1, read as the reverse complement.
GTCAAATTCAAGCACTTTTCAAGCATTTAAAGATGGATTTCCATGCTTTTCCAGCACCTTCCAGCTGTGGTAAACTCCATATTTGTATCAATCCAATCCTCAGTATTCAGTCTACTTATTCTGTCACTTGTTCATCACATTAAATGAGATGTTATTGTCCTCTAAACAACCAACATGATGTTTGGAGACAGCTTTTTACAGAAGGACCACAAATGAGAGGAAAACTAATTCCACTAACAGATCCACAGAAATATAATCACCAACTATTTTCATCATCTGTTCATCATCAAAAGTCATTTTTCATAAAGAAATGTCAGAAAATGCTGTTTTCAGTCAGATCTTCTCTTCTCTTATATCATACATGTCGTCATATAGAACAGACCTTTCAAGCACTTTTCAAACCTTGAAAACACCACAGTAAAATGCAAGTGTTTTCAAGGATTTCCAGCACCCGTACCAACACTGGATATCAGGTGGTTTGTCTGAAAACAAGCTGTTCAGCGGCGTCACGGTGATATGTGTCCCCCCCTCCCCCCTCCCTCTGCGTCACCTCGACCTGCACGCCATCGCTGCACAACGTTCTGCATGTTGACATGTTTTACATGATGTTCGCTGTGACTCCCGTTCCTCCCCCCCCCCCCCCCCCTCCTCATCCTCCCATTGGCCGCAGTTAGTAGCGTTCGTAAAAAAAAAAAAAAAAACAGGATCGACGGTGAAAGCAAAGCCATTGTCGAGCAAATGCTCTTTTCTATCTGGCATGACGCAAGCAGCCGCAGTCATTTCCACTGTGATTGTCGGGCGCCATCAGAGAGCATCGATAACCCCTGCCAGGCCTTGGCACCGCCAACAGGTGCCGGCGCTGCCAGCTGAGGTTGGCAACCGGCGCCGGCTGTGAAAACCCTCTGACATCCAGAAGGGCACAGATTTGCACTGAATGCACCACTGAATCAACACTGCTGATTATCAATTAACATATACCGTTTTGTATCGCACAGAAAAGAAGAGGGAGAGAGGAAAAAAAAAAAAAAACGTGGGTTTTGGAAAACAGAAAGCCTGTTTTTAAAATACTAGCCGTGTGCCGTCGTAATCGGGCACTGAATGCGGCTTTAGCTTCTGTTCCGAGGTTGGGTTTTTTATACGAGCTTTGTGTCGGGGAGATACACTACGTAATTGTTTCGGGGCCCGCTGGCCGCGTCTGAACAGAAAAAACATGAAAAACGACACGAGAAACACGACCGACTGGATGCCGGATCGCATCAAAAGACGTATTTAAACGTGGCGTTACACCGCGGATACGTTTCACCTCTCAGGTGACGTTTCCACCAAAACATCAGCATCACATCTGTTTCAAACCGCAGGTTTAGAATCTCAGGGAGGAAGCACATAGTATGTCTATTTCAGAGGTCTTCAAGGAACCCCAAGGCCTACAGAGACCTGGTGGAGGGACCCCCAAGGCCTAGAGACCCGGTGGAGGGACCCCCAAGGCCTATAGAGACCAGGTGGAGGTACCCCCTATTACATATCATATAATGTTCCTTATTAAACCAATAATAATGTGTGGTGCAGCCTATAGTTCCATGTATAACTATGTGTAATGATGGATGGATACGATGCTAAGTCATTAAAATAATAATAGTTGATAGATTCATATTTTAATTCTATTTTAACATTTCTACATCACAATTTCACAACATATTATTAAACAAACAGGAAGATTTATTTGCCTTTTAAAGGTTGTATTCATGTTAAGGTGGATTTTTTTGGACATATGTACATTTTTGGAAGAAAAGAGTTTCTGTTGAAGATCTCTGGTGTATTTCTTTAAAAGAAGGAATAAAGGTGGGGAAGATGACGGCATCAGCGAGACGGAGCCGTCGCCAACACGTACGTACGTAGGTGTGATGATGTCTTCATGCTCGCCACTCTAATGGGCATTAATACGATTATTTGGGATTACTAATACAAATGAGTCTGAGCGAAACAGCGGCGGCTGTCACCGCTTTGACTTTGAGCTCTTTTCTGCTAAGTGTCTGCCACAATAATAAAAAAAAAAAACACACACACACGTAAACATAATAGTATTATTAGAGGCTGCAAAAAAGGATTTAATAATCTGCCGGGAGGAACGTGTCAAAACACGCCGGCGTCTGTGTGGGCGAACCTCAAGCGAGGCGGAGGAGGATGATGATGCGTACGGGAGGAAGTGTACAGTAGACGGCGTGCAGAAAAACCAGCAGAGAGCTGAAATCAAGCTGCAGCAGATCTGAGTTCATGTTTTAACAGTTCGAATCTTCATTTAACAATTATGACTGACTTGACACGGAAGGCTTTAGTGCCGCTGCTTTTAATTTCAAAATAAAAGCTGCAGACAAACAAACAAAAAAAGCACAGGGTTCCTACACCTTCTCCAAAGTCAAATTCAAGCACTTTCCAAGCATTTCAAGGTGCATTTCCATGCTTTTCCAGCACCTTCCAGCTGTGGTAAACTCCATATTTGTATCAATCCAATCCTCAGTATTCAGTCTACTTATTCTGTCACTTGTTCATCACATTAAATGAGATGTTATTGTCCTCTAAACAACCAACATGATGTTTGGAGACAGCTTTTTACAGAAGGACCACAAATGAAAGGAAAACTAATTCCACTAACAGATCCACAGAAATATAATCACCAACTATTTTCATCATCTGTTCATCATCAAAAGTCATTTTTCATAAAGAAATGTCAGAAAATGCTGTTTTCAGTCCCTCAAATATGGAGATCTTCTTTCCTCTGTTATATCATAGATGTCATCACATAGAACACGCATTTCAAGCACTTTATTCTTAATCCAAGCACTTTTCAAACCTTGTAAACACCACACTAAAATGCAAGTGTTTTCAAGGATTCCCAGCACCCGTACCAACCCTGAAAACAACAAGTGTGGAAATGTGACACCTCGTCCGCCCGGCTTCTCAGAAACACAGTCGTCGGGTTTTACTTTTAAGTGACGTGGATCACGGCGGCATGAAGGATTCGGGGTCGCGGCCGGATGATGGCGTCGGAGAGAAAACGGCTTAATCAGTTGTTAGGAGTTGAGCACACTGATACACTAAATATTCCATAATGAACATATCCTCCGAAATCAAATTAGCTCCGTGTTTTTCCATTAGCCTCTCATGCAGCCGGCGTGGCTTTCAATTACTGGTGAAACAAGGTGATTTCTGCATTTTCTCATATGTCCGCGCTTTCGGTGTGGGAGGAAAGGGGGGAGAGGGGGGAGAGGGGGGGTGTAATGAACTGAGTGTCGACTCCTTAGTGCTTAATTGTTTTATAATCACATGAAGTCGACAGAAATAGAAGCGGAGCGAGCAGTCTCCAGGTCTGCTGACAGGAAGGGCCTCACGCCACACCGGGCCTCAGGAGGCTCTCTGAAGGGTCTCTGCGTCGCCGTGGGAGACCAACATCAGGACCTTTTTGTTTGTTTTTTTATTTTTCCTCTCCCTCCGTCACCGTCGTCTGAATGACAAACCGCCGCTACACCTCTCTGGTTCTCGGATCGTAACTCGACACCCACCCTTTTTTTTTTTTTTTACGACGTGCACAAAGTACACAAGGCAACTCCCACGCTGCCACACACACACACACACATTCTCACACACACACACACACACACACACACGAGGCCCTCGGGGACCACAACTCAGCCTAAACCCCCGACGGCGCAGTCGGCCTCGCTGTCGCCTTGATTAACACCAAAACGAGCCGGGTCACATCAGGTCCGAGTCCGTCTTCATCACCACCTGCCTCTTCCTCTCCCTCTCTCTCTCTCCCTCTCTCCCTCTCTCTCTCTCTCAAATCCCAACGGAGGCCGGGCCACGTTTTAAATAAACGACCTCACTGTCACCGCCCGCCGGACTCCGGTCATCACGCCACCGAATAATTAAACCTTGTGGATCAACACATGAAAACACCACCAACAGAGAGAGGGAGAGAGAGGGAGAGAGAGAGAGAGGGAGAGAGAGGCTGAAGGTGAAGAGAGAGAGAGAGGTCGCTGCATCCTGCTCGGCGAAGGGCACAAGTTTCTCGGGAGTGTTAAAAAGGAAACGGAGGCAGGTGACGGGATGGTGTTACTCGCCTCAGCGTGCGAGATGAAGGGAGCGATGGGGGGGGGCGAGGGGGGGGGGAACGGCTGTTAATATGGAGGCTTACAGGCAAGAGGTGCAGACTTAAGGATGTGGTTCTTTATCTCCACATTTCTCTTTTGCATATTTAATCCCTCGTCAAAGGATGCATCATCCATCCTCTGACGAACAGAGAGACAGTTGATAAGGGTGTGTGTGTGTGTGTGTGTGTGTGTGTGTGTGTGACACAGACAGAGAATACAGTATCTGTTGAAATTGTTTCATTGGAGTATGTGGGTGGGTATTAACAACCTGATCTTAGCGGGATGCGCTTTCCTCTAAATCGCTCTGGGTTTTTTTTCCTTCCGAACAAAGAGGTTCAGAGAAACCTGCACAGATTGGATAAAGACAAGCAATCGGGATGAGAGACAATGAAGATGTTGTTTGTTTGTTTGTTGTCCCCAAACATATGACGATGAGACCTGTAATAATGCGATTTTTTGGGAATCGGGGGGGGGGAAACTTAAGACGTATATGTGCTCGCTTAAATTCTATTCTCCACGGTAGCATGAGGAACACGAAATAAAAAAAGACAAGTGTCATTTTTCTTTTTTTAAAAGCGTGACAAACCCGACGTGACGGACTTTCGGCTGTTCTTTTTTTGTTGTTTTTTTTTTAAAACGTCACGCCAGTCCATTCCACTAACAAGGCTGATTGTCAAGACACCCCCCCCCCCCAAAAAAAAAAAACACACACAAAAAAAAAAACAATGTGACGCTTTTATCGCTAAGCCAAGGAATCTGGATCAACAGTATGCAAAGACATATGCCAGAATAAATGTAGTCAAACATGCTGGGACAACATAACCCCCCTCCTCCAAGCCTCTATTTCTCATTTTCATAAAGAACTTTTCCAAAATGAGCTGTAACTCCCTGAATCACACACAAACAGCAGTCACCCAGGGTGGTATGTCGGAGGGGGGAGGGAGGGGGATCGTACATTTTTAGGAATGGAATGCGGCCGTCTCTATTAACACACCAACCTTTTCTTTTTTTTGCCCAAACTAGTTGCGACATGTCATGAAAAAAAAAAGAAAAAAGACAGAAAACGCTGGGAATCATTGTTATCTCTCCTCTATTAGTAATCATAACAGAGGTGTTTCATACAGGGGGGGTGTTGGAATCCCCAAAGAGCCCACACATTAAAAAACGAGACAGGCCTCTTATTTACTGGCGACAGTCTAATAAATACATTTGCTGGCAGCTAAACAGGTATTTACTCCGCTGCCTACCACAGGTATAATTTCACTGTTTGCTGAGCTGTTATTTTGCGACACAGATAATTATCGAGGTGGTAAAGAAAGACGATTAATGGTTTTAAACGCAGAGATATCGGTCTCGGAGGGCTTCGACACTCCCGGCGAACACCCGGCAGGCAGCAGGGTTTAAATAACGGGGGGGTTCAAAGCATGACTCCCAACGTGAAGCGAATAAAGAGGATTGTTTTTTTATATTTTAGTGTCGCAACATTTTCCCTCCTGGATGCTTTTATTTTCCAGCGAGCAATTAAACGGTGATTTTTGAAGCGTGATGCATTTTGGGAAGCAAAGTGTCGAGTCATTCTGAGGAACACAACGAGCTGGTCTCTCCGGGGCCAAACCCCCAGACTCATCTGGTCTACGGCGAAGGGGTGCAAGGTCTAACTGGTGCAACTCAGAACTCGCCTGCCTCGCCCCTCCGCCGCCGCTGCTGACCTCACGACCCGAAGCGTTCTGTGAAACGAGTGAATGACTGGGATTTCAAACAGCAGACGACGATGCCTCCGCTGGTTTCCGACAGTGCAACACTACAGTACAGTAAAAACGCTGGTTTCGATCAGTTAGAACGAAAACAAAACTAAGAGGTGGAGGAGAGAGAAAAAAACACACCATGTGAGTAACGAGGTTAAAGCGGCGCGTTAGGAGAAGAACGGCAGAAACTAACTTTGTGTTTCTTTTCCAAGACGTCGTCGTTCCTGATGGTTATTGTAAGAAAGTGTGACATTTTTTTTAAAAATAGGAAATAAATCCACAGTAATAAGCTGCGACAGGCTGTTTAGGCTGAGTGACTCGCCGCCACACTGATTCTTATCACCGCTGCCAAACGAGTTCACGTGGAGACGCTGGAGATACAAATCAGGCATTTTTACTTCTGTGCCACTTTAAAAAAAAAAAAAAAAAAAAAACACCAGCAGATTAAAAGAGAAAAAGAAAAAAAGAAGGTTCTAATGAATTCAGAGCCGAGGGAGTAAAACCGAGAAGTTTTGCACGAAGCCGCTGAAGGTTTTTGTTTTTTAAACACAAGACAGGAAGAGGGCCCGAGTGTCATCGCTGTCAGAGAAACTGACCAGAGATCTGCACAATTAAAGCTGCCATGTTTGACCTCGTGATCTCACGTGAGCATCGCGACCCGACGACCACGGAGAAGGTATCGAACATCCGGCCACGTTTCTGAATCCACTCCATCGTGTTTTATTTGGAGTATTTTCGGATCGTGAGCTTCACGGCTCAATAAGCATATAACATCAAAACTAGTCATTTTGTCGATGAGCGTTCTGCTGATATTTATAGAAATATAACTATCTATATATATATTTAGACTGAGAGCCACTGGCCATGCTGGTGTGTAAACTGTCAGCTATTTTCTTAAGCCGAGAAGAGAGTGAAACCTTTTAAAAGACCTGTAAACCACAGAACATCAGTGCCCACGCAGTTTGAACGTGGCAACACATTTTCTCATAACTGCTCTCTATCTGTCACACACACACACACACACGTACATGAAATTACTTTATCAGCACTGTGACAAAAGCCACAAGGCAGACCAGGCAGCATTACTGCACCATCTCTGTATCGTCACATCTATCCGACTGACTCGCACCAACTCACGCAGAAACAAGAAGCCATGCATCCATTTACTGTTTGTCTTCCGTCACACCTTTACTTCTCATTTTCCTCGTTGTTTGGTTTCAGGTTGTGTGTGTTTTTTCAGAGAGTTAAACAGTGTTTTTTGTGGCCGCGGCAATAAAAGTGTGGAGGTAAAGAAAGTTGAGACGTAATTAAACAGTAAGTATACGGGGAGAATAAATGAAGTGGCTCTAATGGCCCAATAAAGAGGAGTTAAAATAAATAAATTAAAAAGTAGACATTTCTAATAGATGGGAGATGTCAGCGGTTTGATAGCAACTGTAAACACACACACACACACACACACACACACACACACACACACACACACACAGATATAAATGATATTATAGGCTACACCAGGTCCTGGCACACCAGATGCAATAATAACCTCATACAGGAGAGAAAAGTCCCGCGGTCCCTGAACTCATCAGGGGTCAGCAGCAGCAGCATCACGCCTGTTAAAGTTGTTAAATCAATTAGGAGATGGATGTTACTTAAAACCCCGCGAGAGCTTCTTCTTTTCCCCTTTTTTCGCTAATTCCTGCAGAAATGACACGACAGGCCCGTTTCTGCACATTTAAAAATACAGATATTAAAAGTAAAACTTCTAAATGCCTGCGTTTATATTTACCGTTAAGCGTGACGCTCTATTTTTTTTTTTTTTTTTTATTGTGATGAAATATTTAAATGCTGGCAGCTCGTTGTGACCCGTTGTGGGTTTTAAGTGATTTGGAAGACATCAGCTCTAATTCACCGACTCTCTCTCTCTCCGGCTATTTCCGACGAGATGCACCTTATTTGTTTTCTTGCAGCCGTGCAATAAAAATAAATGTGTTTAAAAAAAAAAACATGCACGAGGACAGATGCACGTGGGACCTTACCTTTAAAGTCAGCAGTCGATCGACCTCTCGTTTTCCATCAAAAGTTGAGCGACCTTCTTGTCACGGCTCCACGACGAGAAGTCCAAAAAAACAAAACCAAAAAAAAAAACAGGCTCTGTGGGAGGAGGAGGAGAAAAAACCTGCTTTTAAAAAAAATAAAAAATAAAGTCAAAGGTCCTGTGGATGAGGAGGGAAAGGAGGAGACGTGGCGTCTCGTGGAAACGAGCGCAGGCGGAGGTTGAAGTTGGAGGAGAGGAAGGAGAAGAAGAAGAAGAAGCGCGCGGCGGCGGCGGATGGAGCGCAGGAGATGCGAGCGAACCGTGCGCTGCGGCCGGCGGAGGTGAAGTAGAGCCGTGGAGAGGAGAGGAGAGCGGCGGCATGTGAAGGAGGGCGGCTTTGAGGAGGAGGGAGGAGGGAGGAGGAGGAGGAGGAGGGCGGCAGGTAAACGAACCGCCCCTCCCCGTTGCTGATGCTCAAATCGATGATTTGCCAGCTGTGGCGCAGCTTGTCTCATTGCCCCACTTTGGTTTTTACAGCCGCTCCTCTCCGACGCGCTGCTCTCCGGGGACACGGAGGGGGAGGAGGGGGGAGGGGGGGGAGAGAAGTCAGTGCCAGCACAGCTCTCACACTCATTCATTTTCATATTTACACGCCACATGTTTGCATGTCAAGAAGAAGGAGAAGAAGGAGAAGGAAGAGGAGAAAAGTCTGGTAAATAGTCGGTTACGCGCAGCGACGTGCGTTTTGTTCCGTATCGTGTTGTTTTAACAGCGGAGGGCAACGTGCCAGGTCCCTCTCCGCGCGCGCGCGCGCGCACACCTGAGCGGAATATGAAAGCTCCACGAGCAGTCCGCTATACATCACGCGCTCGCACGCGCCTCAAATAGATGGTTCCAAAGCCGAAGTGCGCACGAAATGATAATAATAATTATTATTATTAAATAATTAAAGTTTGCAGGATGAAGTTGGACCGATGCTCGTGTTTTTTTGTGTTTTGTTTTTTGCCGACAGCTATTTTACTCCATTAATTTATTTCAATTCAAACAAAGATTTTATGTGAAGAAATAGAATTATTCTTTTTCGGTTTTTAATGCATTATTATTTACTCATTTTTATTAATTATTTTTTATCAATGCAAGCTGTTGCTTTTCTTTTCTTTTTTCTTTCTTCCTGTTGCAACTCAGTTGAACACAAACATGCAGATCCTCCTCCTCCTCCTCCCACCACCGCGGGCCTGCCCTCAACACACATTAAAATCTACCTTTAAAAAGGAATGCAAAATTATATTTCAATATATATATATTATATATATATATATATATATATACACACACACACACACACACACACACACGCGAGTAGCAGAATAATTTGTCTTTTCTTGGACATCTTTAGGAACACAGCCTGGAGCGGAGTGAGGACAGTGACAGATAACGGAGAGGAGAGAGAGGAAATAAAAAGCTTTTCTTTTTCGCCCTCACGGTGTCTTCAATACATTTCAGCACATTTCCATTGATTTCCAGCTGCGACCGCATCGACTGCTGTGTGGAAAAGTTGCTTAATATAAGTCGGCAAAGTCTGAAATTAGATGGAAATGAATCCGAATTAATTGAATCGTCTTAAAGGTGTTAAACATCTTCATGTTGCCACGTCGTTTCCTACAAATCGACTCATAAATAAACGAGCACGAAGGACGATTTCTCCTTCACTCGATCTCATGTCAGTGTGAAACGTGTGTGAGAGCAGCTCCTACACGTGTGGTTACATGACTATAATGTAACTGTGCATGTATGTGTGTGTGCGTGTCGACACGTATGTGGTTTGAATGCACATTTTGATTTGTGTCATTTGTGTGTGGCTTGTTTTTTTTTACTGCATTTGTTTGTGTGTGTGTGTGTGTGTGTGTGTGTGTGTGTGTGTGAGACACAGAGAAAATGATTGACAGTTTGCATCTGCACACAGGCTAACTGCTCTGCTCCAGCAGGTGTGCCGGAGCCCACAGGTAATGCAGCTGTTTACTTACAACGTGAATGTGTTTCTCTTGCCGGGTTTAGCATAAATAACACACTGATCCATTTACATTTACACTTAATTTACACGTCCCATAGAAAATAGACTTAGCGTGGGGGAGGAGGAGGAGGAGGAGGGAGGGAGGGAGATGGAGGAGAAAATGTTTTGATCTGAAAAGAATTGTGATGGTCAGAGAAGAAAGGAGTCCTTATTGTAATCTGACATAGAAATACTTCTCAGAAAAGTTCATTTGTTGTGGTTTTGGGACTCCACAAAAGTTTCATTATGAAGCATCTGAGATCTGCATTAAAAAAAAAACAAGTCACACACACACACACACACACACACTCTGCATATGATTCACACCAGCTCTCTCTCTCTCTCCCGGGAGATCGAACAGGATTGAAAAGTTCCAGTAAAGAGATTCAAATGTGCTCTCTGCATAATTATAAATTCATGCTAAGTTGGGGATGTTTTCATCATTACGGACAACAGCTGGTGATTTCAATGCACGCTCCTGTTTTTTTTATCCACACAATTCATGTCGTGCTGCCTTTCCGAACCTCCCCCCCTCCACGCGCACGTGTGCTGCAGTCCTGCCTCTGTCCACAAGGGGGCCTGCTGAGTCTCCTCTCTGAAGAGAGCAGAGAGAGAGAGAGAGAGAGAAGAGGAGGGCGGCTAATGATGACCCGTCTCTTCTGCAACACACTTTTCTCACACGTTGACGGCTGCTTGTGCCAATAGTTTTTAGGATTCTCCAGATAAAAAAGCAGCGAACCTTGACCCCGGCTTTCAGACGTAGAGGCCATTATTAGTGCGGCAGCGGCGGCATGGGAGCGGTGGACGCGTTCCAAAACGTTAATGCAAATTGATAATGTGTATCTATGCTGCTGAGGCATAAAGAGGGCACGTGTAAAGCACACACACACACACACACACACACACACACACACACACACAGGAAAGGAAAGGAAGAAAAAAAGAGCCAAATGTGTGTGAAGTGTAAACAAATCAAAGCAGACCTTGAGCAGAGACATTTCAATCGTCTACACTTTTTTTTTCCTGAAAACAATAAACAGCACTTGGAAAATTACAAGGGTTACACACCCCAGAATTAATCTTTCCAACCCATAACTAAACAGAGAGACACTGTTGCCTCCCATCAAGTGGGTATATTTTAATTACAGGCTATTGACTACTGAAGTAATTTGTCTCAGAAAGATGCCCGAGAGCTAAAAGACAGACGTCTCGTCTAAATCTGGAATGCCTCAGCCTCTCTTTTCTTTCCTCGTTTTTTATTTGCTCTGGTTTTTGTGGTTAGCCTTCGCAACTTTCTTCAGCTTTTTTTTTCATATAATTGCTCACCTTTTGTAAAAAAAAAAAAGATGAACAAGGATTCCCAAGGAGACGAAAGGCCGTCGCCCGGCGGGATCCGGACAAAGACTTGGTTCTCTCTGATCACCTCAGCAGGGATTGAAACAGAAGTCCTCCACCTCTCCCAACGAGACTATTAATCCTCATTTGCACGCCGCCCAGAGAAGGACGGCGGAGATGAGAGAGCCAATCAGAACAATAAAAGCTGACCCTCGGCGGCGCAGACGCCTCCAGCTGTTAATGGGATGTCAGTCAGCTGGGGCGAAGGAGGAGAAGAAGAAAGTGTAATTACTGCGTGGTGTTGAACTCTCTCCTCAGCTGTGGCGGCTTAATGTCACTTAGTACTTTACTGAGCGTCGGCTGAACACGAGTGGCAGCCGCCCAGATGTTGGAGGACGCCGAGAGAGTCGCTGGTTTCAGAGACGCACCGGAGATCAGCCGTCAATCAAAGCGTTAGGGGGTCGGATCGTCTCCTTTGGTTTTAATTACAACATCACTATTATCTCTAGATACGTAGATTCAAAGAAGCACTTTATTGATCCGCCGGTGAGGAATTAAGTAAGTCGGGAGATAATTATAATTATGCTATGTAACAAGTGTTCAGATTTAATTTCAATTGCTTTTCTTGGTTAATTCCGGCAGCAATTCTTCTCTTAATGTAAGTATTTATTTAAACACAGTGGTTTAACTGTAAAGAGTCCTCTAAATTAAATTACAAGTCGTCACTACTTGGTTACGAACAATTGTGGTCATCGTGAAAAGAGTCCGTGGTGTTCTACGTTAGCCCTCCGCGCTAAGTGGATGTTGTCGCTCTGTAGAGAAGCTAAGTCCCGCCCCCTTCTGGGGTTCCTCATGAGACTTTATAAGGGGATGTACGGTAGTCAACGACGAGAGTTGAATCATTTTTTTGGCCCATTTAAATCGTATCATGAATTACACGAAGTTGAAATATGAAGTTCGTCAAGTTAAAAGATCATTTTTGCATGTCAAGAAAGTTGCACTTTGTTGTACATTTAGCTTAGTTTGTTTCTCTCGTGTCACGTGATACGTTAACGATGCGAGCTATCTAACGTAGCTATGTTCCATCACAAATTGTATGCAGCGACTCTTTCTATACATTGCATCCCGATACCAAACTTTCATCGTAGCTTCAGAGAGACATCACTTACGTGACTATTGGGTAATTATGTATTTTCAGTTTGATGCTTCGACAGTTATATTACAAAAATGCTCATGTCTTTACGTGCAAAAACATTTACGGGATCGTAAAGCCTCTCTTTAACAACCTGGGTTACTTCGTTGCTCCCGCCAAACTTACTTTGACCACTAGAGGGCCGGATCACTTCTAAGTAAAATGAATTAATTTCATTTTTGGGCTTGATGAAAAGCTGATGGTGTAGATGGCACGTTTTTATCATGTCTACCGTCGTTTGTCTTCAGGAACCGTTACACATCCACTTTAATTAAACGTCTTGATCTTTAAAAGGTAGCCGTTCAAATAAAACACGTTGCAACTCGTCAAATACTGATTCTAGGTCAGTGGCCCTGAACGCCTTTCGAAACTAAACCTCCAATGTAACGGATTTTTAGCCAACAGGGTTAGGCTTAAGCAAAAAAAAGTATGTTGAATGAGTAATTACTTGTTTCTTAACGTAAAGTAAGGTATGGTAAGGTATACGGCATTCGTAAAGTACGCAAGTTATGTATTAAAAAAAAAAAATGACTCACCTTTGACTTTCAGATGGGGACACGAACAGCGGCGTCCTGGGTGAAGGTCTGCGATCTTCCAAACTTTCTGGCTCTTGATATGACGTCAGTTGGTACGTCCCGTACAGACGCCAAACGGTGCCGCGGAGCGTCGACATCAACCGAGCGGCGGTGTCGTTTCTCCGTGAGCTCCCTGGTGTCACTATGGAGGATAGAGAGCTCTGGTAAGAAGGGGAATTAAAAGAAATGTTGATCTTCTCCCATGCTTCTCATGAAGGCGACTCCACTGACTCCTCGACGTTTGTCCACAGCTGTTGTCACGGTAACGGCGCCTCAGCGGAGGCGAGCGTGGCTCGAAATGTTTCGATGGCGCTTCAGCGGCGCTGACGTCACGCGTCTGCTGTGAAGCTGCAGTTAATTTCCAACAAACTGCTTCTGATGAAACATAAAATTCTGACGACAGGTGTTGAGAAGCGCTCAGCTCAAGGGTTTCACGGAGTGGCAATATGTCGAATCGTTACAGCACACATTTCTTTTTTCATGCAAACAAAGATTATTTACTTTAAGAGCGATGCTCCTGCATGCAAAAAGGCTTCGACTCCTGATTTTTCAGGCATCAGGAGAGAAAAGCATGCAGCTCTACGAGAGTACAGTGTTCACATTCTGGGTTCCTACACCATTCCTAAAGTCAAATTCAAGCACTTTTCAAGCATTTCAAGGTGCATTTCCATGCTTTTCCAGCACCTTCCAGCTGTGGTAAACTCCATATTTGTATCAATCCAATCCTCAGTATTCAGTCTACTTATTCTGTCACTTGTTCATCACATTAAATGAGATGTTCTTGTCCTCTAAACAACCAACATGATGTTTGGAGACAGCTTTTTACAGAAGGACCACAAATGAAAGGAAAACTAATTCCACTAACAGATCCACAGAAATATAATCACCAACTATTTTCATCATCTGTTCATCATCAAAAGTCATTTTTCATAAAGAAATGTCAGAAAATGCTGTTTTCAGTCCCTCAGATATGGAGATCTTTTTTTCTCTGTTATATCATAGATGTCATCACATAGAACACACATTTCAAGCACTTTCAATAAATCCAAGCACTTTTCCAACCTTAAACACCACACCAAAATTCAAGTGTTTTCAAGGATTTCCAGCACCTGCACCTGTTTTGACATCCGTCCGTTGGACCATCTGTAACCTTCGACATTGCAGGATGTCGGGCACGTAAACCGCCACCGTGGAGCCGCGGCGCTACCAGGCCTCCGTGTTTGACATGCATCTCGACGCGGCGCCGCCGTCACAGCGAGACACCCTATCTCCTGGAGAGTCTATTAGCTGTGCTTAATTAAACAAATGTGATTAGACTGATCCAAACTCACACAACTGAATCCCCTGGTAAGGAGGCAGCCGAGAGAGAGAGGAAGAGAGAGAGAGGGAGAGAGAGTCACGCATGGCTCTGCTTTATTAATAGTGCCTGTTATACACCAAACTGTATGCGGCGGTGGCTGTGGTGTTTAACATGTGAGCGATGCCGGGGCCGGCAGACGTTTTTCACCGTCCACTTCTGAAGTTTGTCAATCAAACGTTTCCTTTGGTCGCCGACTGTGAAGCAGAAAAAACAAGTGCCGGCGGTTATCGGGCACGAAGACGATAACAGAATACCAGATTGATTACGGGTAATGTAGCAGCGGGGTATGTGGGCGGGATTTAAGGCACGGTTGTCAGTCCTAACCAGGTGGAACGCGGCAGGGAAATTTTCACTAACTCTTTAAAGATGAATCACTGACAGACGAGAGATGAGAGAGAAACTCAGGGTGCTAATATCTTTTTTTTTTTTTTTTTTTTTTTTAGGGGGATTTTAACTCTGACTCATTTCTACTCACCGTCGAGTGTAAACTGTTCCTGTCAAACAAATACAGCGTGCTACTCAGAAGTTAGTCGTTTGAAACTCAGTTAAAGTTTGAACTCGCCGTGCCCTCGTTGCGGCTCCTCGGGCTCGTTACTGAATCCCCGTCGACCAGTAGTGGACGTCGTGGAACGCTGTTTTAAAAACAATGGTCCGTCTATGTCTGAGTGGACCGAGGGTTCTCCTGATGAGTCAAACTAACAAGGGTTTCAGTCGTTTCCTTGAAAAAGTTTTGGGGCAACAGTTCACCAAGTTTGGTTAATTTACAGTAAATGATCCTGAATATAGTTCAGTCCTGTTATCCTCCACTATATTTATGTTTATATAAACAAGTTCATTCATTATGACATCAGTCATTAAAAACTGCAGAGCAGCTTTGTATGTTTACATTTCTCCATTAAGTTTATTAATTAAATTGTCCGTCAGAAATGTACATCGTATGATTTCTCCACAAGCAAAAACAGAACAAAAAAACTGAAAGGAATTGATTAATTTCCCTGCTCTAATTTGAGACGCTTACATTAGCGTGCCAAGCTAACTAGCATACACGTATTAATTGTATTTATAGTAATTATTTTAGAAAAAACCCTGTTCAGCACCAGTATGTTAACTCAGTGGGTATATCACAGTTTAAACTAACGTTAATGGCTCTGTCCTCGGCAGAAAACTCCATTTCTGAAAAGTGAAGCCAGAGCTTAAGTGCCTTAAACTTTCATCCTCCCTGCTGGCCACCAGGAGGCGACTCCTCTCTGGTTGTATAGAAGTCTAAGAGAAAATGGTCCTATTTCTCTCTTGATGTATTATCTCAGTAAACATTGAAAACCTGAGTTTATGGTCTCAATAAATTTTAAACGTTATTTTGTTGTTGGCCTGTTTTAATGGTTTTTGTTTCCCCAGTGCTTTTAATGTTTTATGTAAAGCACTTTGAATTGCCCTGCTGTTGAAAGGTGCTATACAAATAAAATTGCCTTGCCTTGTGATGACAACCACAGAAACCATACCGAGGAGAAAAATGTCAGCTATGTGAGTTCCCTTTCTTCACAGATACCAAACATATCAATTAAAAAGTGGTTTGAAGTTCTATTATACTGACAGTAAAGAGTTCACTTGCTATCGCAATCTTTATATTCTGCATTTTTCGGATTCCTCGTCTCAAAGATAGGTTTTCAGTTAGATTCCTGAAATATGGCTTGTGGTTAACATAAGTGTCAGAGATTTATTTTACATTTTTCTATGACATAAACATACATACATTACTCATCGCCTCTCTCGTGGATTTTCACCCTCATTAAAAGTTGGTTGTTGCTAAACGGCTAAATGAGACGAGGTCATGTGACCGCGTCAAAGTTTTAACTTTTGGGCGATCACATTCACTTTTGAAAAATCATAAAAAGTTGTGTTTAATTTGTGAAGATTACCTTGCTGAACAAAACGTCATAAGCAAAAAAAAAAGTGACGAACAAAATAAAAAGATTGAAAAAAAGAAAAAGGATACGTTGCTGCTCGCTGTCGTTGATGCGCAAAGGAAAGCAGATTGAGAGGAGCCAGAGGAAGGAGGATGCATTCATGCTACTTTTACTTCATTGAACAACCACATCATGGTATCCCACATAATTATATAGGGCAGGTAGGCATGGTGTAACCATGGCAACGTGTGTAGGCACCGGGGCGCACCTGTGCCGGAGTGAAAGGAAGGAAAGTGTGTGTTTGTGTTCCAGAGTCTGTTTGAGTGAATCGGACTACTTTGCAGTTTAAGCCTCATTGAAGACGTCAAAACACTGAACTCAACATTAAGACTCTGATTACATAAACTCTGTGTCCAAGCGAGAGACTCATTAACGACACAGCAGTGTTAAACTGAGAGCTCAGACGCTACTGGTGTTGTTAGATGTACAGTATGTTTGTTAGGGAGAATTCAATAAGGCAACCTAATTTCGTATGCTGACGACAAAATCATGGACACAAGAAACACTTACTGTTTTCATGCAGCTAAAATAAGTACTCTCTTATGAAAGTCTTATAAATGAAGGCATTAATTCTAATTTAATGTCACTCAACGTTGATTTTCTAAAGCAAAAACATCTTAAAGATTGAGCTTTTACCGTTTTTTTCCAAAAAGCCCACCAGGCCGTTAGCATGCAGGCTTGACGTCGGTTACCAAAGGAAGCTCATCAATAAGGTTAAGGATAATGTGAAAGCCAGAATTAGCAGTTAATGCTATCAGTGCTAGGTTTAGAAATAAATGAAAAGGGTCAGATTTTTTTTTATAGTGAATTTTTATGTATTCTGTCTTCTGCAAAATTACTGTTTTTGTCAATGGCATCTGGTGGTCAGCATCATGCAGAAACCTACATCAGGTCACATGGGAAATGTTTTTTTGACAAACATACGTACTTCTACCATAAATGTGATTTGAATAAATAAGGAACACCACTGTGAATCTGCAAAATAATTTAAAAAATAAAGGAATAATGGACCCACCCCTAAAATATGAAAGTTCCAAATATATCTCCTCACGCTGAATGCGTCTAAATGAAGGAATTCAGTGAAACTCCCTCGTTAACGTGGAACACAGAGGCTGCTTGTGGCCTTTTAACGTGGCTAAATCTGCTCTGAACCATTCATCCAGACCTGTAATGTAATTGTGTGCTGGTGCATCCATCACGTCACCATTCAGAATTGGAATGCCTTTAAGCCTCTTATGCACGTCTCCCTTTAGCCACCATGACTTTTTGCAACCAGAAGAATTTCTAATTCTAAAAGCTCAGCTAATTGTGTTCTCTGCTGCCGCGCAGGTAGAAGACACAGAGGGTTAGCGGATTCCGATTCATCGTCCGATGACGAAGTCACGATGGCACCTGGCCGTGAATGGAGACGATGAATTAATGTCGCAACTGTCGGTGTCGCAACCGCATCGTGTGAAACGCAGATGGACTTGCCAGATTAAACACACAACACACAAAATGATAGTTGCGTGTTGGACGTCGTCATCTTGGTGTTTTTGCAGCCAGCGAAGGAAGTGACCGTATTTATTTTTTCTGCACTGCAACGTTACGTGATATTTGAGGGGTGAAACGGTTACAAGAAGGACTGGAATCAAATCCCACGCATTTGATTGGCTCGCTAAAAAGTGGGCGGGCTTAGAATGTCGCTTCACACCTGGCTTATCGCTAAAGGTTTCAGTTTGATTGACGGCTGAATGTATTTTGTTTTACAGGAGGAAAAAGATTAATTGATGTGACCAGGAGATGTCATCCAAAAAGGTTAAAGGGCATTTTTTATTTCCTCTCAACTTTAAAAAGGATATTGCTCTATTATTTCACTGGAAGTTTAGGTGAGATGTAGTGGTTAGCAGTGTCACCTCGCAGGTTTGATCCCAGGTTCTCCCAGGATCAGCTCGGGTTTACTTCAGGTCCAATCAGGGTGCACCCTGTCCCTGTCCAGGGTCCAATCAGGGTGCACCCTGCCCTGTCCCTGTCCAGGGTCCAAGTCCAGGGTCCAATCAGGGTGCACCCTGTCCCTGTCCAGGGTCCAATCAGGGTGCACCCTGCCCTGTCCCTGTCCAGGGTCCAAGTCCAGGGTCCAATCAGGGTGCACCCTGTCCCTGTCCAGGGTCCAATCAGAGTGCACCCTGTCCCTGTCCAGGGTCCAATCAGAGTGCACCCTGTCCAGGGTCCAGGGTCCAAGTTAAGGGTCCAATCAGGGTGCTCCCTGTCCAGGGTCCAATCAGGGTGCACCCTGTCCCTGTCCAGAGTCCAATTAGGGTGCATCCTGTGCCTGTCCAGAGTCCAATCAGGGTTCACTCTGTGCCTGTCCAGGGTCCAATCAGGGTGCATCCTGTCCCTGTCCAGGGTCCAAGTCCAGGGTCCAATCAGGGTGCACCCTGTCCCTGTCCAGGGTCCAATCAGGGTGCATCCTGTCCCTGTCCAGGGTCCAAGTCCAGGGTCCAATCAGGGTGCACCCTGTCCCTGTCCAGAGTCCAATCAGGTTGCATCCTGTGCCTGTCCAGGGTCCAATCAGGGTTCACTCTGTGCCTGTCCAGGGTCCAATCAGGTTGCACCCTGTCCCTGTCCAGGGTCCAATCAGGGTCCATCCTGTCCCTGTCCAGGGTCCAAGTCCAGGGTCCAATCAGGGTGCACCCGGCCCTTGTCCAGGGTCCAATCAGGGTGCAGCCGGCCCTTGTCCAGGGTCAGCTGTGATCGGCTGCAGAGTGGGATAAGCAGGTTCAGATAATGGATGCATCCATCACTAAGTGGTGTCTTCCATCAGATCCTTCCTGCCTGACAAATGCCTACGTTTTTTTAAACCCTGTTCCTCTATTTGTAACACAAGTATAATCTTTAGAAAGCCTTCATGACGTCATAACATTCGCCTCCCAGTTCCCTCCTTTCTATGCGGAAAAAAATTGCTTCCAATAGCGACTTTGTAACTTTCAGCATGAATATCGTGACTCACCTGGACCTTTAAACACATTCATGAGAACATTCAGATGGTTTAAAGAAATAAAACTCTTTTCCTGCACACAGAAGCAGCGCTCCATCATTCAGTGTCGGTGGATCATCCGTCACCGCGGCGACGGCGCATCACTTCATTCCCAACAATCACTCAAACAGTAAAAAACCTCTAATCCAGCTCGTACCCTCCAGTTGCCTTTGACAGCAGCTTAGCCACCCCGCCATCCAGCGCAACACAGCGGGTGAGGAGAAGTCCTCAGGGGTGAGATATCCTCCCCCCCCCCTCCTCCTCCTCTCCAATTGCCCCTGGTGACAGTGACAGAAGTCTGTAATTGCCACCTCGTCAGACGGCTTCATTAAGACGTGCATTGTGTTCGCAGCTGAACGGCGGCGGAGGGGGAAGAGCGGAGCGAGCGAGTTGTAGCCCACAATGCAATTACCGCATAGCTGTGACAGGTGGGGCCTCCGATGCTCGGCGTCGGCGGGGCCCTGGTGCATGTTGGGAGCCGCTGCGGGCTTGCATCATTTTTCACCCCCCCTCCCTTCCCTTCATGCCATTAGTTGGTAATGATTGGATTATTTTGCAGATGAATCGCAGTATATGTCTTGCTCACAAACATTTCCTGGACATATTAATCAAAACCATCAAACTGCAGTCGGAGCGAATTAAGAAAACAACACGTCTAGATTAAAAATTACCGTAATCCTTCATCAGTGTGCATTTAACCCTTTGTGGGGGGGGGGGGGGGGGGAGGTATCATCTGCCATCTTTTATCAATGTATTTGAAATTATGACAGTTTTAATAATTTGTAAAACCTAGGTTATTGATCATTTTTAAGGTAAGAACACTTGAAACACTGATACAGCAATAAATAAAACAGTATATATTATTTTTATGCAGCATTTCTACGAACACCTCTGGACAATTCTGTGTTTAGATACAATGATAATATTTTTCTAGTAAAGTTCATCAACTTAATGCACCATTAAGAAGTCAAATCAATAAAAATGTGTTCATAATATGTTAAGATATGAAATAAAAAAAAGACTCACCCACAAAGGGTTAACGAGGTGGCTTCGAGTTTCATGACAGGTTGGGTGGTTCGCCAACATCGCCGCAGGCTCCTCCCACTCTGGACAGCAGCAACGAGGAAGTCCACATCCTCTGGAAGCGGCGAGGTCAAAGGGATCGGCGCTGTAAAGCTCACGGTCCGATCCAAGAGTCTCCTTCCAACCGGCCTTTCCAAGCCGAGCTAATAAAGGCGGTCACGGCAGAACCGCTACGAGGAAATGATGTCACAGGGGAGAGGCTCCGCCCACACAGAGGTGGAAAAAGTGTAGAGGTATGTAAAGGTCATCATGAAACTAATACTGGATTGGTAACGGAATACGACAATCATACGAGTTTTGTAAAATAGCCGTAGCGTAAAGTTATCGGATATTCTGCTATATGACTAATACAATGCGTACATCGCAGTGTCGTGCAGCCCCGAATAGATTGTGATCAATAAGGGTAGCCTAGCTGCTAACGGGCTAGCTTGGTAACATGTTTACAAACCATAATTGGCTGTCGGAGCTGTTAAAACATGAGTTCGATGACATAGTTTTGTGAGTTTCTAGTTTTTCAAACATTACGATGGATATATTCATAAATATATAATATATAATATATAATATTCATTGTTGAATATATTCTGTCTTTAGCCATGTCCTCTTTATTATCTGATATCTCTGGATGTGACTTATTCCTTCGGCCGTCTCAGTCTCGTCACCTTGCATCGACATCGTAGCAATAAATATGCTGAAACAACATCCGTGTGCTTTTCTTCAGAACGGTTATAAGTAATAAAGTATTCGACCAGGAGGAAAGAGGACGCTGTTTGAAGAAAACGATGGATTTTTGTAAATGCTACAAACATGTTTTACTGTCGATTAGGTCGAATAACCTTTAATACCATGTTTTAACCCTAGATTCCGTCCGATGTAGACGAAGCATCGCCTCGTATTTCTGCTGTGTGGAAGCGGCAGCCTGACTCCCGTTCTCTCGACCCACCACCCCCCCCCAACCAAAACGCATTCCTTTCATTCAGTGAAATTCCACATGATTGAAATTGCCCTCGGTGGAAACATATCATAGCCATCCACGGCTCTTGGATGGCTCCCATTGGGCGGCTCGGCCCATGCCAAGCGTTCTGGGTTGGCCGAGAGCCTCCAGGGAGGCCGGGGCTTATGTCTCCATGGGCCAGTAAGCCTAGAGGCCCCCGTAGCCCTGGGAAATGTAGCAAATCAGGGGAGCACCTTGGCAGCGGTGCCCCCCCTCCTCCTCTTCCTCCCCTTAGCCTTAGGAACTGCCGTCGCTAAAAGAAGGCTAATGGTGGCCAACTGTGCAGCGAGAGGGTCTGGGGTGTTGGGGAAGCGTGTCTGTAGGTTCATCTGGATTGGCGTCGATAAGGATGTGGCGCTCTTCGTCCTCTGCCTATCACCGCCGCGCACAAGGGTGCAGAGCCGAGTGTGACGCGTTTATGTGTGTGTGTGTGTGTGTGTGTGTGTGTGTGCAGCGGTGGCACAATGATGAAGGACTGGCAGGCCGGCTCCAGGATGCCAGCAGTGACTGATGCCACACCAGACATTCCTTTCAGAGACAGAAAACGGTGGCGTGGTCAGCACCATGCCAGCTTCCCCGGGCCCTCAGGACTAGCCTCGCCCCCCCAACCCCCCCTTTAAGCAGAGACCACAGCAGCGACGCCACCAGCTTCCAACGGATGCAACTGTGCAAACGGGAAAACAAACAAAGTGGGAAGATGTCCTCAGCCTCAACTTTTCTGTTTAGTTTTTTTTTTCTCGCCGTCTGATTTCAAAGCTGCAGTTTTCTTTTTCATTCGACTTTGATGAAGTTAAGCGTTTTACATGCAAACTACAAATGTTGAGGAACACTTTGAGGAAACCTCAATGATTCAATATTCATCCACTCCATAAACGGTTTCATCAATCTGTTATGTTTAGTGCAGGAACTTTGGTAATAAAATCTTATTGCCACACTAATTTGTCTGATTTGAATGATGATCCAACAAATAAATACAATTGTATGGAAGAGTATGGTTATAATTTGGTGATGGAGATTCCTCAGTAGTCTGACTAAGATATTTTAAATCTCTCTTCAAATCTCTTCAATGTGAAGAAATAAGAGAAAGTCCTGTTTTCACAAATCAACTGGACAATCAAATTCCAAAACAGCAAGTTTGAAATTTTGGTCATCTTGTTTTTTGGGTTATTTTTGGAAGTGATACGAGAGGGAGGGGCTAAGTACAACAAACCACCAATTAAGAGTTTACTTTTTATGAAAGAGTCGACGTTGTTGGACGAAAATGCGCAAACTCCCGGACCGGACATTGTCGTGGTAACGATATGTCAGTCCCAATGTAGCTCCGCCCCCTAAAGGATCCCCTGCTTTAACCTACATGACTCAATTAGATTGAAAATATGTACGACAGTCAACCGAGAGAGACAAATCATTCTGTGATCCCGTTTGAATCGTGCCAAGAATGATCATTTTACACGTCAAGAAAGTCGCAGTTCGTAGTGGAACTGTCGAGGTATGAGAGGGGGAAATACGTTTTTAGAAACACAACACCAAAACTCACTCCTTCTTTCTCCTCCGGCTGATAAAAAGAGTCGCTGGATAAAAACACGTCAAGTAAGATAACGTTACATTACGATGGCCGAAAAGCAAAACCTCTTATCTGCAGGACTTCCTAAATCACTTTGGATGATGAGAACATAGAGTGTTAACACATAATATAGTAATATGAACAAAAACAGTGTATTATGCATCTTTTTTTTGTTATGTTCTTTTTACGGATGTTTGTCATCCACAGTAATTACTACGTTGGTTTTTATTTACTGTTAAGACTCAAAGACTGGGGGGGATTTGGGGAAAAATCTGTTTTTGTACGCGTCTTTGTCAGTTTTTAATAATCTCCAGCTCTGTTCTTGAATTCAGAAGTCACGGTGCTACTAGATGTGACATCGTAACCACGGTGACACGAAAAACAGACCATCACATTTTAAAAAAACAGCTTTTCCATTCATACATTTGCTGGAAAAGTAAAATTCCTTTAAAAAAAGAAGATATCATGAGCCGCCTTCGGCTTCTCTTCCTGTCAGACGATCCTCTCGTATCTCAAATTATTCCAGAGGTTAGAGGGGAGGGGGGGGGGATTCAATCGCCGGAGCCCCTCGTGCTCCACCAGGGCTTAAGTGATGACACAGAATGATTATAGCACAGTTAAATACCTGGTCTAATGAGCCAATTAGCCCTATTGACATCCGTGGCTGTCTCCGAGGTGGAGCGAGCGCCACGTACATGCTCCTTAATCAGAACCGATAACACCATTTAGCCTTCAAACGTTAATCCCGACTCGCGGGCTCCACTGTGATTTCTCTGTGCTCACGCTGAGAAACTTCACGCTTGATTCATTTCCAATTCCACTCGTTTCTGCACAGTTGTGACTTCGCCGCGGCGTTACGACCATTGTGACTGGTGAGTTCTGATATGATTCCCCTTTTGCACAGGGATGTTTCCTCGCTCCATATCTTTTTGAACGATTCCTGCAGAGACGATTCCCGTTTCCTTTTTTTTTTTTGCTTCTGACAAGTGTTGATATTTAAACTGCAGTAATCCACGTTGTTTTTGTTTTTTTATTAATTGAGGTGTTTTCAAGTAAAAAAAAAAAAAAAAGCAGGTGGTGGAAAAACTTTATTCTCGGTTGATTTCAGTTTGATGGTCTACAAAAAATGAAACTGAAAAAGTGGTGACAAATGCTTCAGGTAAATTTGGGGCATTTCATTAAAAACGCGCCCACAACAAAGAGACCGAGAGACAGAGTTTAAGCTGCGGGGGCAGATGATGAGTCACAATGGTGTGACTGTTTTTGATATTTCTCAAATAACTGTAAAACGAATAATGCATCCTCAGCCTTTCGGCAGCGTGAGAATATCTCAACGTGTGCACACGAAACCGTTTTTCTTCTCTCGGGTTTATGAAAAGTGTGAAGAGAGAATCCGTTTGACCAGATCCTCCGTCCTGCCTTCCAGCTCTCTTACTAAAGTTTACCTTAAAAGATTTAAATGTCATATTCGAGGAAACTGGGGCCGGGTTTTTGTATCGAGTGCAGGCGGGTTTCTGCATAAAAGTTCCACTTTGATCGGGAATAAACGGAAAATCTGTGCTTTTGTGTTGGAAACGAGAAAAGAAGAACTGTATCTGCTCATCTTCA
The DNA here is from genome assembly GCA_029853015.1 of Chelidonichthys spinosus. Taxonomy (NCBI): domain Eukaryota; kingdom Metazoa; phylum Chordata; class Actinopteri; order Perciformes; family Triglidae; genus Chelidonichthys; species Chelidonichthys spinosus. The sequence continues at coordinate 4,502,478 of CM056834.1, read as the reverse complement.
CTTCACAGTAACAGACATCAAGGTCAGTCACACACACACACACACACACACACACACACACACACACACACACACACACACACACACACACACACACACACACACACGTCCTGTCACTCATGTGCACAAATTCACTGGCAGACACTTGGATTTTGGGCATTTGTGCACACAAACGTAACGGCTACACACACACGCGCAAACACCACGACATCACAACTCTCACTTCCTGCAAAACACACTTACGCACACGCACAAACAAACACACATGACCTTTAAACGATACACTCCACCCACACGTTCTCTCAGGTCTCTCTTCACTCTCACACACACGTCACACTTTCTCTGCTCTATTTCACATAAATGTCTTTAAATTCCCCAAAACACCCGCTAAAAATGTTCTCGCTATCCAATCCAAAAAGTTTCCAAAAAGGCATCATGTCCTCCGTGATCTAAAATGTCTCGAAGCTTCAACGAGGAACTTTCATCTCGTGTTGATTTTGGCGGCCCCTGTGGACAAACGCAGTACTGTTTCCGAGCACCAGGGCCCCTTTTAGAAAAGCTCTCGTTTTGCTCCAGCAGGGGTGTGACGGCCCCGTGCAGGTTCTGGTTCCCTCCGGGCCTCCCTTCCCCCTCGGGCGATACGGCCTCCAGCAGCGAGGTGTGGGGTCCCAGCAAAGGAAGTCCGATCTGGGACTGTCCCAACGTGGATTGGTTGCTCCCCAATGGAGTCTGAGCTGAAGGGGGTTCTGGTAAATGTGCCAGATCCGCATGTAATTTCCTGCAGGATCTGACCCAACATGCAACCAATTCTTCTCACCGATGGTCTCGTTTACTTGTGTGGGTCGTAGAAAGGCATCAGAGTTCCTCACTTTTATAAATCCATGGTGCACACATTTAAAAAAATGTTTTTTCAAAAATCTATCGTCTCCACTTTCTCAACGTGCCTTCCTAAGGGTATTACACTGAACCTGATCTTCACACACACACACACACACACACACACACACGTAGGAATCACGCCGCGTCTCTGAGGTCTCTCTCTGCTCGGAGGTGGATCAGCCGTCCAGATGGCGACAGAGGGAGACGGTCGTCCCTGAAGAAGCAGATCCACAAAGCGCCGCCGTCCTCGTCGGTGTGAATCTCTTATCAGCTGCCGCCGTCGTCCCCGTTCCCCGCGGACCGGCACAAGTGTCTACCGGGCCACGTCTGCCTGCCTCGCCAAGTGGCCACGGGGGACGGCCAATTAGCAGTTCCCATGGAGAGGCGCTGTGGCCTTAATAAGAGACGGCGGGAGAAGGAGAATCAATTAAACCAGCGCTGACCCCCCCCAGAAACAACACGGCAGGATCCGGCAGGGTCCGCCTCCACACAAGCTCCGGAGTCAGGATGACAAACAGGACGACGCCGGGATTCACACTCGTGTCCACGCTGAGTTTGACCACATTGGTTTGGATGGAGAAGTCCAGATTAAAGGCCCGTTTTGGGGGGAAAGAAGTAAGAAAGTGTTTAAAAGTGTCTTCAAAATGTCTTTCCGTACACGTCTTCACTTCTTATGAATGTCTTGACTTTCCAAACAAGTTCTCACTTTCCCAAAATGTCCTCAATTCTTGAAAGTGTCCTCACTTAAAAAAAACATTTCCTCAATCTTCAAAAATGCAGAAAATATCAAAATCTCCTCTTAAAAAAATAAAGTTGTTGATTTGATGCTCGAAGCTTGTAGATACGGTTTTCAAAATGAATTAAAATTAGACTTTGGTTCATGTGAATGTAATCTGCTACAAATATCACAGGTGAACAAACCCACTATTTAATGTCCTCATATCTCTAAATGTAACTATTAAATGTCTCACGTTTATCCTCATTATATCTCTAAATGTAACTATTTAATGTCCCCTGTTTGTCCTCATATCTCTAAATGTAACTATTTAGTGTCTCGTTTGTCCTCATATCTCTAAATGTAACTATTAAATGTCTCACGTTTATCCTCATTATATCTCTAAATGTAACTATTTAATGTCCCCTGTTTGTCCTCATATCTCTAAATGTAACTATTTAGTGTCTCGTTTGTCCTCATATCTCTAAATGTAACTATTAAATGTCTCACGTTTATCCTCATTATATCTCTAAATGTAACTGTTTAGTGACTCATGTTTGTCCTCATATCTCTAAATATAACTATTTAGTGTCTTGTTTGTCCTCATTATATCTCTAAATGTAACTATTAAATGTCTCATATTTACCTCATTACATCTCAAAATGTAACTATTAAATGTCTCATATTTACCTCATTACATCTCTAAATGTAACTATTTAATGTCTCGTTTGTCCTCATTATTTCTCTAAATGTAACTATTAAATGTCTCATATTTACCTCATTATATCTCTAAATGTAACTATTAAATGTCTCATATTTACCTCATTACATCTCAAAATGTAACTATTTAATGTCTTGTTTGTCCTCATTATATCTCTAAATGTAACTATTAAATGTCTCATATTTACCTCATTACATCTCTAAATGTAACTATTTAATGTCTCGTTTGTCCTCATTATTTCTCTAAATGTAACTATTAAATGTCTCATATTTACCTCATTACATCTCTAAATGTAACTATTTAATGTCTTGTTAGTCCTCATTATATCTCTAAATGTAAGAGAGATTTAGTGTCTCATTTGTCCTCATATCTCTAAATGTAACTATTAAATGTCTCATATTTACCTCATTACATCTCTAAATGTAACTATTTAATGTTTCATGTTTGTCCTCATTATATATCTAAATGTAACCATTAAATATTTGTCCTCATTATTAACTGTGTTTCTGAATTTCAAATCACACAGAAAGCTAACTTGTCAGACAGGTATCTGTTCCAGACGGGCCGAAAGTAGAAGCTTGTAGAAGTTTGATATATATATAAAGTATACACACACACACACACACACACAGTGCATTGTGGGTAGCTTCCTCTTATTCATGCCCTGGGAGTTGTCAACAAAGAACGGGCTCAGGAGGGAGGAGCAGATAATGAAAAGTTTGATTGTCTGAGTTGCACTCTTGTTTTTCGACAATAATTCAAACCAGAAATTAAATTCTGCGTACAGTTCTCTTAATTTGACTTTAATTAAACAATACTCTATAAAATGATACTTTCAATGACCACATGTTCCCATGCAACCAGGCAACCGCGTCCCCAGCCATTAAGGCTGGTAGGAAGTTGGTCCCGTGGGTGGGTGGGGGGGTTTGGGCTCCGAGTCGCAGGAATGACAGCTGATGACTTCAAAAAGTTAATTAACTTTTCAATTAGGACTTGCATCCGACGGTTGTGTCTGCGATGGAGCAAGCAGACGGCCGTTTGGGGAGAAACAGACTTGTGGAGTAGATTGATGCACTTGAATAACAGTTTGTTGCGTGAACGTGAGGCGTTGAAGGGAGTGTGTTTGTGTTTTCATTTTCGGATTTCATTAGATACAGTGGCTGCAAGAGTTTCGATCGTACATTTGGAAGGCGTTATTGTGACTGATGATTGAATACACTTCTGGTTTGTAAAGTACACATTTACACTCAACATAATGTTAAACAAACAGGAAGCTCTATATTTGCTTATTATAGGCTGTTGTCATGATAAGGTGGGTTTTTGGACATTTTTGGAAGAATCAAATAGTTTGGGGGACACCACTGCACTAAGTCTGTGGACCCCCCAGGTTGAAGATCTCTGATCACACCAACGCAAATATTGTGACAAGGCTACACTCATTATGTAAAAACATTATTTTAGCCCCCCTACTAAGCATTAAAAGTATTATATAAACTAATATATTCGAGCAGACGTGAGGGCATTTGTGTTGTCTTTCCTCCGTGATATATTCCTTTTTAATAAGTGACTATTTGTTTTACAGGTATTCTTGTTAAAGTCTAAACCTTCTCATAGTTCACATCACTGTCTAACCAAACATTAGATCAAACAAACTCAGTCTCTCTCTCTCTCTGAATGCAATGTTTTCAATTAGTGCACGATTCCTCAATTTTGCGGCTAATATTAAGGCGGGCTCTAATTGAAGCGGCCGTGTGTGCACTGACGTGGGGGGGACAATGTGCTAGCGCGGGCGCTACTCATTAGCCCGCCGGTGCCTTACACCTGGGGTTCGTTCAGAGCGCGGGGTCAGAGGGGGGCAACGTGGGAATCTGTACCATAATTATTGACAAGCAGATGTTATAAAATCATTTATGGTAATGCAATCATAATAAATGGGCTTTTGTGTCGCCGGGGTAGATGAGCGGGGGGGTTATGTGAGGAGGAGGAGGAGGAGGAGGAGAGGAAGGAGCCCGAGTGGCTGTAGTGATTGCATTAAAAGCCTATGTGGATGGTGGGAGGAAACAAAAAAGTGAAGAGAACACACACACACACACACACACAGACACACACACAATGGTAAATAATGGGGGAGGAAGCTCCTTTAAAGTTGGCTTTGTTGCCTGTAAATTTAGCAAAATAAAAGTTGAATATTTACCACGTGTATTTATCGTGTACATTTCTATATTTTCCTCCACGTCGAGCTGCTTTTCATCCCAACGCTGCTGTTTAATTATAAAAATAAAACTCTATCTCCGGCGTGCCGAGGCTCCTCACAAATAAAATATTAGGAACTAAAAGGACGAGGGGTGGAGGGGGGGGCTAGGTGTCTTTACATATATTGTCATTTGCTATAAGACACCCTATCTGTCTCTCGAAATGTGTCAGGAATTACCGCCAATTCCAAAAACATGCATTAGCCCCCACCTTAGGTGCGATAGTTCTTTTTACGGCGGGGCAAATATCGCAGCGGAACACGGCCGTGCGAGGCAGCTAACCTGGCAGCCGGCGCCGAATAACCCTGCACGGGGAAGAAAGCAAACCATGTTATCATGCACACACATGTGGCCCGGGTAAAAGATTAAGCCGTATTCATCCCTGGCTGCTTCGCTCTCCCTTCTCCTGCCTCAGTCCATCACCAGATATGGCAGCCGTTCAGCGAAAGGAAAACCAGGAGAGGTGCCACGGATTTCACGGCGTTCCCTAAATCAGGCCGTCTGGAGACTCGGGCGAGGTGCTCTCAACGCCGCCGCCGCTACCCACAGAACACCTCGCCTTTTCCCACAGATCATAAGCTGCGCGCTTGATGCCGAGGGTTTGGATTTTTTTTTTTGAAACAGAGGCACACACACATAAACACACACACACACCCTGAGATACAATCCCCTGTTGTGTGCATGGCATTGGGAATCATCTGCTGATTCATCCTTTCTGAGGACTATTGTTCGGCAGCATGTTAATATTTTCTGGGAGTTGTTCTCTTTTTCGGGGAGTGGATTTAGTGGAATGAAAGACGGAGCGTTAAGAAAAGAAAATGATCATTTAGCATGGAGAAGTGAGGGATCACCGCGTGTCCCCTGCTGACGTGTACATTATCGGTGAATGTGAATGGGGGGGCTCAGAGAGCGGTTGGCCTTGACTTGGGGAGAGGGGCTTACACCCTGAGAGCTACTTAGGGGCCTCTCGCCGCTAAGCCGCTAATAATTCCTGCAGTCCCTTTAAAAAAAAGAAAAAAAGAAAAAAAGGAGAAACACAAAAGCGGGGCAACAAAGTGATGAATGTACAGGAGGGTGGAAGGTAATATCAGGCCGTGTTCACCGCGAACCAGAGGCAAAGGTGTGAGCACCGGAGAGGGGGGGGGGGGGGGTCAACATTAATATTAATGAGCAGCGGATTCAGCAGCTGATAAGATACGAGGACAGAAAAACTAAACAAGCAAAAAGTAAGACTGATTCATTTAATTGTCTATTAATGTCTGGATGTATAGATTCATCATTGTGTTGATAAAATACCCAGAAACATTATTATTACCTTAAAATCATTTAGAATTAAACTATCATGTGTGACAAAGAAAAGCAGCAAATTCTCACATGTGAGAGGCTGCAGCAGGAATATCTCATATTTGAAAAAAAAGAGGAAGCAATTAATAATTGCTGATACATTTCTGTCAATGAATCAACTTATTATTATTATTAGAGCCTGTATGAACTAAAGGTCTGTTACTTTAGTTAGTATATAATTTTTTAGCAGCTACGTCACTAAAACCACAGGAAAAACTCCAAATCGTTCCGATGATTACGTTTTTCACGAGTTTTGCGTAGGACAGGAATCAAAGAGCCGCGTTCACATAGCAACGAGCAACCAAAGTGACATCGTTGGTGTAAAAAAGAAAAAAAAAAAAATGCTGATTTTTTTTGTGCTCATTTGCACCAGCTGTTAGGTGGTGTAAAAAAAAATCAACTTTCTCTTCTGCTCCTCGCCGAGGGTGTCGCACAACTGGAGACGGGGTTCGCACTCAGAAAAAAAAAGTAAAGTAGTAACAAGTGTTGCTTCTTGGATTCCCGTCGCGTGAGGTCGAAACTTTTTAAGTGGAACTAAATTTGACAAAAAAAAAAAAAGGCGCCTGGAGAGAGGGCTCGCAAGTGATGCCAGAGGAGGCAAGGTAATCACGGTGGTGAATCCAGGCGTGAGCGATTAGCTTAGCCATCTGAATATTCAAGGTGATGCCCGAGCCATTTGTGTTGTGCTTCCTACATCCTCGCTTCAGCACACACAGATGAGGAGGGGGGCGGCGAATCCAAAGTGGTTTCCCTGTGTCAGTAATTTTTTATTTTCGCAAAAGCCACTGGTGCAGTGTATTAGTCATAATTTATGTTTATCATCTCTTGTGCCCCGGCTGACTTCAACAAACCGTTTAACGCTGCGAGCATATGTGCATATGGCTGCTTTTAATGGCTATTCTGCATGGAGGAGCACTTTAAAGACTCTAAATCATTTCTTTGGACAAACACTAATGAATTATGTCACCACAAGTGCAATTCAAAAGTGCAGGGGGAAACCGGCGGTAATTATCGGGAGGCTTCGGAAAGGTTTTAATTACGAAGGGAGTGGGGCTTCTCTAAAGTGTAACTAACGGGATTCGGAGGACGACGACGGCGGCGGCGGGACGACTTGTTAAATCCACCGGACAGACGAGAAGACGAGTGAGGGAGGTTCACTCCGAACTGAATGAAAAAAAGAAGAATTTGTTTTAATTCATTGCTCAAGAAAATCATGTAACTTAAAGAGAGTTTTATAAATGAGCTCTTGAAATTTGTTATTTCGGTTCCCAAATTATATAAAAGAGGTTTGAGGGTAAATTGTTCTTCATCATGAATCAATCAGACGTTTTCTTTGTTTGTCAGTTAGTCGTCCTCTCGTACGTGGTTTTAATAAAACATCATCTTTTGGACTCTCTGATACACAAATAAACAATAAGCCTTAAAAAACAGATTTATCATCATCACATTTATGCTGATTTTAAACGCTTTCTCTCTCGGCTCGTCTGGAAATAGCAACCTGTCAAAAGCAGCACCTGATTTTTTTTATTTTTTTGCTTAATGCATTAAATTCTACAATTAAATGATCCTCTTAATTCAAATCATATTTCCGGACATTTTAGGAAGTTTGTTTACGACGGCTCTGACGGCTCCTTCTCGCCACGCGGTCCCGTATTTCTGTCTGAATAACGGCAGCGGGGGGAACATTATGGATGTCCTGAAATCAGATTTATTCCAGTAAAAAATAGCCTCATTCCAAATCATTAAAAAAAAAATGGCAACAAGCTGTGTGTGTGTGTAGTTTTTTTCACACAAAAAATAGCTGAAATATGGCATGTGAGAAATGTGCAAGTGGCCGTCTTACAGAAGGTGTAGAGGTGGGATAAATTTAATTACAGCTTCAAATATTCATTTGGCAAATATATCAAGGTTGGGAAACACAGGCCCAGAAATGGCAAGCCGGTCTGGCAGGCGCTCACAATAGCGGATGGCAAATGACAGTAATCCATGAAAGGAGACCAGACATTTATAGAATTTATAGAGAAGGACTCGCCATCCCAGATCTCTGATGTTTGCTGGGATTTGCTCATCTGCGTGTTAAATGTAGGGAAATGTATAAAATAATCCCAACCTTGTTGTTTTTTTTCTTGAGCCACAAGACTTTCTGTCTTTTCTTCCTCAACGTGAAGTTATCCACATTCTCGGAGGGCGACTTTGTTCTGGTATTTTACGAGAATTACACTTTTAGACTCATGAACACAGAATTATTCGGATTCTTTCAGCGGGGTTTTCGGGTTGAGGCAGAAACGAGGCGTCTCTTCTCTTGCGTCTCGTTTGCTCCGAGGCCTCAGACGGTCACTCGCCACCTTTTTAAATGCGGGAGCAGGAAACACGACACGTGAAGCCTCGCGGCTCTCTGATCTGAACGCCGTCTCGTCTCCAGCTGTGCATGGCGTTGCTGCAGCGGCGCCGGCGGCGGAGGCAGCAGCAGCAGCGAGGCACAGGTGAAGGTACACCAGGGCACTTCCTCTTCCTGTGACAGCGAGTGGAGGCGGCCTACTTAGCCTCTGTTATCTCTGCTATCGTTGATTTAATCAGCAGGCAGGCAGGATGGGGGTGTGTGTGTTGGGGGGGGGGGGGGTGCTACGCCTCACCTTCCAGAGCCTGGAACCCGAGGAGAGCACGGGGGCGGTTAAGTGGTTCTCCGAAGACCACACAGTCGCAGAGAGTCCCGGTACTGATGCCAAACAGCACCCTCAATATCCCCTGCTCCCACCAGCAAACAGAGTATCACACCTCACCTCACCTCCAGGGGGCGCCCTATCCAACGCAGGAGAACCAGCTGGTCCTGGTCCTGGTCCTGGTCTTGTACTGGTGCAGACGAGCTCTAATGACAAACGGAAGCAGCACGGTGAAGTATGGAGACCGAAACTGACCTAGATTGCCAGAAAGCCACAAGATATCTCTGCTTCACATCTTTCCTGCACGCTTCGCTGTAATTTCATGTTTTGGGCACCAAAACAAGATGAAGGTTTCAGTGTGAGCGAGGCGACCTGAAGCATGTTTGATGTGTCTTTAATAATCATAATAATAATTACAACTCTTCGTTGCTGCTCTTCATTGTGACTCTTCAGGGAACAAACATCCAGCTGAGCTGAAACGTGTTTCCTAGACGACCTGCCACACAGGAAGTGATGTGTTTGCATCACTTTGTTTTGTTTTTTAAAGGGTTATCATGACATGAGAAAATTACGTTCAGGTTCACGCAACAAAGCCCTCTAGTGGTCGTGGTAATTATGACGGGAGGAAAGTGAGGAAGTCAGGCGACGTCGTTGTACGACAGTCATCGTGGCTTGATGGTAGTTTAGTAGTTTTTACCTTGTATGTTCATTAATATTATTATTAATGTTATTATTATTATTGTCGTTATAGATCAGAGGTGCTTGTTGACAGATTTTAATTCTATTTTGGCATTTCTACATCACAATTCTCAACATAATATTAAACAAACAGGATGATTTATATTTGCTTATTATAGGTTGAATTCATTTTAAAAGGTGTATTTTTGATCATATTTTAAATTTGTATGTTAGTTTGGGATCAAATCATTGAGGTAACTCTGCGGCCCCCCTGTTGAAGATCTCTAGAGGGCATGAATGACAACGCACTCATCTACGGACACTTGAACATCATCAACAAATACAAACATCTCTCCAAAATGAAGACGCTCGCACTGACTGGAAATGACAGGAGGAACTTTCATGTCGTCCAACATCTTCCTGTGTGTGTCGGCGAGGAAGGAGGCGGATCAGGAAGCGGCCTCCTGCGGCGTGAGCGCGGCCCGTGTGGAGGTACGGGAGCCGCTGGCGGGCGGCAGCGAGGCGGTGTAGAGGTGCTGCTGCTGCTGGTGGTGCTAATCGGGGAGGGAAGGAGGGATGGATGTAGGAGGAGAAGGAGGAAGGGAGGGTTGATAAAGCCTGATCTGTGCCACGGGGCATTTATGGCTATGGGGAGGGGGGGGTAGAGGGGGGGAAACGGGTGGGAGGACGCATTGTCTGCTGTGTCCGCGCGTTTATAGGATTGAGCTCAAGTTTCCTTTGTGTTTCCATTTTGTTGAGGGATTATGTTCTTTGAGAGAGTTGTGCAAGCAGGCAAGCGCTCAGAGTGGAGGCGGAGAGAGAGAGAGAGAGAGAGAGAGAGAGAGAGAGAGAGAGAGAGAGAGAGAGAGAGAGAGAGAGAAGATGGGTGAGGAGGGGGGAGGGAGGGAGGACGTCTTTGTTCTGAGCGTTGATCATGAACAAGACAGATAGCAGAGAGTGTGTGTGTCTGCATGAGTATCTGTGTGTGTGTGTGTTTTAATGCCATGGAGTGTGTGTGTGTGTGTGTGTGTGTGTGTGTGTCGGAGAGCAAAAGCAAGATGTCAGGACATGTAACCAGCCATGTAACAATTTAAAATCAATTTGCCTCCCAAGAAGGAATCGCTCTGCAAGACGGCTTTTTTTTTTCTTTTTTCTTCTCCCTCCGAGCGTTTACAGGACTTTCATTCTATCTAAATAGATATAAATTACATAATCGCTTTCTTCTCTCCGCCACCCCGGCCTGCAGACTGCTGCAAAGTTTGTCACGCCGAGCAGAGGCCCCCAACCCCCCCCCCCCCCCCTCTACACACACACACACACACACACACACACACAATTTGTGCGATTGCTGGTGACATTTGCGGTGTCACTGATCAAACAGGGCTGAGTCGTAATGAAGACGCGAGGCTGAGGAGGAGGGCGGAGGTCGCAGGTGGTCTAATGCTCCTCGGCAACGGTGTCAACCAAAGCAGCAACACGTTGCCACGTCTCCCTTTTCCCCTCAAAACGAGTCCCAAGTCAAATCCCCAAAAAGATAAAAAAAAATGTTTTTCTCTCGTTAAACGATTGGTGACGGATGAAAGTCGGTGCATCACCACAAAAAAAAAAAAAATCCAAGAAAAAGAAAAGTGACTGGAAGTGTAAACCGGTGATAATCTGAGCGCTGAAAGTTTTCCAACTCCTCTCATTTAAAAAAAGAAACCAAACCAAAAACACACCCTGGTGTCTTCACCATGTTCCAGCCCCGCCGCCGGGTAACCGCGGCAACCATTGTGTTCCTCCTCTAAGTTGTTAAAAACGCCACATGGTGCATTTGCATAGGATAACCAACATATAGCGAATCATTTGCATGCCTGAAAGTGCACTTGAGTAACCGTAATTACACGTGACACCAATTACTCTGTTACTTTGTATTAAATTATAATGGAAAATTCCACTAGAGAATTGGAGCCTAATTGCATCTTAATTTGCATAATTTTGCATATTAATCACATCTCAGATGAATAATAAATTTCAGCCGATTTTTTTTAATTTATGCATAGATCCAAAAACAAGTTAAAAAATAATTTGTGAGTGGGCATAAAAAAAATAAAAATTTTAAATCAGGAACTATTTCTTAGAGCATTTGTGCTAATTTCTCTCATTACCCGCAAAGATATCTGTACTCTTGATCAACGAGCATCGCATTTTTTTTTTAGAAATTGAGAGTTTGTAAAAAAGCTTCAGCAAGAAAAAAAAACATTTTTTTTTGGAAATATCCATGCATCAATTTGACACAAAACTTTTTCTATTTAAAGCTCTTTTCCATTGCAGAGATGCCAAATGTATTCTCCAACGATAATTCAAATCTCTCTGCCTTTCTTTTTCCCCTCTTCTTTTCTTTTTTCTGGTCAACACCTGTGCTGCTATTGTGTGTGGCTTCCTGCCAGTCCACACACACAAATCCAATACCTGTAGCCCAGATTAAATTCAAATTTACACAAACATGTTCTTCAGATGTAACATGCCATCCTCTCCCTGCAGAAAGTTGAGCTAAGTTCGTTTTTTTTTTTAAATGTGTGATCATTAAAGACAAAAAAATTAAATATTCTCTTTGACTGCTTCACTGTTTTGTTTTTATATTTTTAAATACATAAAGTTGGAATAAGAATCTTCTATTTTTGGAAAAAGACGTGAATGGGTTTTATATTTTGTGTATTTATGGAGACAATGTTCTTTATGTGGCTTCTTCTGACCCTTATAACAAAAACTTGCATATTATTGTTTTCCGTTTTTACTGATTACAATTTTAGAACATTTACAATAATTAGCATGAAAATTAGAGGAAAATATTTTTTAAAATGAAACACACAACTGTACTTTAATGCATGCATTAGGATGGAGTAAATATTTTGCACAATAAGAAGGGAGTTATTTTAGATTAATTGAAACGTGTTTCTTATTCTGTCTCAGGATTTACATTTAAGGGTCTGATACCTGATATTCCCACATAAACATATACTGTATATAGATTTTCAAACATTCAAACCCCGTTTCTTTAAAGGAAATGTCAGCACCAGATCCTCCAGAGCGGCGTGCGTACACGGATGAAGTCGTCTCATCACTATTGATGATGTTTAAACCTGCGCTCCGCCGCTGACCTGCCTCCCGAACGCTCCGGAGGATCAACGTCTTCATCAAGTTTCCCCGGAGCTCAGCTGTGGACAACAGTGCCTTTCAGTGGCTCGACGGGGGAAAGAGCTCACTGGAGACGCCGGCTGCTTAATCACATCTATGAGAGTCTCTCTGCAGGAGAGTCCCAATCAAACCGATTGATCGATGGATGGCAACGTGATATTATTGGTCGGCACCAGCTGACGTAAGCATGCGTCATATCTTCTTTCCAGGAAGATTTAAACACGGGATTGTGATATAAAAATACTAAGAAATGGTTTTGTTTTGCAGCATATGTTGTTAAATATGTGGTGAATTAAATTACTGCAAAAGAAAAAAACTTTCATGTTGACATGAAGATTTTAAAGAACCAAATATAGAATTTTCTTTTTAGACGTTTGTCTATTAAACCTTGAATAACAGAAGAACAACGTGGTGACATCCACGTGGACCAACACAGACCCAGGATCAGTACAAGCACTCTAAAGTTTTTAATTGTAATTCTGACACTCGAGAGTGAAACAAGTCGTGATGAATAATAAAAATTGACATTAAATCAGCACCTTCTCTATCTGTGTGCTGCTTAAAGCAGCAGATTGATTGATGGATGTCATGATTATGATAAGCATGCGTCACATTTTGTTTTCCAGGATGAATAAAACGGTGAATTTTGGAGTAAAAAATACAAAGAAATTGATTTTCTTGTGCACATATTGTTGAATTGGTGCACCATATGACCGGAGATGCAATCTCTCATTTCAGCTCCAAATATTAATCAAACTGCTATTTGAAGAATGTTTCCACACAGCCTGGAATATAATTGATTAATTGACTTAATACAGCCAATAAAAGATAGAAACATAAATCAGTCCTGTATGAATGTTAGTAAAATGTCCAACTTGACCTCGGGCCCTGAAGCTGCAGTCGTGTGCAGCGTGTGACCCGGCATGCTGGTTCTGAACTGGTTTAAACAGACTGGTTTGTGGTAAATCTTTAGGTTTGATACCAGATGTATTCGGCTGCAAACAAGGAACCGGAGAAACTTTCCTTATTTTCCTTCTGAAATGGGAAAACTTGCATCTATTGTTTCATTTTATAAGACAGAACATGTGTTAATATCAGAGGTGGGAAGTAATGTAGTATAAATACTTCATTACTAATAATGTAGTATAAATACTTCATTACTAATAATGTAGTATAAATACTTCATTATTTAACTGAATTTTCAGGTGTCTGTTCTTTACTTGAGTATTTAAGTTTTTACTTTTCTTTCACACAAATCTGTACTTTCTACTCACATTTTAAAATCAGACTGTTACTTTAGTTTTTATGCATTTGAGAGGAATTAATGATTATTTTTATAACGACTCAGATTCACTTAGACTTGCCAAGAGAAATGTCCTTCATAGCGATACTTTTTACTTTATACTACGAGTACTTTTCACTTTTACTTGAGTTGAATCAGTACTTTTACTTGTTAAACACAAGTATCTGTACTTTTACTTGAGTGTACTTGAGTATTAATTATTCATATATGAAAATAAAGGCATACAAGCAGCTCATCTGCCTGTATTTGTAAAGTATGTTCCTTTCTTAGTTTCTTTGGCTTGTAGTTTTCTTTTCCTTGCTCTAGATGTTTGTTGTCTTCCCTACCTTGACTCCTCCTCCTCCTCCTCCTCCTCCTCCTCCTGAAACGTCTTGATTGTAATGAAACAGCAGCCTGGCCTCCAACTCTTCTTCTCTCGTGTGTTTCTCTGCAGATTCAAACAAAGTCAAACAAAGTGGTGAATATTCTGCTTCCATTCGTCTCGCAGATGTAACGACAGAAGAAGAAGAGCTGACCCACATAATCACCGTGATTCTACATCCGGGAAGGTTTGCGTGTCTGAGCGCAATTTCAACTAATCGAGTGCTGCGCTGCTAATTATTGATAAATAAAATTAGTTTGGGGAGAAGTTCGGGTGGGCGGGGCCGCGCGCAGGTGTCTGCCGCGTGCGTGCGCTGGGGGGGGGGGGGGGGGGGGGGGGGTAGAGAGAGAGAGGCGGGGAACGCCGCTGACCTGTAATCACCGGGAGCAGCGGGGACTTAATGATGTTTTGGTCCGCTGATCAAATTTCACATTTTCGCACAATCAGTTTGGGCACCTGCGCAGAACCACGAGGACCCGGCGGAAACCGCGGGCCCGCGAGGGGCGCGTGCGCGTGTGTGACACTACTGGCTTTTTAAATGTTCACTTTTACCGAAGTAATAACACGTGCACGCACACAAGTTTGTTTTCCAGTTCTCACACTCTCCTTCTCCACACACACCACACACACACACACACACACACACACACACACACACACACACACACACACACACACACACACACACACACACGAGACCCATAAATGGATATTTATCTCCCTCTACTGGAAAAGTACGTAAAGCAACTTTGCTGCCTTCACGTGTTGCTTGTAAATGTCGCTTCTTAGTACAAACAGAGTCCCATGGAAGCTTTCATTTTAAACCTTTACGCAGCAGAATTAATGGAATATGATAATTAGGTGAACTTTAATGTATGAGAACCGATGAGGAGGGAGAAAAACAAGGGCATGGTCATCTTTAAGAACATTAAAGTTAAGAAACTTTAGATGGAAGTTAGAATTTCCTATCTTATTGCCATTATTACCTTATTTTGTTATTATTGTATTCTGTATTGTTAATATATATTTGTTTATACTTAGCAGCGAGAACAAGATCTTTTTAATTCCATATTTTAATGAGAATGTATGTACATTTATGTTATTTTCAGATGTTTTTTCCTCCATAATGAAAGAAAAAACTAAATATGTACTAAAGCCATTTTAATTTAATTTTGTTGATAAAGCCCCCAAATTTAAGTTAATGATATGTTTGTACTTACTTTTATTAACATCATCGGCACTATTCACCCTCCATACTTCCTCCCATCCTCTAATATCCCACCAGCCAGTTTTCACAAATCAACTTTTATACATTTATACCCCAAAAACTGGTTTGCAGACGAGAAATTGGGCAGCATCAATCAGTTACTGACAGAAATTTATACAAATAATATGTGTGTTCCTATATTTCCGACAACACGTGAAGGCAGCAGTCATGTGTGACTGTTTACGTCGTGTGGCCGATAAGCATTGTGGGTACAGCATGGGGTGAGTTGCGTAAGGTTACCAAAGGCAGCTGCTGCATGGAGGCTGCTTCAGGGCCGCTCCGTGGTTCCGCCGCCGCCGCCGCGTCCTCCCCGCTGTGATGCAGCGGATCAGCGGCCTCGCTGCGTGCCGGGAGCTCGGCAGCCTCGCGGCGTGCTCCCCGGGCCGCTGCGCCTGGAAGAGCGGCCCGACCTGCGGGGTTCTGCACCGGCGCCGGTGGGCGTGCACGCTTCCTGCGCGTCCTTTCGCCGGGTCATCCGGAGCAAAAGGTCCGAGGCTCTGCAGCCGCAGGTTCGAGTTCGCGGGTCAGACACACAGACCGTTCAGCTCCCGGCCTGGGGGGGACCGGCAGCCCGAAGTCTCCGTAGTCGGCATCCCGGACCCGATCACATGGATCCGGTGCAAAATGATCACGTATTTCATCCACTTGTACTTCGACTTAGACCTGAACTCTGCTGAGTTTGAAAGAGGAGCCAAGCAGGTAACTACTGACCCCCAAGTCCCAGTCCGGCTCAACATCTAGTTCATAGAAGGCCAAATACTTTGGGACCTTCCTGGATCCAGACTTTATATCTGAATGCCAGACACTGTGAGATTTAACACGTTGCCCTGGTTTCACATCACAGTTACAGGTGTAGCCCCCCCAACACATCAGTATAAGGGGTTAAAGGTCACCTGATTACTCACATCCTCCACTGAGATGCAGGTAGAATAAATCCTCCTGTTTCCTCCATCAGGCTTTGGTCCACGTCTCCGACCTGATGTCCAGCAGCAGATACAACGAGCTGGTGGGGATCGTCTCCAAAGAGGTAATAAAACACAACACACACACACACACACACACACACACGACATACACAACATCCAGAAACACACTTTAGTTCAGAATAAAAACACTGTCTGAGGCCCCAAACAGCTGTTTCTTTAACTTTCACGTTCCCCAAAAGCACTTAAATAAGCAACTCAACTGTAAGCTTCTTATTTGTAATACTTCAGAAGAAGAAAAACAATGTAGTGCTACATTTACGTGAGAAGAAATGTTCCTGTTTATGATGCAGATTTTACTCAAAATTTTAATAAAATGCGTTATGCACTAAAGTCACTTAAGTTTTTTTTAACCCTTTTAGATCTCCGGTCATATTGTGGAACTATTAAATAATATTTGCCGATCAATGTCTGTGTTTTTATATTGAAATGTAATGGGACGACTGGTTCCCAGATGCCAACAGAGATTCATTGCTTTATAGTTCATTTGTGGACAATTAAAAAAAAAAACATATAATTCATAGCAGAATCAAAGAATGTAGGTGCAAAGGGTCTCACAATCAAAGGGAGTGCATGTATGCCTGGTAGTGAACAAGTGATTGATGACCCCGTTGATCCGTTTGGTTATCGATGAGCTCTTTTGTCGTTCTCAGACGATAGATTACGTTGAGATGAGGTGCAGCTCTCTCAGCGCCGCTCGCAGACAGCAGCTCGCCGTCACCATGGACGAGATTATATTCATGCTGCCGGAGGACGTGTCCGTCGTCTTCGATCAGTACGGTGAGTCCGGTGCCACCGGCCTTCGTACGTTACACCTACAGGTGGAGGACGCTGGACGACAGACGGGACTTCAGTTGCAATACGGACTCTAGTCCACACAGTGAACGTGTCTTTTTTTTCTCTTTTTCTTCTCAATGAGGAGAGCGTAGCTGCACGCGGTCGCCTCGTCTAAAAAAAATGCATGTTTTTCTGAGCATTTCTTCGCTCTAATGTGAAACAATTTCTGCACACACAGAAAAGTACTCGTGACATCACTGTTAAAAATGGAGAAGCGTGTTTTATCGTAACAAATACCAGAAAAATGTCAGCGGAGCAGACATCCCGGCTGGCCACTGTAAGGATCGTACAACCACCGAACAATGACCATACATTGATCCGTACAACAACCGTACAACGATTGGTACAACGGTCTGTACAACGACCGTACAACGATCATACACTGATCGTACAACAACCGTACAACGATCGGTACAACCGTCAGTGCAACGACCGTACAACGATCAATACAACAATCAGTACAATGGTCTGTACGGATCGGTACAACGTTCGTACAACGATCCATACAACCATCGTACGATGATGGTTACAAGTACGATCGTACAACGTGTACGACTCATAAAATTGTACGAGTGAACAGATCGTCCTCCTAACACTCCGAGGCTACGGCTGTCGGACAGACTCCTCATCCAGAGTATGAAGCTGCATCCTCTAGGTGGCGCTCATGATGGAAAAAAACAATAGCTAGAAGCCCAAACAGATGAAGCTAACACACTGCAACGGTGGTCAGAGAGGTGTTGTTGTGTTGCCATAGAAACATTTAAAAGGCTTCGGAGCTCCTTTTTGTAATGAAGCGCTGCTATAGAAAAAGGCACTATGTGGACCCGGACCTGGTCAAAGGTCATGAAAGCATCTTCATGGACTCATGATGTCACTCCCAGAGCTGGATTCTGATTTCTGTCTTTTTGCCCATTTTTAGGTAGAAAGTTCTGCTTCGTCGTCATGAGGTTCTGGTTCCTGTCGACACATGAGGGCCCCGATGACCCCGAGGGAACGAAGATCTTCAACGTGAACTCCGGTGAAGATGACGGCCCGCCCAAGAAAATAGTGACGGCGGTCTACGAGTGAGTAGACATCAGCATATCATACATACAAACAATCATAAAATCTTCCGTCGCTCAGCTTTGACATCTTTTTTGAAATCTGACAGGAAACTCTTTCTGCTTTAAAGGCTTTTTTTATCATTAATTTGCTCAGATGTTTTCTGCCAAAATGTCTCTTTTTTTCTCTCTTTTTAGTTTTTTTTAAGTACAAATATTTACTTTGAAACTTAATTACGTGTTGGCAAACGCTCAAAGTTACCTGCAGGCCTTCCAACATATGGCACGTCTGTTTTAGTTGGATGGGAAACAGAAGCACGACGCTGACAGTGGCGATGAAATATTTTTCATATGTATATATATGTGTGTGTGTGTGTATATATATATATATATATATAAAAAAAGTCAGTTGTTCTGATTTTGGTTCTAAAGAACTGCAGATGTGATTCGCAGCTGTAACAGAAAGGGGGGAAATAATTCCACTCCCCAGTTTGTGTAACAGTGAAAGCCTCTTTGCGTTTCCTAGGCGGTAATCCCGTTTAGTTGCTGGACCACACGGGGTCGGCTGTTCCACCTAATACCCACCTATCTAGTTAGCCAGACTCCTCGTTCCCTATTGTTTCAGGTCTTGGAATCGGCTCTGAGAAAAGCCTGTTACACCTCAAGTGTTATCCTGAAAAAGCTAGCGGACGGACAGTTTTGGCAGGATGAGGGAGCTATTTTCAGAATCCCTCACCTCCCATTGTTTTCAAGGTGAGACCAAGAGGCAGAACTTTAGTTTGAGTTGAGGTTTGTTTGTTTTTTTAAAGCCCTGCAGTTCGTCTGCTTTGCTCCGGTTCAGGGACTCAGTCGATCCGAGTGTTGAGCTTTTTAAAGTCGAGCTGAAACAGTGAATGTCTGGTTTGTATTTCTGGGTGAAAAAGCATGAAAAAGATGAGCTCACGACATTCTCCAGTTGCAGATTGATTGATGGATGGATGGATGTCGTTATAGTATTGGTTGAAATCAGTTTGCATTAGTCATGTTTCAAAGAAACAGAAAAAAATAGGTTTTGAGTTAAAAATACAAAGATACGAAGGCATTTTTAGGCATATGTTGTTAAATAGGTGCATTATATGACCGGGGATGTGATCTAAAAAGGTTTAAAAGGCTCTTTTTTTTAAATTTCAGCTGGACTTTTAATGTCGTAGACAAATTCCACGCATGAGCAAACTTTAACGCTTCTTCCTCTTTTTGTTTTTCGTCTTCAATTCAGCGCTCCAGCAGCATGCATCGTTTTAACTGCGTCTATGTTAAAATACCAAATGTTCAATTAATGAACTAAATATCCAGCTGCAGAGAGCATCGAGAACGTGACTAGGGAACTATAAACCAAGTTCTTTGGGATGGAAGGGTGGAGGCGAGTCTAGAAAAGGAGGTCTCAGCTGGTTTGCTTTGCAGTCCCTTTTTTTTGCCCTGAATCTAAGTGCGATTGCTGTGTTTACATCTGCCTGAATGAACTGAAGCAGTCTGGTCCAAAGGATGCTCTTCTGAATAATCCGTCTAGAGAGTTGTTTTATATTTATCTATCGAAGCTCCTCCTCTCCTTCCAGATTCCAGCGAGAGCTGACGCGTGGAGCGTCTCCTGACTGGACGGTCACCACCGTTTGGCACTGGCACTGGAAACCGACGGAGTGATTCTTTTTGACTCGACGACGCGGCGATGCCATCTGTCATTCATCGGGACGCAACGGGGGGAAGCAGCGATTGGCTGAATTCACTCATCCATAAATTACTATTTTAAAACCGGACATCTGCGAAGAGCAGACCGAAAGAACGGTGTGTGAAATGGGACCCAGAGCCATAATGCCGAAGACCTCAGAACTTTATAAATGAACCCATCTCACTACTTGAAGGTCGTCCTCAGACCCTCCGGTGCTTTCAAAGTCCCCCTCCAGTGATTTTACACTGAAGAAATAACTCAGCAGACTGTTCTAGGAGGTAATACTCCTTGACTCCTTCTCAGCTCCATATGAGCAGAGTGATGAGTTCACTGGAGGAAGACTTTTTAAGCGTCTCTTGCTTTATATTAAAAAAATAGCTGTTGAGGGAAAAAGCACTCCAGGTTCGTGAACCAGCTTTCAATCAAAATCTAGATCCAACTTAAGCAAATGGGGTTTTTCTCCGTTGTCATGGTGATCGCTCTGTTATCAGCATATAAATTAAGCATGAAACTTTGGTCATGTGACCATGGGATAAGAAATTAAGTTAATATTTGGATGGGGACACAGATATCATACTGACTGCATCTCCATGACAACCATCTGCGGAGGAAGGCCATGAAATGCAGCTGAAAGTTCCAGAAAAAGCTTTAAATGATGTTTTGATGTTTTTGTTTCCAAGGTCAACAATGTACTCAAGTTTTTTTTTTTTTCTTTTTTTAAACAATACGTATCAATCAATCAATCGCTTGATCATAACGCCAAACTAATCTTTTATTTTCTACAAGAATCTGCAGTGGTTGCTTTAAATGTTAAGCTTCTATTGAGGTTTGGAACAAATCATTCAACAGATTTAATTATGTGCTTTTATTAAATTAAATTAAATTTCAGTACGTGCCTCTCTTTGCCCTTTTTTGAACGCAGTGAAAATGTTTTTGAAAGAATAAAAACGTATTTCTAAATCTTACTTTTTCCAGTGATCTTTGACTTTACAACACATTATTATATTATTATTGGAAATGTTTGGATCAGACGAGCTGGACACAATCCTACGCAGATCTTAATCTTTAAATGCTATGATATGAATAACGGTGTAGGCTGATATTTATCTGGAACTGCAGACATGCTGGGTGAAAACAGAATGAATAGATATGTGCAGCGTTTGAATGTTGATTTTAGAATTTAAATGACTTTCAGTGTTGAGTAGTGAGCAGGAGGGGGCGTATGTTCTGGTGCATGGTTACGGACGACTGTTGAAGCAAGTTCATACAGATGAGATCACGAGCGTTAACATCCAGTGAATATACTCTCTATGTTGCATCGCCGCCGCAAGCCAGAGAAGAAGAAGAAGAAGCAGAAGAATATTCCCAGCTGTTAAACCATCACACAGCAGCACACAGTCGCGGCCAGAAACGTGTCACTTGTCAAAAACATCACGTCTGACGGGCTCCTGAATGCCGCGTGTCATCCCCATTCTGCTGGAGATATTATTAATGTTGACAACATATCTTGACAAACAGAGGAATTCTGTCATTAGGGGCCACTAATTCATGCATAATGAAACACGCTGAGGATTATTCTAATTTCCCTGCATGGAAGATGTGTGCTGTGTGTGTGTGTGTGTGTGTGTGTGTGTGTGTGGAAGTTTGCGTGGGGGGGTTCTTGGTTCCAGTGGAGCATCTTTGCAGAATCATAATGAGATTAAATGAGTGCGGTTAGCTTAGCACATGTCAGTATGCTCGTGGATACGGTGAGAGCACATTAAAACAATTTAGCACGCCCGTGCATCACTCAGTTTAATGGAAATTAACAGGAAGACAAAAACAAGTGGTGAATGTACAAAAAGCTAATGGTTTTTTTATTAGTTATTTCACCGTTTTGTAATCTTCAGACGTGTGAGATCGGTCGAGGCTGTGTGCCAAAGCGTTTCATTAATCCGGTGAGCGAAACAGATTGCTAAACAATTCCTCCAGTCTGGATGTATGTCTGCACGAGTCTCGGCTCCGAGGAGACAGAAATTAATTCTCAAGCCATCTCTCTCGTCAGACTCCCCACTCCGAGGTTGATTAATGGAATTAACAAGTCAAATATGCCTGGAAATCAAATCTAAATACTTTGACCGAACACACGATAAAAGGCTATGGGAGAGAGAACGCACCTCAGTATTTACTCTGGTTCCATCATCATAGTAAGTGTTGTTAAGTCGAAAGCAATCAATTAAAGGTTTAACACCGTTTCACAGCAGCTTAGGTGAACCGACAAAAGATGACACGTTGCCTCCGAATAAAAGACAGATGAAACGTCGACATGACAAATGAGCAATTTCTCTCTTTTCATTTAAATGGTGACGTTGATGCTCTTTAAACATCTCTCGACATGTTATAGGGAAAACATCCACGTTTATTTCCAACAGTTAATATTTTGTGTGGTGACTATTAAACACGTGGACCGGACAGCGTCAGGAATGTTTAGGTGTTTATGGAGATCAAATAAAACCCAAAATAAACTTTAACTACACTTGAACGACTAGTCTTCTTTTATTTGAATGTGAATCTCATCTAAAGCCTTTTAATTGACTGATTTCCCCGTGTGTTTGTAGATTCTACGTTGGTTTTGAATCTACTAAAATCATTAACACATTCTGCTTTGCTCCATGTTCCATTTTCCTGCATGCCGATGTGAAAAGAAGAGAAAATATTAACGTAGTTTGTATATTTGTTTCCATATTTAGGTGAGAGGATATTTATTGGTGTAGAATGTGCTTCAGGATTCATTGACGGCTCCAATGAATATAATACACAATCAAACAAGTTCCCAATGATGGAGATTGAAGGAGCAGTCGGGTTCTCCAGCATGACATCACAGAACTAAGAAAGTGCATGTATTAAAAAGAGAGGAATAACATTAAATAATCCTATTTCTTTGGTGGGTCTCCGCCAGGAACTGCAAACGTATGTGTATGAGATCATTAATCTGATTTTGGCCACTGAAAAATCGGTTTTACGTGTTGCATTAATATATAGATTTATAACCGTGATCATGATAAAGTAACAGTATGGAATAAAAGGTTCAGTGAGCTGAATTAGAACAGCAGCAGCAATAGAAAATGTGACAGCGCAGATACATTATGTGCAGATGATGCAGTTCTAAGTATTTAGTGAGGTCACATACCAGCTCACACAAAAAAAATGAAACGTATCGTTTCTTGGGAGTTCTCATATTAATGCAAGAATGCATCACTTCAAAGAAAGCACGGCTGAATTTTGTTCGTTCAGATCCCAGGAAGCCGAGTTCATACAAACAACAGAATAACAGCGAGTTAACGTTGGTCTAGATGTACAAAAATAAATGTCCCACTTGCAAAGGCAAACAAAACACAAAGAGATTGGGATTTACATTACAAATACTTTTTTGTTGTTGTTTAAAAACAGCTTTACTTGACTCTGAGGTTAACGAGAACGGTGATGTGAGGATTTTTACTCAACGGTTGTGATGTGAAATCCATTCTTCCCCTTCATTGTGTCAAAATCTAAAACATTTTGGAGCTTCACAGTTTTGGAGATATTATTAGACAGAAATATTTGCTGTGACGAGGAAACGCTGTGCTTCGTACAAACGTATCGAGTATCACATAGCTTTTATTTCCTTGAGCACGTCACGGAAAGCCTCAACACAAACCTCCCCGGCCGGATGCTTCAGGGTCGCCAGCTTCCAGGCCTCCTCGAACGTCTCCGCGGAAACATCAGCGCCCACGTTCCTGAAGATGTCTGCGATCTGTGAAGAGGAGCATGAGGAGCGATATATCATCCACTAAAACATGGTGAACATACACCTGACAGATTTATGTATTCATCTTTTATCTAACTGCACTGCAGCAACTGGAAACTGACAGTGATCTCTGTTTAACACTGCTATTCATTGGACCACATTAAAATATGTATAAACACCATCTTCCATGATTATTCCGTGACATTTTTCATGACTGTTCGATAGCGGTTGCCATGGTGGCCTCTCCTGTGGGATCTTATTCTGTCGTTGAGGCAGCGTTGATCTCGTACGTACCTCCTTCTTGGTGCGAGGACAGAAGAAGTGTTCCTCGTGAACGCCCTGCAGAGCGTGAGCTGGCGGACTGAGGAGACTCGCGGCTGTGGACGTATCGCCATAGTTGTTAGTGTCACTGACTCTCTTTAGGCGTGGAGCTGGAAGGTCGGAGCGCACGGACGGGATCCCAAAGGTGCGGCCGTCTACGTTAAAGATTCAAATTCAAGATTCAAAGGGTTTGTGGTCATAAGCACAGTAAAGAAATGTGTTCCCCTGTACAATGAAAGTCTGTGTCTGCTGTCCACAGAATGCCAACAATGCAACATCTAATGATAAAAATAGATTCAATAGTACAAAAACAAAGTATTTTAAAAGGCAGCAGGCAGGCATGTGAGACATAAAGAAAGATAATGATTACTTTTAGGAGAGTGAATGAAAAATAAATGTTGAATTAGCGCTTATAACACTAATATAAAAAATACAAACAAAAAGCATGAGCTGCTGGATTTAAACAGGTTCAAGTGGACGATTCTGATTCTTTTCCAGTATGAGGAGGTGAGACTTATCTACAAGAATGTAATACACTTATAAAATGTCATGTCATTCACAATGTGATTCAAATATATGAAGCTCGTGTCTGACTATTTTTTCTGTTGTAATTTCTGCCTTACTTGTAGCCGGATCACCGACAGACCCGATGACGGTGGAGGAGGTCATGAAGTGGTCTGGGGATGCCTTGGGTCGCCTCACGGTCCTGAGGGTCTTCAGTAAGCTGCCTGGATTAATGGGCTCCAGGTCCTGAGGCTTGATTAAGGGCTGAGAGGCTGATTCTGACGGAGGCTTTCCCTCCACGTTGGCTGGAGGCGTGCCGGTCTGATCTGCAGGAGACAAAGAGAACAGAAAACTCTGCATCATCCAAATGATAAAATCTTAACTGAGTCCTTTAAACTGTGATAATTTAAACACTTCCAAGTCTTTTACTGCAAAATTCTGAAGTGAGAGTCTGCATAGAAATGTGCCCACTATCATAGTCGTCATCGTGATAAATAAACTGATATATTACGATGATCAATCGTCAAAATGCGTTGCTCTCGGCTGTTGAGGGGCATCTTGTCCTTCCAGTTGAGGAAGTTTGCAAAGTCCAGGAAGTCGATCAGTCCGTCCTTGTCCGTGTCGCAGCAGTCCACCAGGTCGTCCAGGACCGGCCGGCTCACGTCCAGCTGGAACTGACGGCACACGGCCTGCAGGTCCTCTCGGTCAATCAGCCCCTTGCCTCCCTAGTGAGTTACATAAAACACACACTCGTACTAACGTGTTGCGATTGGTGAGCCTTCTCAGGTGTGTGAGACGGAGACAGGAGACTTTTAGTAGTACTGTTACTTTAACATACCCGGTCATAATGTTTGAACGCCTGCAGCAGGGAGGGGAAGTTTTGGAAATTGAGCTTCTTCAGATGGTGTTGCACAGCGCTGACCAGGCCGCGGCGTCGGTCCCCGCCTCGCACGTGTTGGCCTGGCTCCGTGGAGTGGATAAGCGCTCCAACACCTGTGTTGTTGCAAATGTTTGATGACGTGAAATCAAAAAGCATTTTTGTTCAGGACACACTACATCTGCTGAAATGCTTTTTTTAATATATATAAATAAACCTACCAAATTCATCCAACGGCAGGAGTTTTCCAAAGGTGTGATCTGGTGGAAGATTCAAGGTATTTCCTCTCCTGAAAAGATATATTTAAAGAGAGAAGGAAGTTTAACATTTGTTATTAAAGTACACTCCGAGGTCATAGAATTGATCAGAAGGAGTGCGATGGAAACTTACACTTTGTTCACTTTGCCCAGGAGAGACGCCATCTTCTCCTGGTCCCCGATTCTCTTCCAAACAGGCGTTGGATTATAAAACCTGTGGCATATTAATCAGGGTTCCTACACCTTTTCCAAAGTCAAATCCAAGCACTTTCAAGCATTTCAAGGTGCATTTCCATGCTTTTCCAGCACCTTCCAGCTGTGGTAAACTCCATATTTGTATCAATCCAATGGTCAGTATTCAGTCTACTTATTCTGTCACTTGTTCATCACATTAAATGAGATGTTATTGTCCTCTAAACAACCAACATGATGTTTGGAGACAGCTTTTTACAGAAGGACCACAAATGAAAGGAAAACTAATTCCACTAACAGATCCACAGAAATATAATCACCAACTATTTTCATCATCTGTTCATCATCAAAAGTCATTTTTCATAAAGAAATGTCAGAAAATGCTGTTTTCAGTCCCTCAAATATGGAGATCTTCTTTTCTCTGTGTTATATCATATGTCATCACATAGAACATACATTTCAAGCACTTTCAAGCACTTCATTCTAAATCCAAGCACTTTTCAAACCTTGGAAACACCACACTAAAATTCAAGTTATGTGAACACTGAATGAATAATGGTGTAATGGAAGGACAACAGGAACACTTGTGCCCACTCATTTCAGTTCTTACTTGTCAGCCCCCAGCCAGTGAAGACATTTGGCGAGATCACGGCCGTCGTTGAAATGAGGCGTGAGGATCCCAAACCGGTAGTCGTTACCGTGGCGACTCCAGTCGAACTTCCTGTCAATCCTCTCCCCTGGAGCAGAGCACGGTGATTTTATTGTGAGGAAAGCCATATATCAGATTTTAAAAAATGATCAATAAAATTCAACAACTAGATAGTGACATCGAATGTTTTTCTTACCAACATAATGGGCGTTACGGATGTTAGCCTCGTGTCCCATCTGAACTTCCGTCTCCAGCTCCTCTGCTGCTTTCGGAGGGTTTAGAATCTCACGCACATCCAACCCTGCACAAAAAGGTTAAAACTTCCATCATCTACTGCTTAACCTGTAATCAGGGTCGCAGGGGGGC
Source organism: Chelidonichthys spinosus (assembly GCA_029853015.1). Taxonomy (NCBI): domain Eukaryota; kingdom Metazoa; phylum Chordata; class Actinopteri; order Perciformes; family Triglidae; genus Chelidonichthys; species Chelidonichthys spinosus. The sequence goes on along the minus strand of CM056834.1, from coordinate 4,475,627 downwards.
TGGAGGGCTATCCCCATCCTGCATGTCTTTGGACTGTGGGAGGAAGCCGGAGAACCTGGAGAGAACCCACGCTTACACGGGGAGAACATGCAAACTCCACACAGAAGGAACCCGAACCAGACCCCGGGAATCGAACCCGAGACCTTCTTGCTGTGAGCAGTTTAGTCTTAACAGACAATTCTTTCCTTTTTTTAATTCATCATCAGCCATAACCTTATTTGGTGATACTCATACCTTTAACTGTCTTCACACCATACGTAGTTTTTGCGTTATGCCAGGAAGGAAGTCCAGCATGAATACGGTTATGTGACCTCCTCACCGCCGCTTCACTGAGATCCTGTAACTTCTGCTGGAACAAGGTCTTCTGGGGAGGATTTAGCAAGCTTCTGCTCTGTTGGAATCATGTCAAATTAGTAAGTTAGATCCATATTCCAAATGTGAGGTAGTGCAAACCCTAATGTTTACATCTTTAACGCAAACCCTAATGTTTACATCTTTAACGTTAACCCACAGGGAGTGTGTGTGTGTGTGTGTGCGTGTGTGTGTGGTACTCACAGTGAGGGAAGGTTTGGTGCTGATGCCGTGAACAAGATGACTGGCAACATCTGGATCATTTGCCTTCCCATGGTGCACTCTGATAGCTCCTGGTTCTGGCTGGAAATTGTTGCTGTACTTCCTGATCACCGGTGGGGTCAGGGGCTGGAAAGTCGAGGGGGAGTAACAAAGTACAAATACTCTGTTACTTAAGTAGAATTTTCAGGTATCTGTACTTTAATCGATTGATTTAATTTTCTGACAATTTTTTACCTTTTCCTCCCTACATTTTAAAACAAACATCTATACTCTTCAAATCTTCAAAACAGGCTTGTTACTTTAGTTTTAATGCATTTGGGGGGTTAAGGGGAATAATTAATTAATTTTTTTATTATTAATATGAAGGTGATCTCCCTAGAAAAAAAAAACAGCCAGTAGAAATGTCCTTCAAAGTGATACTTTTTACCTTGAGTACATTTTTCAAAGAGTAGATTTTAGTCCTGCAACGTACTTTATACTTAATTATTTGAGTACATTCCAGGGCGTGTACTTTTCCCACTTTTACCTGAGAATAAAAGTTGAATCAGCACTTGTACTTTTACCTGAGTCTTTTTGAACAAAAGTATCTGTACTTCTACTACTTGAGTATAGAAAATACTTTTGACTGGATAGGAGACAGTAAACCTGCAGCTATCTGCACTTCCATAGCGACACTCCCTGGCTAAAGGAGTTGCAGCTAGCGTCACAAACTAAGCTAACTGTTAAAACGCTCAAATAAAAACACGTTAAAAAGTACGTTACCCGTGCCGCTTCTTGTAAGCAGGATTCGGTCCCGTCTCCTACGGGTATACGTTTCCCGGCCTGTTGTTTAAAAGACAAATGCCGTATTCCGTAAGTCAACAATTAATTTATGCTAATTTAAGTTAGCTAATGCGACGTCAGTTACGTTAGCAGCTTACCGTGGGAACGTCCGGACGTCGGCCTGTAACGTCGTATCTCAGCCGCTGGAGGCGTTTCCGTCGGCCATAATCAACTTCAATTCAAACGTAACAGCGACGGAGGCAACCGAGTTGACGTCGGTCTTTAAATTAGTACCTTTAACCTTTTTACGTTCGCCTTGTTGTTAAGCCCGGAAAAGTTTTTAAACTACTTTTCTAACAACACCGCAGTAGTTAGAGCAGGAGGGCACCTGTTGGAGTTTCTCGTTGCCTAGCAACAGCGTCAGCATATGGAAGCCCATTTCCGTTACCGTCAGAAGAAAAAAAAAACTGAAACTTTATCAAAACCAATAACCTAGTATCTCAGAATGATGAGAAACGTTATTTTCTATCTAGTACTACGTGGGGGGTTGTTGTTTTTTTACTCCTTGATTTTTTTTTAACATTTATTTATTTATATTTGTTAAAATATCGCTGAAAGTGTTAATAGTGTTATTTTCTATTTATTGATTTATTTCTGACAGTGGCTGAAATGTGCCTCCATATAAGACCGCTCAATTAAAAAGGTTATTTAAAAAAAATCACAAATATACGAAAAGTCTTTTTGGTTATTATTTATTTATTTATTGCCGGACAGTACTTGGGGGGTTAACTCTGGATAATTTATTTATTTATTGTCCTGGAATCTCGCTGAAAGTGTTAATAGTGTTATTTTCCTATGTATTATAAGACACATATCAGTATATTGGGAATGAATCCGAGCATGTGATTGGTCCGTTGCACTGCTACGTAGGGGGATTGTCAAATCCAGTCATACGATCATGCGAAAAGGGAAGTTGAAAGAAGTGGGAGAGGGACATCGCGGAGCCTTATGAGAGCCGACGTTACCGCAGCTGGCCGGAGGCAGTCGACACACCGAACAGACACTGAAGTGCCACAAAAGATTATTGCCCCCCCCTCCCCCTCTCCCGAAGACACCATTCACGATCACTAGCGTCCTCCTTTTCTCTGGAAGGTGAGTAGCTAATGTTAGGTTAGCGGCTAATGTTAGCTGGCTAACTGGCTAAAAGGGCTACGAGGAGAGGGCTCCTCCCGATGCTAACGTTAGCTAGCCGACAGTTAGCATTATAACGTAACGTTTGTACGGCTGGCTGGTGAATCTCCATGTTTAGATTGGATTGCCTGCTGTTGACTTACGTTTAATTTATATATATATATAAAAGAGAGCAACTGCAACTTAATGTAGTTAATGGATTGGTGTAAATTGGCGTCACGCAGCTAACAGCTAGCTAACCCTTAGCTAGCTGTCACTAGCTGTACACACCCAAAACTGCATCATCTGTGTTTTTGGCATTCACCAAAACAAGATGTAGTGGGTGTGTATGTGTGTGTGAGAGCTTGGTGTTTACGACACTCAGCTAGCTTGGAAAACTAAAAGCATCACGGGAGGAATTCATGTTTTCTTTTAGGTTTTGTGCTCACCGAGACTATAGATTATGAACTTACTAAGTTAGCTTTGTTGCTAACGCTAGCAGTCTGCTAATTCGAGGCAGTCAACAACAACAACATGACAGGTTTATTTGTGGTTAGCTGTGTTTCGTAACGCGATTTCGACGAAGCTGATGCTCTTGTGTGTCCACACAGATGAGGTTGTTTATTAGCTGGTTTATGTGGTTGATGTGTTGTTTTTTTATCCACCTTAAATCTACTTGATCGCCTTGAAACATTTCCCCAGATATGGGCTCAGATGCAAATCCCTCATTTATGACTTAAGTCTGCCTCTCATAACTTATAACTCATAATAATATTATGGACTATATCGCATAACTTATAGAAGCAGGTGGTGTGTTGTCACAGTTGCACCAGTTGCTCCACATTTCGAGATGTTGAATTGCTGCAGGCAAGAAACCGTGACAACTCTTTTGGCAGCAGGAGTTTAAAACAATGTTGGGGTTACTTTCAGGATAGCTACAGCATGTGTAGGAGGATGTATTTGTCATTAGTATTATTAGTCTGTGATTATTGTTATGGTGGTCTATTCTAGAAGTTTGTTTATTAGATTAGAACGTTGAATGTGTTTTCTTTGCTAGTTATTTGTTTAGTCAAGTATGTTTTCTTGTTAAGCATATTTCAACTTTGCATAATGAAGGCAAGGCAACTGTATTTGTATAGCACCTTCCAACAACAGGGCAATTCAAAGTGCTTTACATACAACATTAAACACATTGGAGAAAAGAAAACATTAAAACAAGACAATAAAATCAAATAAAAAAAAAATAAAATCAAGAATATCAAGGGAATAGACATTACAGTGCAGAATAAGAACTCCATCAATTGTAGTGTTTTACTGAAAGGCAGCGGCAAACAGAAGTCTTGATGTAAAGAGCTGAGATTTGCAGCAGACCTGCAGCTTTCTGGAAGCTTGTTCCAGATAATGTGGTGCATTATAAGTATTAACTCTGGGGCACCTGATATTGTAGAGGTAGGTAGGCACTGTATAGGACCAGAATGCACCTGGGCGGCAGCAGGAGCCATCCTTTGTTATATTGTATGCTTGTTGGAAAATAAACCATCAAAAAAAACTTTGAATGGATAATTCACTTCCACCTCCCCATGGTGCATCAATGGCCCTTTGATTATGATTCAGATTGATTTATGTGACGAACAAATGGCCACTACAGTATGTTTTTTAGTTCTTTTGCCCTACCTGTTACACTTATCTGCTCAGCTTGTTGTGGCAAGCTACCAACAATTGTTTGACCGGTAATGTGAAACTCTTGTTGACTCTTGTTGTGTGGAGCGAAGTACAGTAAAATCCCCCTCCACGGTCGATGATCATCTGTTTTATTGTTGGCCTCTGCGTTAGATCTGCTTGTATTATTAGAATGACAGTTTATACATCATTGAATTTCCTGTTTATTATCTTCCTTCTACAGACAAAGTGCGTAAATATTTTAGTTTCTTCTACGACTTTTTAGTTGACGATTAATAAAAATCCAGAGGTGTCAAAAAGTAAAGACATTCTTTACTCGAGTAGAAGTACAGATACTTCTGCTCTGGTAAAAGTAGAAGTACAAATACTTGTGTTCAAAAAGACTCTGGTAGAAGTAGAAATACTGATTCAACTTCCCTCCTCAACATAAAACCTAGTTATTAAAATAGAGTTTTCTCATCCAGTCTTTATGTTGTCTGTGTTTTGTGTCACTGTTTTAGTCTCAGTCACCAACAGAGAAAATATTTATCTTATCAAAATCATTTAAAGAAACTCATGCTTAATTCTCTCCTTGTGGTGATCATGACTCATAGTTGCAATACAATGTTAATTTTCTTATAATCACAAAGATATATTTATCTCCTGACGAACAATCTTGAGTGATTGAGATTTTCTTAAAACGGCACTGACACTTTGTTTTCTTTTCTCTCTTCTGATCACAAAGTTTCTACAGCTTTCGCAGCACATCAGCGCCCAGAGGAAGAGACCGGGCAGTGTGACATGGCAAGTAGAGGCGGAGCTACACGACCCAATGGGCCAAACGCAGGCAACAAGATCTGCCAGTTCAAACTTGTGCTTTTAGGAGAGTCGGCTGTGGGGAAGTCGAGTCTCGTACTTCGTTTCGTCAAGGGACAGTTTCACGAATTCCAAGAGAGCACGATCGGAGGTATGTGTCTTCGTTGTGCTCCCTTCGCTGAGCATCAAATATCAAGATAGTATTCATAAGGGACGGGTACGAACAGATAGCTGTCACAAGAGTCGCAGTTCCAGTCAGTAAATAGATTAAAAAGTGTGACAATAAAATCAGTGTTTGTGTTGTTGGAGTAAAGGAAATATAACTTAGAGAAGACAGGATTCAGTTGAGAAATAGAGGAAATGAAGAGGAGTTTAGGAATAATTAGGTGAATCTCTCGGTATCTACAAACATTCTGGTTTATCCAGCAGCTTACGTGAGATCAAAGCAGTCATGGCCCGTTACACGCTGCTCCCTCGATATCGTACAGATGATTAACATTCTTTATGCAGTTGCAGTACGAACCGCTACATGCTTATTTTTCATCCCTTCCTCTGCCTTGTCGACCTGCAGCCGCCTTCCTGACTCAGACGGTATGTTTGGACGACACAACGGTCAAGTTTGAAATCTGGGACACGGCCGGTCAGGAGCGCTACCACAGTCTGGCTCCCATGTACTACAGAGGGGCCCAGGCAGCCATCGTGGTCTACGACATCACAAATGAGGTGAGTCAGGTGCCGGCTCTTCTCTGTCACGTGTTTGGTCTGCTGCTCTCGTTAGGGCCGGCTTTCACACAGCACCCGATTTCTATTTCAAATTTATTTTTAACCACCTTAAAAACAAATGAAGGCCTATTTTTAACTATTCAAATTATAATTTTTGTTACATCTAAACAATAAAATGAACAAAAGCAAGCAAACAAAGAGTAATTCCCCCAACCTTCACTTTTAAAACTTTAGAAAATAAATAAAAGATATCCGGCCCACATTTTTATTTGCCCATGAATATACCTAAAGTCTTTATATGCATATTTGGCATTGACTAGCTAGTTGCTAGGCGACGGGAGCGGCAAAGGTGACCCAAACAGGAAACATTTCAGGAGCCGCCTCGGTCCTCGGAAGGATGCGGCCGCTGCATTTGGACACAGCCAGAGCTGCGAGTGTATCGTAGATGTAAATGTTAACTACATGTGAAAACGACAAAATGTCCTTCTATTCCATTTGTTAATTGTTTTGATTTTAGGAAGAAGTAAAGCAGTACATTAGGTTCTTTATTTTATTTTACTTCCACATGGCATCACCCTGCCTCCCGTTCTGCTCTTACTCTACTGATTGTTTCAGATTTCACTTGATCAAGATATTGGCAAGAGCATTGGCCAGCTATCATGGGAAGCCTCCTGATCTCATCATTCCATCACATGGGTCTTATTGTTATTTTCACTGAGTCACCCTCCGCCCTGTTGTGCTTGCCAGGAGTCATTTGTACGGGCGAAGAACTGGGTTAAAGAGCTTCAGAGACAAGCCAGTCCAAACATCGTAATAGCTCTGGCTGGAAACAAGGCTGATCTGGCCAACAAGAGAGCGCTGGACTTCCAGGTTTGTGTTCTTCACGTCCTCAATCATTAGTTGTGTAAACAGAACCGGAGAAGGCCGACATTAAACATCCACAGGCTGATTGTTATTTGTGAACCGATGTTGACGTGCTATCACGATCTCTGTCTACGTGTCGTTGACCCCGCAGAAGTCCTTCTAATGAATGATTTCCTTCCGTAGGATGCACAGTCGTACGCAGACGATAACAGCTTGCTCTTTATGGAGACGTCAGCCAAGACGTCTATGAACGTGAACGAGATATTCATGGCCATCGGTGAGTGTCTCGCTCCATCTTTTATATACTTATTTGTGTGAAGATTTATCTCTTTTTATTTTTATCACGCAACATATATCTTAAGGAGAACTGTTTGCCACCTGTGCTGCTGTCGGGTTTGCTTTTCACACCTGTAGTTCAGACAAGAGGTAAAAGCGAGACGTTGTTTTTGAGCTCCGGTTCCCGATCACAGTGACATTAGAACAGACGGCTGAAGTCGAGCTGAAGCATCGTTTCCAGAGTCTCGACCTTCTCTTTGGTGGCGTATGTCTGAGTGAAACAGGAGGCGGGGCATAACTTTGGGAAGAATTTGCAAAGCTCACCACGTTCTCCACCTCTGATTGATGGATGGCTGTCATGATCTTATTGGTTGAAATGGGCCGATACCAGCTGATGGAAGCATATTGTGTTTTCCCAAACAGTAAAAACACTGGATATTGATATTAAAATATAAAGAAGTTTTTGTCTGCATTTATTGAAATCAAACAAAGTAAAAATATCAGTTTAAAAAGATGTATAAAACAATCATTTTCATGAGGAGAAAGGAGGAATAGGGATGTAAAGCAATCTGATGGGGTAATCATTGTTATTCTTCTATTTACATGCAATCATGTAAAGGAGAAATATCGTGTTTTATTGTAGGGTGTTGGTTTATTTAATTAATGTATTGAAGATTTCTTATTAGTATGGAATAAGGGTAGGAGCAGAAAAACGTAGCTTTCTTTATACAAACATACATATACATATATACCACATAGCTTCTTCCTACTCCTTTTAAGAACATTTATTCACAAATTTATGTTGTTCATTTGTTTTATTTGTTTTTATTATTTGTTTATTCTTTTCTATTCTATTGTTAGGTAGGTGCATAATAAGACATGGGGATGTGACCTAAAAGGGTTAAACAGTTATTTAAAATTGACTTTTTGGTGTCGTCATGGTGATCTTGTTGCCGTGTCGTTGCAGCAAAGAAGCTGCCGAAGAACGAGCCTCAGTCGGCCGGAGCCAGCAGCGGGCGGAACCGGGGCGTGGACCTGACGGAGACGGCTCAGCCCACCAGCCGCTCCTGCTGCAGTAACTAACTCTTCCTGCTCATCTTCCTCACACACACTCACTCACACTCACACCCTCCCTCCTCTGCCTCCCCTCCCCCCCTCCTCCCATCTGAACATCTGGACATCGGGCTCCTCGGCTTCCTGACGTCAGACCTGACCGTCACCCTCCCCTGGAATAGCTAAAAGACTCTGTATAGCTGCATTTCTAATACCTTTTTGTTTGTTTTTTGTTGATGTTCTTTTCTCTTTTTTTTTAAAACTTTTTTTATGAAGTGTATATCAGTATAATGGATGCATGTATCACTACAACGCCTACAAACACATTTGTATCTCTTATTCAGTTGGAAGACGAGCCCCACGTTAAGAAAGAGGAGCGAGAATCACACAAACGTGTGATTTCTTTCCCCCAGAGCGTAGCCTCATTTTGTCTCCACGGCATCGACTGGATGCGAGCGGCGTTGCCTGTAAAAACTTAAGTTCACAGTCGGAAGAAAATCCAGATCTCTCCGACGTGAGACGGCGCCAGGAAAAGGACCGATGTGCGAACCAAGAATCCTGACAACTGTTACACGAGAAGACGTCTTCATCCAAGATCTCCAAACGGAAAGTGCGGAAAATGAATTTGGTACTGTCCATTTTTTTTAAGAAGTTGGAAAATACATGAAAAAAAAGTCTTTGAGAGTATTGAAAAAGAAAAAAAAGCATCTTGATAACACATCTGGCTTCCTATTATGCACAACCATCTGTAGAGCAATATGAGCTTGTCACATCGCCGTACATCATATTGAACAATAAAAGTCTCGGCTGGTTTGCGAGGAAACATCAGGCGAACCCAACACCTTCAGGTTTTTAATTCCGGCGTTGCTATTTATCAAAACGCTTTCCTGCTGCAGCGGCGTCAAGGTCGAGACGGAGGTTAAGCTCCGACACTGATACGGCGTCACGCGGATTAAAAAAAAAAAGACTGTTTAAACATCCGGCTTCATGAGCTGCAGAGACTTTTAAAAGTCCGGCGTTCCTCTTTTCTCCACTCGGCTCCGGTCCGGTCCCGGCCAGTAGTCCACCTCCACATCTGTCAATCAAAAGTTTTTAGAAAGCAGTTCAGACGGCACACAAACAGGAAGTCGGACTGCCACCCGTTGTTACAAGTCTGTGAGGGAAAAATCTACTCAAACGTTCTTCTAGGGTGCACCGTTGTCCTCTTCCTCCTTTTAGCACACGGCCTGCAGAGCTCCGAGCTCGCAGGGACATTTATCTAGAGATTCTGAACAATTGTACAGTTTATTCAGTTTTGGGGTTTTTGTTTTTCATCCTCGACCAAAGTGGTCACATGTTAAGCAGTGGTGGTCTTCTTTTTTTTTTTGGTATATGTAGTGTTATTAACAAACTCCCTCTCTGGTGTCTTGTTACTTTTATTCTCAGAAATGGTCCATGGTCATGTTTGAAAGGAACTTTTATTGCATTGCACAGTGTTGATCATGTTTTAATTAACGACCGCCCTTCGATTTTATATGACGGACTGTATTGGATTTGCTAACCTTCGGCTGTAAGCAGGTGGCATAATTAACCTTACTGGTGGTCTCTTCTCACAGCTTAATGAATTTTAATGATGTAAAACAGCATTACTAGTGATGGGCTGATCAGTTCTGAGTGTCTGAATACGACTAAATAAATTCAATAAAGAGGTCTCTCGTATGCTCGTTATTCTGAAGACGTCACAAAAGGAAAAGCTGTGAAATATTATACAAGATTATGCTTTTAATTTTGATTACGAAACACCCGTCTCTGCAGATTTCAGTTTCCTGGTTCTCGTAGTCCTGGAGAGGATGCGGAGGATTTCTAACCAGAGCTGCGATGATTCATCAAAGAGTCTACAGCCATGTCTGTCTTTAGGTCCAATTTCTTCTCATAAACAAATGACATATTTTGACCTGAGGATGGCGCTATATGAGCAGTTAAAAATCAAGTTTCATTGCACGTTGCACAGACATGTCACTCAAAACCACAAACGTCGACCAGATTCCAGATTTTTAAAAGCAAAATCATTTTTGTTTAATAATGAAACGATGAAATGATACAAAGAACACTCGGACTAGTATTTTCATGTCTGTACAGAAGTGTGTTCGAGTGGCGATGCAACAGATGCCGAGATAATCCCAACTTTTAGTCCCTGGAACGGGTCAATTCTGAATCCTACAATTCCCATAATGCAACTTGATGATATTTCTGAGAACCCTTCTTGCCTGGGAAACACGGACCTCTTTAGAACTCTCGCCTCGTGTCTGAGCTCTCGGCCGTCTTCCCCTCTGACTCTTCACACACTCCACATCCCACGTGTGAAGACCCTCACTAGTCCTCTGAACCCTGAACCAGGCTGATCACATGTTTGGCCAAGACTCAAGTCTCTGTGCACACATGACCCCCCCTGTTCCTCCTGTCAAATATCACCCTGACAACCTCAGCTTTTCACCCGGTGCTGCCCACACACACACACACACACCAGTGGAAGGAAAGTCAGTCGATGGAAAGAGTCCCGAGGCTGCACGGTGATCAATAACGGGTTCTCCTTGATGTGGTGTTGATGACGTCCCCCATGAACAGACTGTTTATTAAAGGGTCAGTCCACCAAATCTACAGCACACTTTCCATCATGGCTCCCCTGATATCTGGTCCGTGTGCTGGAGAATGAGATGAGGCTTTAGGTGCCGACCCACGGCAGGAGATCCAACATTCAAAGGGAAACAAAGCAACATGTGAGAGAAGTTCAAACAACAATAAAACAGTGCAAACAAACAACATGCATCTCTTTCTACAAACAGAAACCGTTTCTTCAGTAGACTATTTTACAGAGAAACCTCAGAGTGGAGTTTCTTTGTGTTGGCAGAGAAAACAAACGTGAGTCGGACCGATGAGTCACCGCGTCACATGACGGAGCCGCTCGTCTGCTTCATCGACCCGTCGACCAGAACAGAAGATGAACACCGAGCAGGGTTTTCAATTCCAACCTTTCCAGAGATTCTAACCGCTGATGGTTCTCTGTGCAACCACTCAAACTGATCCTGGAAATGTCATCTCGGCCCGGCGACTTGTTATATTGGTGCCAATAAAGCTTATTGAATTGAGATTGAATGTGGAGACAGCAGCAAAGGCTTCTCCATCACTGTTGATGCTTAAACAGCTTTACAGTATGATTCTCTAAATGTGTTATATCTATTATGGAGTATGATAATTGTGTTTTATATCACTGCATACTAAATATAGCCTATTATTTTACACATAACGCTAATGATTTTCACTGCAAATTTAACACATGCACCAACATGAGCACACAGTTTAACATCCGCAAACTGACAAAGAAAAATAGATCTCCATCCACATGGTGGGATGATGGTGGGGGGTCTAGAACCAATGTCCCTGTGGGAGATACAATGTGAAGAAGTGACCTCTAGGATGACCTTCAAGCTCTTAGAGAGTAATGATGTATTATAAAGACTGAAAAACCCACACGAGACAAAACGTCACAGAAAAAGAAGAAGACGTGGTTAGATTTGCTTGGTTTCTCCCAATAAATCATGACATAAAGCCTATCTTGGGCTACACAACAGCCTATTAATAATAATAATAATGCAAAAATGTGCCTCAATAAATCATCATGTAGACTAAGTTGCATAATCCAAATTTGCTGGACCATCGGAGCAGAAATCTTCATCTTCATCAAAAGTGAAACTATAAGAAGTTAGATGGAAGGATCCACTCGTGCAACACCGGGGACGCCCGGTTCTGTTGGGTTGAAGATACCAAAGTGTTTTCAAAATAATTTAGCCGTTTTGCCAAGAGTCGTTGAGTTGAGTCGTTGGGGTCAGCTGAGAGTCGTTGGGGTCACCTGGGAGTCGTTGGGGTCAGCTGAGAGTCGTTGGGGTCACCTGGGAGCCGTTGGGGTCAGCTGAGAGTCGTTGGGGTCACCTGAGAGTCGCTGGGGTCACCTGGGAGTCGTTGGGGTCAGCTGAAAGTCATTGGGGTCACCTGGGAGTCGTTGGGGTCAGCTGAGAGTCGTTGGGGTCACCTGGGAGTCGTTGGGGTCAGCTGAAAGTCGTTGGGGTCACCTGGGAGTCGTCGAGTTGAGAGTCGTTGGGGTCACCTGGGAGTCGTCGAGTTGAGAGTCGTTGGGGTCACCTGGGAGTCGTTAGGGTCGTTGGGAGAGTTGTTTGGGGTTACCTGGGGGTCCTGGTTTTGTGACTTTGTTAATTAGAGCCCTCGTGAACATTATCAGCAGCACCTGTGTGCCTGTTCCTTGGAGATAAAGTATCTCATCATGTTACATGTTTGAATTGCTTTACTCCTCATATCTGGCGTCATAGAAACAAAACAAGGGGTCCAATACTTCACAACTGCACTTCCCCCTGGTCGCCATGTGGGGACAGCAGAGCACTGTACCTCCCACAACATCCTCATCAGTCCAAACCGTCTCTGGGAGAAACAAAAAAACCAAAGCGTATCCCAGATCCGTCATGAAAAAAAACTGATGCATTCGCACTTAAAACTGTTGACCTGCTGGGTTGATATCCTCTTTTTTACACCACCGTAAAATCAAATGTCAAATCTCCAGTTGAGTGAACTGCAGAGTGTTAGTTATTCCTTCATCAAAATGAAAACAAACTCTGCTTATGTTGGTGTCATGTTTGCATGGCGATAAGAGACGCAGGAAATAACATGTGGAAGTCAGTTATTGATCGAGTCTTTGACCACGTTTACGTCAACAATAATGTGTTTTCATCTAGTTTTGCAGCAGTTTTTTGTTGTTTTTTTGCACTTATCACACGCTCCAAACACAACCCCGCCTCTGCTGCTGCCAGAAAATCTCAAATTCACGACTTCCTGCACAGCAGAGGACCTTTTCATTGTGTTTGGAAACATAAAAAGCTCTTTTGTGAACTGCCAAGCCTGAGACATTATATTTTTCATTGCAGGATTTTTGTAAATGATTAAAGAGGAAAAAGTGAAAATGTTACTAAATAAAAAATGAAGTTTCAAGCTTTCACATTTAACAGACAGGTGTTTGTTAGATTTGGAGGTTAACCCTCCTGAAAGTCACGGCCCACCGCCGCCCGCTGTGATCTCCGTAGCCGGCGGCGTGCGTCACCTGTCTCCCGGCTGTCAGCGGTAACCCTGGGATGTGGCGTCCGCTGACAGCCTCATTACAGTGATAACTTGCCCGGCTGAAAACATTTCCGTAATGTTTTGTCCTCATGATGTTATGATGTGCAGTGTTCCAGTGATGACCTGGGGGGTGGGGGGACACTTCTGCTAACTTAAAACTCCCACCGAGCTTCAGGCTGTGAGATATATTTCATGCACGTCCAAGCTGCCGGCTGAAGATGGGGTGGGAGAGAGCGGTTACCACGGCGACACTCCACAGCAGAACCAGCTCATAAGCTTCATGTGCTTTATCGCTATGCGGATGCTGATGCTGATCCACCCACAGCTCTCACAGTGTGGCTCACACCTTGATAGCAAACAGGTCAAGATGTTGTGTGGGTGGGTATATATATATATATATATATATATATATATATATATATGTGTGAAAACTACCCCCCCACACACAAACATCTCTAACCAGGCAGAAACCTGCAGTTCTGAAAAGTGAAGCCAACACTGAAGTGCCTTAAACTGTCATTCTTGCCACCAGGGGGTGACTCCTCTCTGATTGTATAGAAGTCTATGAGAAAATGGTCATACTTCTCTCTGCTGGCCACCAGGGGGCGACTCCTCTCTGGTTGTATAGAGGTCTATGAGAAAATGGTCCTACTTCTCTCTTGATGTATTATCTCAGTAAACATTGTAAACATGAGTTTATGGTCTCAATCTCTAGTTTCAAGTCTTCTTCAATCCAGCATGATGTTCATATGGTCCATTTAGAGTCCACCAGACCAGAAAGCAGGGGGTGCTTTTGGGGGCGGGGCTTACCTGCTGATTGACAGGTCGCTACCATAGCGTTGCTAGTGCTGCTTGCATCCTTACAAATAATGGTTGAAGAAAAGAAAGAAAAAGAGAAGGAAACCTACTTGGCAATAAATCAACGGAGGAAAAAAGGAAAAGGAAAGAAAATTGCAGACGCAGATTGATGAATTTAAGCTAAACTATCTTATTTATGCCTGAACTGGTTTTTCAAGCGTCTACTGAACGGTTCCTGCTTTTTGTTTTTAAACAAATGGAATGAAAAATGTTTATTTTCCAAAGATCTGAATCTGCTCTTTGATTTAAACAACATGTTTTTCCAGATGTTTGTTTGGGACTATTTGTGGCAGTGGATCGATACACATGTGGATGGTTTATGTGAGATTTGATCTCCAGTTTTTAAAAGTTCTAAAGCAGAGAAGAAGAAAATCCATCAGACATAATTTGATGATAGTTAATGTAACGACCATTCATTCAGGACTTGTCCGGGTGTGATGAGCGTCTTACACGGCCGCAGTGACCCCCGAGGGAATAAAAGGCGTGAACTCTGAGAGCTTCGATCTGAGCCGAGTGAAATAAGCTCAATAAGCCGGAGCAGAAGATAAAAATCTCTCTCTAAGCTGAGCGTTGGCTCTGAAGGGCTGCAGGAAGGTTATATTAAGAGATTGTGATCTCCCAGAATCCACCTTGCATGGCACCGATCCACTTCCGACTCTCACACAGATACTTTGTACAAATTAAAACCGTTAACGTCTTTATATAGTCGGCTCTTTGAAGTGAAGCGGAGCAGCGTTGAGTATTTACACCATCAGTTGAAATACGAGCCGAGTCTTTGTCTCCTTTTTTACCGCCTGGCCGTCCTTGAAATTTATCACACCTCTCAGATGCGTTCACGCACGAGGGCTCATGGCCGGACGCTCGCCTGCTCGCCATGTGCGTTATTCATCGGGGGTCAAAGTGTCCGTCTCGCTTGACTGACATCTGCTCGGGCCGATAATTAATGGCTCAATAATTGATGGTGCCGTCGTGCGAGGCGAGGAGAGGTCAGGTCAGCGTGTGACGAATGCTAATGAGAGGTCACCGAACCGCTGCCGCCGCTGGATCGGACGTCCGTGAAGCGACGCACGTTTTGAGTTTCCGTTACCTTCAGTCGAGGCCGATGTTTTCGGTTGTCAGGGACTAAAACCTGAGAAATTAATTAATTTCTATTCATTCGTCTTCACGCTGGAAACAGCTGTTTGTTTGGTGTCTGGGAAGAACACTTAAAATAACAAGAGTTTTCTCAAATGAATAATCGGAGAACAACATGACAAATTCTTTGTGTTTTCATTGCTCATTTTGTTTGTACACTTGAATAGAGTCAAATATTCATTCCATTTATTTTTGTATTTATTTGTTTAAGCCTCCTCAATCTCACTTCAAACCACTTGGATTTAATAGCTTTAATTTGATTTTGGATTGAAATAGTGTTATGTTTTTAAAAGTAATTAATTCAAATCCTCACAATAACATCTTAACAAAGCATTGAGTTGAAACTGTGGTTTATTATTAAAGGCTGCGACGGTAACGGTTATTTAACAATTAATCTGACAATTATTTCCTCCGTTAAAAGATCCGGTCCATCACATTTGGTCCAGACTGAAACATCTCAACAACAATCAGATGGACCGCGATGACATTTATTACAGAATTCATAACAGCGAAGATCAGATTAGATTAAAGGAAAGAAAACATCCAAAATACACATTTAGGTGTTTATTTTAAGACATTTCATCTCTCTGCATCTCCTAAATTCACCAAGTGACATCACATAATGCCTCATTTGCATATCAAAATATAACATTTCAGAAAACTTAAATAACTTAATAATTGTCTTCGTAAGTTTCATGCTATGAGCTTTTTTTTTTATCCTGTTCATCTAATGTTAATTTAGACCTTTAAAGTCCTTTTCTCAGACTCTGAGCCAGAAATCTCCACTTTCATAACACTTAAATCCACCAGACTCTCCATTTCAGTTTTGACAGTATTTTATGATTTATGAGGTGATAAAAACAGATTTCCAAAATGTTCTAAGGCCAAAACGTTTGATTCTAATACGTCAACAAAATGAACCATTAATTGTGACCCCGGATTTACCCAATGTTCAGATCTCTGTTATAGAAGCATAATGCATAATTTGCATATTTAAAGCAAAACTATAATGCCCTCTTCTTCTTTACTTTAGTGTTTTTATAGTTTTTTGGTCATCTAAAACGTCTCCAGAGTGTCAAAGTCTAAAGTCCACTTCCAACATAAACTTCTTCCAAAAAGTAGTGATGTCACCAAGTACCTCATTAGCATAACCCCCTAGTTAGTCCCGCCCTCAAACAAAGCGAGAGTGGAGCTGAGCGTTTGACCAATCACAACGGAGTTGGCCAGCTGACCAATCAGAGCAGACTGGGGTTTTTTGGGGAGGGAGGGTCAGGAGGTCAAACAGAGCATTTCAGAGAGCGAGAGAATGAATTAGCTTTGGTAGAGTCAGGCTAGCTGTTTCCCTCCACTTCCAGTCTTTGTGCTAAGCTAAGCTAACGGCTCACATTTAAAGGATAGATGTTGGTTTTCTCATCTTAATGCCAGATTTGATCCCCTTTTAGCTGTCTCATTTTGGGACTTGACTCGAATGATTACTTGCAAAAAAAGCTAAAAACTTTGGTGTCTTCGTTAGCGGACGACAAACAACACGAGGAGACGAGCGGTTAAGTAGCGAGAGTGATTTTCTGTGTCGGCTGCTCGCTGTGAGTCACAATAACGGGAGAAAAGGCAACGCTGTCTATATTCATGAGCGCCGTGATGAAACAGCTGTCAGCCGAGTCCTTGAAATGTTTCGGATTGCACCCGTTCTGTTCACATGTATACACCGTTCCCGAGTCCCGCGGTCTTCAAGAGCCGGTGCCGAGCCGGCGTCTAGCGACGAGACACTTCACGAGCCGTCCGTCATTAAACTCCATCACAGCGAGGCAGATGTCATGTGTCCAATTACAGGAAACAAAAGGAAAGTTTGGAGACATGAAGTATCAAGTCAAGTTTAATTCCATTTTCCTGACTTTGTGCCTGAATGTATAGTGAGAATTATTATAATTTATATGTTGGACTTAAAGTATCCCACAATTCATCTTGAAAAGTAGAGTACAACTAGAAGGCGACCTCCGTCTGAGAAGTGAAACCAACCCTGAAGTGCTTTAAACCTGCATCCTCCCTGCTGGCCATCAGGGGGCGACTCCTCTCTGATTGTATAGAATACTTCTCTCTTGATGTATTATCTCAGTAAACATTGAAACCATGAGTTTATGGTCTCAATCTCTAGTTTCAAGTCTTCTTCAATCCAAAATAACATATTTAATGTGAGCAGAGCAACACAACAAAGACGTAAAGACATAAAACAATTTGCCTTTATTCATTCATTTGGGAAAATATGTTTATTGCCTCCACGTTGACAACAACAGTGTGTACCGCTCCTTTCATTCTTACCTTTCACAATAAAAGCTCAAGACATATAGGCAGTATCACTGATTACCAGAGGAGTCCGTTAGTGCTCTTTAGTCCACAGTCCTCTATATAGTCCTCCATATAGTCTTATAGACCTTTAGTCCTCTATAATATAATACATTTTAACAATACATTTTATTTGGTGGCGCCTTTCAAGCACCCAAGGTCACCTTACATGATAAATTTAATTCAATTAAATTATATTATATTTATTTATATTATATTTATATTTATATCTATATTCCTCCATATAGTTCTTTATATTATCTAGTCCTTCATAGACCTCTATATAGAACTATCTGGATGGTTAGAAAAGTGAATTTCAAACACAACCAAACACTGAAATGATCACCCAACACATAATAATAATATTTCTTTTAATCAATATTCAGCAGTGGTGTTTTGTTCTATATTTCATCAACATGGCATGAATCCCCGACAGCCCAGGGATCACAGACCAGACTATCTCCAGCTCTATTACGGGCGATATGTATTTTATTGTGTGCCCTGAACAAGAACAGGTTTCTACAAATCAAACATCAGGTTTTTTTTTTTTTTTTTTTTTTTGGTAACTGCCCTCCAGAGCAACGGGAATGTTTTCTGATTCGCTGTCAGAAAACAATAACGGTGAAGGTTTGTTGAGGTTTAAACACAAACAGAACTTGTTTAAGGAAAAAGCAGCACTTGGGTTTCAATGCATAGTTACGGTTTAATTTAATATAATTCCTTATTAAGGTGAGGGGAAGTTTGTTGTCACGGTTACAGAAATAATCCAGTGATTAAGATTATGGGACAATACTTGTAATTCTAATAGTTCGTAGCTACGTAGAAAAATGAATGCACTGTAATTCATACATAAATAAATTTGTATGTAATCCATGTAAAGTGACTTTCACCCAGGACACCGCTGTTCATGTGAAAGAAGTCACGTAACTTTCGTACTTAAAGAACAAAACACGATCTTTTCTGAAACCTAAACAAGTAGTTTCATTGCTAACCAAGTTGTTTCCTGTGAAGATGTTTTATTCTTAAAATAATTGAGGAATAACATTTCACTGAAGTTGTGAGAAGATTTTGCAGAACTACTTAACTATAATTAAGTTAAGATGAGTTCATTCTCTCATTCAAGTGGACTTTTCTTGTAAACATGTTCAACACACCCTTAGTTCAACTCTCCAGCTGGCTCATATCTTGTTTACTGCATATTTACATGTTTGTCTTCTTCTCAGATCCAAACATGTTTAACAGTTTTGCAATTGTGACTTTGGGGCTTTAATGTTGATTTGAGTTCAGACGCATTTTTAGGATGTGTGAAGCCGGCGTGTTTCAGTGTTGATTTGTGTTTTAAAAGGTTAACGAAGAGAAGAAACATTTTAGGTGTTGTCCTAATAATAATAATCTGACTTGTTCAACATGAAGATTTGTTTTTTTAAATTAAAAATGGATCCGTGCACCTTCACCACAAACACTTCTACTTTATATATCAGCTGATATAAGAACACCTTGTAATTTTGTTTTGCATGCTTATTGTTGCTTTTATTCACATAAGGACAAATTGTCATCTTATAGGTGTTTATTGATCGGGGCGGTTGGGCTAAGATGCTAGCGGTAGCTTGCACTTGTTGGAATAGCAACGGCAAACATCCGGTGAAGCAACGTGGTTTACTTCCTCCATAACATCTATGATAAAGTAGCAAATCTGCAACTTTCAAAACTAGCAAATTTGCTCATTTATAAAGATATCTTTTCTCTAAAAACTGCCCCCCTCTCTCGTTGGATGTGATTGAAAAGGGTTAAAAAATAAAAGCTTTTTTTCATTTCAGCTCAACTTTAAGAACAAATCTGTTAAGAGTGTTTCTTACATGGTTCCTGTGTGTGTGTGTGTGTGTGTAATAGTAGATTTGTGAGTGTACGTGTATGTATTATTCATGTGTGTGTGTGTGTGTGTGTGTGTGTGTGTGTGTCCTTTAAGTGAGTCTTGCTCCTCTTTTCTCTGCTCTCAACCTATTTTGAGCTTCAGTGAGTCACTTGAAAGAATTGCCAGCCGTGTTCAGAGAGCGAACCTTTCAGCCTCCCTCCTCATTAAATCTTTATCTTTTTGTTACTGGAGCCCAGAAGAACTCGGTACAAACACACAGGACACTAAAATGCAGGTGTTCTGTCAAACTCACAAGTGGGACCATGTTTCAGAGAAGAGATCGTTGGCCACAGAGGCTTTTTTATAAAAAAACGTCCGGATAAAGTAAAAGTGTGGAAGCCTTTAATGGAGCGGAATGCTGATTGAGGCTTTCATCGGGACTCTGATCAGAGACCTGGAAACCGGGTTCTGCCTGGACCTGCAACGGCCTTGAGTCCCCCGCGGGCGCCTGTCAGCCGTGGATCTGTTACGACGTCCCACCGAGCGTTTCGAGGCCTTCGGGGAGATTTTTATTTTCTTCTTGATTATCTGCAACAAGAAAAATGTCTTTCTTGTTACAGCGATGATGAATCTGACAGGAAGTAGAGCCAAAGAAAGCAGAGAGCTTCATAAATCAGTTCGCTGTAACGGAGAAAGCAGCGAGGGTCCAGAAACGAGGAGCACATGGAGGTCAAAAATGTTCCCTGAATTATTCCAATAACATTTGAGTTTTTAGTGCCGAAACTTACTCAGAGGATAAAACCTAAAAAGGATGTTTTAGGACCTTTAATGTTCATTATGAGGTTCAATATGACCCCAATAATACTCATAAATAACTGTGTTGTTATTATTCTCTTAATAATTATTGTTTGTTGTAATTCCAAGCATCGTTGTTGTCTTTGTACATCATCGTGTTTACGATGTCACATAATTTCGACTCTGTGATGACAGATTCGCTGAAATATTATATATATTTTTTTGTTTTTGGATCATAACAAAGTTTTCCCAGCTTATTAAATATGTTACAATAATAAAGAGGCTTTTGTCTGTTTTCTGACGGCGAAGCCGAGGGAGAAAGAAAAGATTTTCGCAGATTTGCAGAGTTTATAATGTAGCAAATTTTATTGATCGGGCTAAGATGCTAGCGGTAGCTAAGTTAGTGAGCATTAATGCCGATTTTTAGCATCGTAATGAACTCGCAAATTTTTGACACCTTTTCTCTCTGAATATTGCCACCTTTCTCGGCTGGTGTTTTTTTTTTCCCTGGCCGATACACCATCGTATGTTTAATACATAAATGTCACATAATTCCGACTCTGCGATGAGAGATTCCTGTAAAAGAATATTTTTTTAATATTTTATAATCATAACATTTCCCAGCTAATTAAACAAGATGTAATAATAAAGAGGGTTTTGTCTGTTTTCTTACCAGCTCGTCTAAATGATGTTTATCTCGTCGTTCTGCCAGTCACGCTTTTCAAAACTCTGTAATTTTCGCCTGATGATCAAACCGCACGGCCGTTTAATTTCCTGTCATCATTCAGATTGACTTCATGTTTTATCTTCATAATCAAATGTTCAGGTTTAATTCTGCAGCAGCTGCGAGGAGCTGATTGACGAAATATGACAAATTAAAAGTGTTTATTTTCTCAGCTGTTTCCACCTAGTCGGCGCTCGCTGGACTTCGGAGGCGATTGTCTTTCGACAGGAAGTCGTCGCTCTTAATCCCGCCGAAAACAAAAGGCTCCGTTGTTTTTAACAAGTGGAAGAACAGCCAACAACAATAAAACTATAACTTTGGGGTTTTCAGCAACAGAAGCAGAGTTTACATCATTATTTTTGCTTTATTGTATGAACTGATTTTTTAATATTCACAGTATTTATTTTTTCCGGAGCCTGTGAGTTTTTATTTGATTACTTTTTGGCATTTCCTTGCATTCCTCCACCATTTTATTCCTGGCATTGTATTTAGACCTTAATTTTAGGGATTAATGATAACAGAATTATGATTATATGCTCGGGTTATTGTTACTATTCATACCTTTTGTTTTTAATGGAACCCGGTTGCCAGAAAAGATGACGTTTCAACATTTAAGGGTCAAAAATAAGCAGGAATATGAAGAATATTTTCCGTATATTAAAGTTCTTTTATTGTGCTGTGAAGCTCTTTGAACACTCGCTGTGTGAAAGGTGCTACAAATAAAAATAGAGTTGTCTAAAATCTTTCTAAGCCTTCTTTCATGCGTGAATCTTTACTTTGACCTTATTTCATGTTTTTCTGCCGGTGCAGATCTGATCAGATCCTCCGGCTACAATCAGGAGCTTCATGCCTCTCACCTGAGCGTCTCCACCTGGTCTCCACCTGGTCCTTGTTATCCTCATCAGACCCTCTTTCTTTCTCGGCCTCATGTGGTCTCCGGTCTTCCTGTACCTGTTTAGTCCTGAATGCTTGAGGTTCTTTTATCTGCTCCTCTGTGGGCTGATTAAAAAGGACTTCAGACATTTTGCTGCTTCTGTAATTCATGTTTTTGGATTACGTGATTTCAGAGTCGTTTCAGCTCTAAATTAACACGCTTATTAGTTGGACCAATATGAAGATTTCCCTTTTGTTATTATTATTTTATCCTGTTTCAGTGTTGTGGCATTTATAAAGGATTTGCTGCTACACTGCTTGTCAATCAATAGAAATAAATAAATGCAAAATTAGTCAATTTCTCAATGAGGCAGCAAACAACGAGCACAAAAATACATATAATGTATGTTTTTTGTTGCTTTTGGAGCCTGTGAGTTTAAATTCGACAACTTTTTTTGGCCGAATGAATCATTCTGCATTCCTCTTCCAGCTTTTTTAGACATTCATTTTAGGGAATCAAGATAACAAACCTGATTTTATGCTTGAGTTATTGTTATTATTCTTTGTTTTTAATGCAACCCCATTGCCAGAAAAGATGATGTTGACATTTTTGGCCCAAAAATATAACCTGATAAGCAGGAATATGAACAATATATATAAAAGGTATAAATTGCAACACTTGCTGGAAGTCTTTCCCTTCATTCCTGGCCTAATTGCGGTTTCAGTTTTGTCCAGAACAAAGATGTTCTGCGTCTACATTCCTCCGCTCGCTTGGTTGAACGTCCAGCTGTTCCCGGCAGTTTTCCTGCTGATAGCTCGAGACGCTCCGCATCCCACGGATAAGTTCACCGTCGCCGCTCCACTGAGATTGAATGTGGGAGCGAGATGGTTGGCCAGAGATTCGGTGTGTGTGTGTGTGTGTGTGTCATGGATGGATGAGCTTCAGGGTTCATGGAAAAGTTCACAAGCTGAACAACTGAGATTAATACATGAGTGAAGGTGTTGTGGTGAAAACGGGGGTCTCTCTACTCGTCAGTGATGTCATTTCCTGGATGGAAGGACGCCATGAGGGCTTTAACATGTCAGACATGTATTTATGGCGTGTGTGCGTCGCAGTTTTATCTATATTTTTGTAACGTATGAGCTGACGTTCATCCGCCACATGTCTTCTATTAAAAGCCGTGTGTTTTTAAGGAAGGAGGCGGTTTAACGGCTGCAGACGGACGCATCCATCACTGCAGATGAGCAGAATGTCTGAGAGAAGAACTCACTTTTGTTCCACTTATTGTAGGGAAGACAAACAGACAAAGAGACGAAACGTTCATCGCAGAATTGAAGGGTGAAGGTCGGAAACTAACAAAGACTTTTATCTGTTTTCTGTCAGCTTTTAAAAACAAAATGTTCCTTCATCACCACAAACACATACTTTGAATTTATTTTGTCCTGAAGCTCAAATACTCGATCCTCCACGAAGCACCAGATGTGTATTAATCCACAAAAAAAAGCACAATTTACACCTGTTTGATTAAAAACATACAGCGCCCAGCTGTTTTAGGAAAGTACTCAAAGCATTTATCTTTTATAAAACATGTTTAAAACATAAATATGTTTAATGTTCATTTCTAACGTTTATGGCTTGACTTGTTTTATTTGCCTTTGTATGTACGTTGTTGTATTGATTATTTTTCTCTCCTTTTCTTTTTCAAATGTATTAATATTATTATTGTTGTTATTATTCTTATTATTTAGTTATGATGTAGTGATTGTGTTTTATGTTGGGAAATCTCAAGGGGGTTTATCCTAAATAATCAAATTAGACGAGGTTTGTTAAAGTATGATTCTCCTTCCACCTGAAGTGAAGCAACGTGGTTCAGATGTTTCATTATTAATATTCCTAGGTCGTCTGTTGCTCGGTTACTCAGCGAGTCTTGCTTTGCTCTCTGGTCAACACGACGCTGTAAATAATTGAATAGAATCCAGGAGGAGAATCCAGATTAGCTTCTGTATTTTGTCCTGATAACAAACAACCCTTCAGTTTAAATAAAGTAAACACACATTTGAACACAACGGCTCACAGTCTCACTCATGTATTAAATCTTCACGTCACCAGCACAAACAAATTAGGACTCTTTATTTGAAATTGTTCACCTTTTACACACTTTTAACACAGTTAATATACACGTTAGCCTTGGTGGTCCCTCTGAGTCCGAGACCTAGTCCGGTACAGAAGCCGTGTCCCAGATCAGTCCGAGAACCGGGACGCCGTCGTCTACAGAGGACTTCCTGTTTTCTTTGCTGATCCCGTCGCCTAGCAACCAGCTGCGGTTGACGAGTGAGACGAGGTTATCTGATTAAAACGGAGATCATATTCCTATTTATTTTGTTTTTATATTGTGATGGAGGAGAAGCTTTATGATATTTTGATCTGCTCGTAGACGCCACGTTGATTAAAAATCCAATCATCACCGGCGTGCAATGCATCCTGCGATACATAGGGGGTGACCTCGTCGGGACCTCGACTGGGACACGGCTAGTGTGCGCTGGATATCAACGAGGACGACTTATGGTGGATGGGAAGCTCTCGCTCTCTCTCTCTCTCTACACACACACACACACACATGGACACACATGCAGAAGCACACACTTGCACACGCACGTACGAATACACGAGGACGAGATCCAAAAAAAACCACGTCACGACACAAACTATCTACCACAGTCTAGCCGTTTAAGGTGGACGTCGGCGGAGGAGGAGGGGCTTAAAGTGCATAAGGGAACTGGGGGGCGGGGCCTCGCTCGCTCTCACCATCAGTAACGACTTTTTAAATTATGAGCGACAGTAATGCAGCGCTGAATCTTTACAAAAAAAGCATGTCGCTACCACTCAAACCAAAGTTATGACACTGCATAGTTCACGGGGGGGTAGTCTGGGACATTATTGCGGGGACAGTGTAGGTCCAGGTCTGAGGGGACATTGAAGGTCCAGGTCTAGGGGGACAGTGTAGGTCCAGGTCTAGGGGGACAGTGTAGGTCCAGGTCTGGGGGGACAGTCCAGGTCCAGGTCTGTGGGGTGTGGCTAGGAGCCGTGGGCTGTAGTATGAAATAAATCCATCATGAAGAAGCTCCCGACGCTCCGCTGATTTAAATAATCCATTTGCCGACACGACTCCTCGGTCCAGATCTGGGTCCGGGTCCGGGTGAAGCATATTGTTTTTGTCTTTGACGTCCCCCGGGGTCAAAGCGGTCAATAAGGGGCAAATAGGACTTGTGGGTGGGAGGTCCTGATTGGCCCGGGGGCCGGGCGGAGCATCGTGGCGGGGAGGGTCTGAGTCTGGAAGAGGGCGGGCGTCGGGCCGTGGTGGTTGGCGGTGTGGTTGGAGCGGTGCGTGAATGCGTTGCCGAGGGCGGCCGCCACCGCCGCCAGGTGGGCGGGGATGAGCGGCGTGGTGAGAGGCGGACACGGGCGCTCCTTACCCAGCGGCAACTTTACCTGGGGGAGGGAGACACAAAACACCATCGGTCAATAAGCTCAAACTAGTCCTGATGCAAAGCAAAATCAGGTTTTTATACCTTTAACATAAAAGATGTATGAGATATTATAAGCACAAGCTGTTGTGAAGGAACTTCACCTCCAATCAAAACCACTTCAGGAACTGTTTCATCAAAAAATTAAAATTAAATTAAATTGCAAATCCGACATTCGATGCAACAACCTTTGGTAAATTTTATACACAAATGTACGACGGCGTATTAGGGCCACTGTAGATAAGAAAAAAAACAGAGCTGAGGGAGGGGGCGATATTCAAATGTTGAAAATTTGATGAATAAAACCAACAATTAGCATCAACATCATCACCCTACGGACCTTAATAAAGCGTTGTCACACATGTACATTCATGGGAAGTTAGCTAGCATAGATGCTGGTTGTTAGCATCGTAATAAACTCAATTTTTTTCTGTATTTCTTTTTTTTTCTCCTATGGTGGCCCTGATACTCTGTCGTAAAATTGTTAATGATTTTGCCCTTAACGTTGGTACCTGTAGCATCCAGCAGCAAAAGTGCACTGTAGCCAATGAGCTGAGCTCTTGTCTGCAGAGCCCTGAAGCTCCGCCCCCTACTGTCAATTACACAGAACACCCAGCGAGTGATGTGTAGATGTGAGGATTATATATATATATATATATATATATATATATATATACACAGGGAGAAACACACAGAGAGCAGAGATTCCTTCCTTTATAATTGACGAGAAAGAAGTAATGAAAGACGGATTGACAGACGGAAGAACCTCCAGAAAACAAGCTAATCAGGTTAAAAGGTCACCGAAGTTATCCGGCTTAATCTTCCGTATCAGTAATGGAAAATCTGGCGCTCTCGCAGCAACCGGGACGCCAGCCGCTGTCACGGGTTATCAATCACCGGCTCGGGCGCCGCTGCCCCAACGGGAGGCGTTCTTTACTCTCTGCTCATCAAAGAAGCTCCTCTCCGTTAACTCAGTCAATGATGGGTTTCACAAAAAGTCATTTCCCCCACACTGGTAGCCCCCGCGCTTTGTCTTGCCAAACAGTGGGTGTGATTAATGCCGAGAGATGAAGGAGGGAGGCTGCCTCCCTCCTTCATCTTCCCCACGTTGAATCCACACGCCTCCTGCATCCTCGCCGTGCTGCCTCAAAAAGGACTTTCAACACCCGCCTGGCGTGCGGGACGGCCGGGGGGGTTCGCCACATGGGACGGTGAGAACCACAAAGTTAAACAATGAACTCCAGAGGAAAGTATTTCAGTTGACGTCTCGTGTTCTGCGGTTTTGTTAACTTGCATTACGTTAATTGTGCGTTGATGCAGGAGGAACGCACACTGAGCCGCTCACGTTAAGTTAAAACCGACGTTTTACTTGTAAAAAAAAACGCCGGATGCCAAGTCTGCACGGCGGCGCCCCGGAGCCTCCGTACATAACATTTCTGCCAATAAAACATCACATTAAAAAGCCCCGGCCGTCCGCTGCCAGTTATGTTTAATAAAAGTCAGGCAGCAGGTGATCCGCTGATGAGAGTTGACATTTTATTGAATCAGGGGATGGAATGTTCCTTATCAAGAAGTTTGGAAGAAGTTTCAAGGATTTCTCTTTAAGTATAAATGGCCCAAACTTCTGCAAGACAGAATGGTAGATGTCGGGGCTGCAGATTGGAAACTGCAGAAACAAGAAGCGACTGTAACAAACAATAAGAGTCTCTAATGGGTTGATATGTCTATCAGGACTACAGTCACTGTGGTTGTTGTGCCGACACAAGCACTTTGCCGTTGAGGTGGCGGAGGTGTTGGTTGGCGACTCACCGGCTGCTTGCTCCCGCCTTTCAGCGGTTTGCTGTAGGGGCTGTATTTAGGTTTGGCTGGTTTGCCTGCCGCCCGGTCTTTATGACGCCGGCTGCTGATGTGCTGAAAACCAGACAAGAAAATACGTTTCAGATAAGGCAGACAGGTCATGAGTCACAATCAGACACCTCCTGGTATGAAAAGTGAAGCCAAAGTTGAAGCGCCTTAAAGTTGCATTCTTTTACAGTTCAGTGTTTTAACCAACATAGAATATACATCAGGTTTCATGATGTCAACTAAAAGTGCAAAACAAAGGAATAGAATAAATCCCTGAATTGCCTCAAATCCTAGAAACTAGTTTCAATCCAAGATACTGGATTGAGTAAATTAATTTAATTTGAAAAGAAGCAAGTTGAATATCGAGATTAAGAGAAAGGCCTCGGGTTTCATCCTCTGGGAAGCCTTTATTGACAATCTGATGGTGTGGCGACGTGAAACATCAAAGGGTTGTCACCAGAACCCAAAGGGTGCATCCTCTGGGTACCATGAATATCCACAGCAAACACAGCTCGTCAGCTAAATTATCTGGTCAACAGGAAGGTTTGACAAGTTTTATGGCAATCTGCTGAAATGCCCCTTTTTTACTGCAACTTTCTCTGTATAGTTGATATTAAAAAGTGTCATTATCTTTTTATGGCAGAGTTGCCTGGTTCCTCGGCCTCGGGCCGAATGTCATTTCAGGGTAGATAGCTTATCGGGTGCTGCGATAGGAACCTGACCAGCAGAGGAGGAGGAGGCAGGTCTAACAGTACAGCTCCTTTCTTAAGGCGGAAAAGGACTAAAAGTTCAGCTACTTTCTTAAGGCGGAAAAGGACTTAAAGTTCAGCTATTTCCTTCAGGTGGAAAAGGACTAAAATTACAGCTCCTGCCTTAAGGTGGAAAAGTACTAAACGTACAGCTACTTTCTTAAGGAGGAAAGGACTAAAAGTGAAGCTACTTTCTTAAGGCGGAAAAGGACTAAAAGTACATCTCCTGTCTTAAGGTGGAAAAGTGCTAAACGTGCAGCTACTTTCTTAAGGCGGAAAATATTACAGCTTCACTGCGAGCAGAGAAACCCCCACGGCGAAAACGACTACAGTTATTTGCCAAATGACTCTGCCCCCATGTTTAGTAATCCTCTGTCATCTTAAGCCGATAAATAATTCATCGTTGGTTCATGTCGACAACAAAAATGCAGGTTTAGCCGAGGAGTTAATGATCACAATTTCCCTGCAGGTTTCAGACTGTAACTGGATTCTTTTCTCAGTGAATCCCTGCTGTTTTTAGAGCGGTTAGCTCCGACAAACAGCCATCAGCTACAAGAGAAGCGATGAACAAGATCCGCTGAAGGAAACATCCCAGAGATCATCGCCGGCTTTCTAACCTGATTTCCTGAACACCATGCGGACTACAAACCCTATCCATGATTTGAGGAGAGGGATTAGGATTTAATTCCAGAGACTTGTGTTTATGCTTTTCCAGATTACTTGCAAGTTATTTTGCAACAAACTTGGGAGCGAGGAAGCTTTGCCGTGACAGCAGACCAGCAGGAGGGACGGACGGATCATTAGTGGATCATCTTTGTATCCAGAATATTTCTTCTCAAATCCCCAAAACAGTCAAATCTGACACTGAACTAAATGAGACAGAAGAGAAACTCTGCAGGCCAGAAAACGAGTCACACGCTCTGATAATTCGTCGGACCGCCTTTAGCTTCGATTCCGACATCGTTTCGATCAGCTGATCCGATGTCACAACTGTTTTGCCAATGACGCAAAACGTTGATGACGGGACAGTTCTCAAGGACTCTCAAGGGGGTTCAGGTCTGGACTCTGTGGGGTGCCGATCCGCATGGGAACATCTCTCACTATTTGATCCCGATTGATCTTGGGATATGTCCGAGTCTTCAGGGAAGAAAAACCTGGTCCTTCAGGTCTTCAGCAGACCTCGTGACCTGGACCTGCCAACCCCACAACAGAACACTCCCCCCCATAGGCTTGTATGCTCACTTCAGACGCCTCCCTTCTTACCCTGTTGCCCCCATCACTCCTGGATCAGGGTCAGTCTGGCCTCATCAGACCACATGACCTTCCATTGCTACAGAGTCCAGTCTTCATGCTCCCCAGCAAATGTAAGCCTTTTTTCCTTGATTTACCTGACCCATAAGTGGTTTTCTTCACGCTACACAGCAGTTTAGTCCCAAACCCTTGAGTTCTCTTGGCATTGTTCTCAATGCTCTTACTTTCACTATTAAACACAGCTGGGAGTTCTACTGTTTTCTTTCTAGGATTTTATTTTATGATAATGATCATTGAGATTTTCTTTCGGCCACATCTCTTCCTGGAAGATTTACCAGGATCTCATTATAATAACATGTTGGACAGTTCTGATCCCAGCTAAAAGTACCTCCTCAGTTGTTTTGAAAAATATTAACTCTAATCTGAAAAGCAAAATCAGAATTTTACTTGTTCACAAAGATTACAGAGATTCTGGAAACTTCAATTAGCAGTAACTAAATAACAAAATCACTGCAAAGCCAATCAATCTCCCAGACAGTTTACTCATTCATGGTTTGAGGGTATCAGGCAAGACAGAAATTATAAAATATTTTAACACTCAATAATTTTCCACTTTCTACATTTAACTAACGGTGAGGCCACAGGCAGAATCCCAGTAAACCAGTTCGGACAGATAATTTAGAACTTAGATTTTCAAATTTGGCATCAGAATTTATAGCTGAACCACCATGTCACTTAGAAAAATTGACCATATCAACAAATAAAACATGTAAATGTGTTCAAAATAAAATCTGTTATATCGAATAAAGATTAAATGTGGTCATATTTCACTTTTGTGTCTCCGTGACTCAGTAAAATCCAGTAGAAAGCCATGACCTTGTAACTATTGTTGGATTATATTCTCTGCTTAAATACATTTTTAAAAACCTTGGTTAAAAAGTCAAAGTTCATCCCAGTTTGAGCGTTTCAGGGTTTTCACGCCGTCCTCACCTGTTTCAGCTGAGTCTCCGAGTTGACGTGAACGTCACACGTCTCACAGTAAAAGGTTTTGTTCTGCAGACCCGTCGTGGATTTGACCGTCGTGGTCAGCCTGCTCTTGACTCCCGGTCGAGGAAAAGACTTGATGGAGCCGCCGCCGGTCCTTGCCTCCAGCATCGTCTTGTGCTTCGTACCTGCAGGTTCAGACAGGAAGTCATTAACTTTAAAACCAACAGATGCTGCCTGGAGGAAAAGGGGATCCGAGGTTCTGTGATCTGGGATATACGAGGGTCGGTGTGAAAGGGTCGACTTGTAAATTACACTAAAATATTCCAGATCAGAGCCGAGAACTCGGTCGTATAAAATGTCATGGCTCTCACAGATGTCGTGTTCTTGGACGTCCCCGCAGGGCGCCGACAGCGTTTAAGCTTTTAAGTGACTTTTTAATGGCTTTCATGTTCAAACTCAGTTTTATGTTGTGTCTCATGTCGACATGCACTCTGATGCATCGACGCCCGTCAACGCTCGACGCCCATGAAGTCCATTAAATCTGCTGATGCCATTCCAAATGGAAATCCTGTTATAAATCCTGGTGTTTGAAGAGAAAACCTCTTTTGTCTTCCGTACATAAACAGCTCATAATTACGACTGCTGAAGGGATTTTTTCATCACGCGGCTCACCGCTGTTGTGAGCCTCCAGCTGCGACGCCGAGTTCACCGCCACTTTGCACAGCGAGCAATACAGGAGACGGCGAGCTTTCTCCTCCTCCGTTTCCGCATCTGTCTCCGCTTCGGGTTCAGCTTCGGCCTCCGGGTCCGGTTCCGAGGGCGAGTCAAGGGCCGAGTCCCCCACAGCAGCAGAGGGGGTCTCAGGGGCCACTGTGGTGCACTGGACCATCGGCGAGGCCACAGGTGGCGGCGTTGGCGGCGTGAGGGTCGGCATGAGCGCCAAGGGTAGCGCCGGTCTGAGCACGGGGGACAGCGGTAGGGGCCCTGGTCCAAGAACCCCATCTGCACAGAGGAAGTGGATCATTGGGTTAGAATTATACGGCTCCATTAAATTGTTGACATGTTATGTTCAACCAACTTTAAGACTTTAAAACAAAAATAGCTGAATGTGAGTGCAGCAACCTACGACGGCATATCAGGACCACTGTAGGAAAAAAAAAAAAAAAAAAACGGAGCCGAGACAGGGGGGCAACAATCAGAGAAAAAAAGCCCCAAATTTATAAATATAGCCGATATAAACAAGTTGCTTAGTTCCGCTAACACCGGATGTTTGCCGTTTCTATGACAAGAAGTGAAAGCTACAGCTAGCATCTTAGCCCAACCCCCCGATCAATAAACACCCATAGGATGACAATTTGTCCTCATATAAATAAAACCAACAATAAGCATCAACATCATCACTCTAAGGACCTTAACGAGGCGTCGTCACACGTTGTGATGATTCATTAGAAACATAAATGAACATTCATGGGACGTTAGCTAGCATGCCGGTTTTTAGCATCATAATAAACTTGCTAATTTGCCACTTTTCCCTCCTTGAACATTGCCCCGCTCTCTCGGCTCCGTTTTTTTTTTCTCCTTTTTTCCTACAGTGGCCCTGATTCGCCGTCGTAGTAACCAGATGTTTTGGTTTGAAGATATTCTGTTGATCCTCATGCTCGTCTGAGTGTTGAAGCCAAAAGCCACATTCAAAAACCAGAACACAGAGCTCGGCGATGCAACAGGAAAAAATAAAATTAATCAAATGAAGAAAACATCTCCACCAATTTGACGAGGTCTGGGTTGCATTCAAGGAAATATGAGCAAATCTAGAAAAGCTGGATGGAGATGTGGAAACGCTGACAATCAAAAAGAGAAAAGTCTCCACAACAACATGTAACTGCGGTTCCAGCGCTAATACACACATGAAATAAATAGAGGCTGATGTATTTTTCATGCTTAAACACAAGGATACACTGTGCGGTGTTGAAATGTGGAGTCTTAACTGTCTAAAACCTCTTTGACTGTAAATATTTCACAATGTGAGATCTATAAAATCCTCTTTTCTATCTTTGTGTTATTCATCATCTGAATAGATTTTCTCTTAGCAGCTCACACAATAATTACCCATCATTTTCCAGATTCTGAATGTCCCACTTGGACATTTTTGAGCTTAAAAGAGTATTGATGCTTACCTTAAATTGTCATATATATTGAGAAGGAAAAAGTATGATTGTTTTTACTGCATAAGACCAAAACGCATTAAAATCTATGCAACATGAAAACTAGGGTAATAACAAACACAGGACTTTCATCCAGGACAACGGTGTTCATGTCACAGTGTTTCTTTGTTTTCCTCGTGTTTGTTTCCGTTTCACTTGATCTAGAGAAGAAAAGACTTTTTACAACCGATACGTCTGGGATGCCTCTTACACTGAGATGATTGAGCTGGCGGCTAGCAGCTAACAGTGCTTCACAACAGTGCTGACAGATTTACACGGCGTGTCGGGGAAACAACGTTTTGTTAGCCGGTGGGTATCCGAACACGTAACCACGACTTTATATTTATGATGGTGAAGCATGTGATGAGTGACGCGTTAATCAGGAGAAAATCGACTTTATGTCACGGTTTGTACGTCAAACAAAAGCAATGTAATTATTTTGCAGAGCCTGTCTGTCTCAGTAATACGAGCTTTAATCCTCCGTCAGTGAAACATTAATACTTTACACAAATAGCTGCTGTGATGTGAAAGAAACGTCTGATATTTTGAGGCAGCAGCGGATCAATACGTTTAACTTATAGAACAACATCACACGTCGGCGGCGTGGAACACGGAGGACTCGGCGGCTACGTTTCGGCTAAACGAAAATGTAATTCTGCCTTCGGGGAGCGCCGCCTGATCGATGCCGACGCCTCCGACTTCTTTGCACTCCGTCGGCACGGGAATGAAGATCAGCCAGCCAGGAGAGCAGATCAATAGTGAATTATGTCACGCTATTTTTGTTGGGCCATCGTATACAGCCCTCATTTATCCCGGCGGAGGAAAAAAAACGCTGCTGTGTGTTGGATCGTCGACGGGTTCACGTCTGGTGAAGGTTAAAAAACACACAAGAGGTTTGGAGCAGCAGCTCTGTTTCTGTGTTTCTGACGTGCTTCATATAAGAATGTTGTATGTATTTAGTCCATTAACCTTCAGAATGGGTTTGAAGCACATTTGTCTCCAACTGGGAAAAAAATCAGCTGCTTTCATGAAAATCTTTAAAGCACCCAACGGGAGCAGGTGGTAAACAAATGTACATATGAAAAAAGAAATAAATAATGGGACATCTGCATTGAAATGAAGGGTAAGTTAGAAGAGCAATATGTGATGAAATCCTTAAAGATATGATTTAATTTGCCAAAACTGAGCCCACCCTGTTACCAGACGGCTGGTATCAGCAATTATTACCTCATTCTGAATTTCTATAAATATTAGGCAATATTAGAGGAAATGTGAATGTTTCTGGCATAAAAAATGATGCAATTTTACATCATTTGGACCATTATTATCCTATTATTGTAGCTATCACCCAGACAGCTGTAATGTAATACGTACTATTATTGTGTAATTATTAGTATTATTGACACACAACTTTCCTCTCTACATTTAATTCTTCTGCTAATGTTTGACCCAGTAAAATCATAAACTATCGATCATCTTTCATTAACTATGACGAACAGTGCAGGAATGATTGTACATTGTACAAACCTTTTCAAGCAACTGCTTCTCACAACTCCAAACGACCGAGTTCTCCAAACACCCTTTTTTTTTAATCTTGTTTTTTTAAGATGCTCGGTCCAGCCTCAGAGGCAGATAACAAATCTGTCTTTCCTGATGGCTACATCCTCCATCATCTCCTGGGAGATCCTGAGCCCCTCTTTCCCAGGCCAGATGGGATGTTTAATCCCCACCCCCCTCCCGGGCCTCCTTCCATTTGCTCATGTCTGGAGAACCTCCACACCTCCACAGGCAGCAGGCATCCAGGAAGGACTCCTTATCAGACACCTGAACTGTCTCAACTGACCGGCGTTTCTCCTCCGAGCTCCTCATCCTATTTCTATCACAACAGAAAGTGCCGGAGCGAGGCCGTTCCTCCGGAGTGAGGCCGTTGTTTCCTCCGGGCTCGCTGTGCAGCAGCTGCAGCGTTGTACTGCAGTGATTTTCCAGCAGGTTGTGCAGCCAAAAGTCAACTAAACTACTCCACAGAATGGGTCCGGTGGGATTTGAACATTGCTATGACAGAGACAATTCTACTGCAGAAAGGAACGGTGGAAAAGTGAATCCACGGTTGTGTTACTTTCCGATCCTGCTGGGACTTCAGCAAATTAAATAATAGACAGCGTGATACGCGGCTGCTTTTAAGTCTGCCCGCTATGTCATGCAAACTATTTATGTATTACGTTTGGTGTGAAGGCAACCTCAAGTTCTGAGAAGTGAAGCCCAGGGTAAAGTGCCTTAAACTGTCATTCTCTCTGCTGACCACCAGGGGGCGACTCCTCTCTGGTTGTATAGAAGTCTATGAGAAAATGGTCCTACTTCTCTCTTGATGTATTATCTCAGTAAACATTGTAAACATGAGTTTATGGTCTCAATCTCTAGTTTCAAGTCTTCTTCAATCCAGCATGATGTTCATTTAATACATTATGGTCCAGCGTATGCTTTAGGGGGCGGGGCTTACCTGCTGATTCACAGGTCGTTACCATGCTACTAATGCTAGTTAGCTACTAAGATGACTTTAACACTTAGCTGAAAAGTTGACCTTGAATTATAGAAGCTAACTTTGTCTAGATCAACCCGTTGCTCCTGCACAGTCCAAATATGGTCACTTCTTTCACTGGAATTTTAATTATTGTGTAAGATTGACCAATTTGATGCATTAAAAGGGTTTCCTTTTTCTCGTTCGTTTCTAAAACTTTTTCAATTTGCTGTACAATTTATTCGCTACCTGATATCGACTGAAACCTAAACCCCGGGAATCGTTATCGCTATCAGGAATCAAAAAACATCGGATCACTGCTTCCTGAGTTGAGATTTTGCTAAAGGCCACGAAGAAAGCGATGTAGAAATTCAAGGCTGATTTCTTTTCAGAAAGTGATTCATATTGCGAATTCTATGCGTTGAGGTCAATGTCACTACATTCAGCTGCGTCACTTCTCTCTCCATCAGCGTCGCTGCAGCAGCAGTTCTTTTATGTTATTCACACTGATGCGATCTGTTCATCACACAACCTTCAGGACGTCTATAGATTCCTGTCCGTGATGCAGCTGCGACTCTTTGACCTCTATATATATATGTGTGTGTGTTTTCAGTAGATGCTGTCTTTGGAACATCTAGCATGAAAAGGCCATTATTCCAAGCCGACGCACTCATTAACACGACTGGAACATTCATTTAACATCTCTGGACACTGAGAAAGGGGAGTGTGTAATTTATGTAATTTATATTGTGTATGTTTCATTCCAGCAGAGAGACCGACTGCGTGATCTGGCCAGAGACAGAAAATCAACCCTCATTCTTCTGAACGAGATAAAAACGATTCTTTGATTGAACCGTTTCAGGTTTCATGTTGGTGACCACGATGTCCAATCACGTCCAGCCCATCACCATGACAACAATAATTAATCTGTGAACTATTTATGATGTGGCTGACCTTGTCACTCCTGATGAATAATGTTTACACCGGCGACCTCTAGCACCCCCGCCCCCCAATCCCCCCCTCTTGTAATTAGCGACCCCCCCGGTGTGCCAGGCATCAAAACAACCTGAAATCACAGCGATTAACTCGGTCGATCTCACCGGCGAGCGAGAGGCTGCCATCACACCTGCTTCCCTGGGCAGCTTTTCAACGCCGCGGTCACCAAACGGGTTTTTGTTTGTGAGTTTTATTGAGCTGCTTTATGCAGATGATGTCACCTTCTAGCAAGTTACAATATCTGCACCTTCAGAATGATCTTTAAAAGAATTAGAGATTCATGTTGTTTCTTTCTGTAACAATCTGCATTGTTTTCCTCACAAAGTGAGTGTTTCGAGGGTAAATTGTTTAGGGTGCTTTATTATTAAAGGTATACTCCACATTTTTGGCACGTTGCTTGTTTGTCTCTGATACCTGACAAATCAAATTGAAAAATCAATATCATTTTCAGTTTTTAGGAATTCAACAAAGTGATGGCTCCATGATTTGTTTAGCCTATTAGCACAAATGCTGTAAGAAGGAGGGGAGGATTCTCCAAAGAAGTTTCATTCTTCACCCTGGGAACTGTAGTTTGACATCTTATCTTCATCTCCAACTGGCTTTTTACATCGAAGGTGTTGGTCGAGAGCGTGATGAGTCGGCAGCAATGAGGCCAGGACGTTGTCACAAGAAGAACGGACGTCTTTGCCAAAGGTTTGTTTTATGCATTATTCAAAGGAAAAGTTTGGCATTTTGGGAGTGACAATAGTTCACTTTGTTGTTGGAGGCTTGATGAGATCTCCTGCCTGTGAGTGTAGTTCTGGAGCCAGAAGATTAGCTGACGTTAGCATCAAGACTTAAAAAAGTGGGAACCAGCTATTAACATTCATTTTTATATGTATGTTTGTTAAAACAGATCAAACAAACAAGATGCTGGTGTTTTTTAACCTTTAGACACTAAAGGGCTCTAGAGCACTGCTAGCTGTTTCCCAATGTATCCAGTCATTATACTAAGCTAGGCTAATCATCACCTAGATCTAGCTCAGTGGTGTTGTAATGTTAGCTAGCTAAGATGTTTACATGCTACTTCTGCTAACACGCTAAAGTTGCTAAGGTTGCTCAGTGGTGTGATAACATTAGCTAGCTAAACTGTCTACATGCTATTTCTGCTAACACGCTAATGTTGCTAAGGTTGCTCAGTGGTGTTATAATGTTAGCTAGCTAAACTGTCTACATGCTACTTCTGCTTACACGCTAATGTTGCTCAGTGATGTTTACCATTAAACAGCCTACAGAGGAGGCCAGCATTTTGGTTGCTGCTGTTACAAATTGTATAGTAATTAACAACATCATTATTTTTGTCATTGTTTGTTATAAACTGATGCAGAGACGAGAGTTTAGGATGATTTTTGTCCAGTCAGGCCGCAACCATACAGGTTTTGTTGAAAGGACGTCGTTAACGACGGTATTCTATAAAAATAAAGATTATTCATGTTCCGACATCATATGGTAACGAAGAAATCGTCCGTTTCATCTCTCTCACCTTCCGTTAACGTGACGTTTATTTCTACAGACTGTCATGTAAGCCAGAGCTGATAATTAATCTCCGTATGATAGAGTGAAGAAAATGAATATTAAAGAACAAGAAGTGCTCTCCTTATATCGCTGAGGTGTAGATGAGGCCGTCCCATGTTTAGACAAGCATGTCCTTGCCCTTGCGTTTGGGGGGTGGAGGGGGGCTGTCATTAAAGAGCCATTACCTGCTGGAAGGGCAGGTGATTAAAGTGTACTTTGGCCGGCCGAGGACGCCGTGCACTCTGGGAAGCCTCCGGTAATCCATATATCCCCCCCCAGTCGGTGTGACCCGACCGGCTTGCCGAGGCCCAGTTAAGAACACAATCCCCTCTCATTAATGGAGGTAATGACTGTGATCAATCTAACGCTGGTATGGGCGAGCGAGGGGATAGCAAAGTGGGAGGAGAGAGAGAGAGAGAGCCAGGTAGAAAGAAAGAAGATGAGAAACAGGAAACAAAAGGGGGATAGATCTGGAAGACAGATGGAGCAAGAAAGTTAAATGAAAGTGAAAATTGGGGGAAAGCAGGCAAACTTTTGAGAAAACAACAGCGTTTGAAATAAGGAGAAACGAGGGGGGGGGGGGGGACACAATGGGGGAGAAATCTAGAGTGACGTTGGTTGTTAGGCCAATTTTAGGAGGCTGGAGCTACACTAAATTGTTCCAAAGCCCCCCTCCCCAAATGATATTATCTTCAGAATAATATCATACTGATGAAATGGTATACATATAGTTTTAGGATCATAGCATCATAGTCTATGGAAAGAAGCATTTCTCTAAAACCTATTTGTCCTTTTGTTTTATATTTTTTATTCTACAGACTGTATCCTCACTTTGCTGGAAGAATAAATACGTACAAAATGCAGTTATTTGGGTAAAATTCATATTCATGTTCTTATGATCTTTAAAACCAGTCTTGGTTTCTTCTACTACTTTATGACAGAAACATTACTGAGCAGAATCACAATGATTGAACCAATCAGCATCAACCAATCATTCTTTAGACCTGCAGCTTATCTAATGGAGAGAGGAATTAGATACGGTATCACTTTAAGACACATTTACATGATCAGTACGCATAATCAATCTAAGCATGCAGCTTTAATGAGTCTAAAAGTTAACATTACAGTAACTCTTGTTCAACATTAGAGACTTGTTACTAGCTGGACTTCTTCACTGGTTGTTGTGTTGTTCTACTACAGTACTAAAAAGATTGTAGTTTTTAAATCCTAGTGATGTCCCTGGTCCAAGGCAACAAAGATGGAGAGAGAATCAAGGCCAGAACAGGTGCCGAGACCTGGTCCAGACCAGACTAGTCCTCCTTTCCTTCCCCCTCTCTCTCTCTCCGCCCCCAGGATTTACCTTTTTGGCGATGGACGTGAACACGGCGCCGTTAGAAGCCGTCGGCTCCACTCAGGCTTCCAGCCAATCACGGGGCTCCCCAGGGATCTGATTACCTTCCTCGATGAAGCTGGATTAAACTCTTTAATTAAAATGATTGGGCCTTATTATACGCTGTCACAACTTAAAGGACAGAAATCCCTCATGGCTCTTGAGTTCTGTCAAATTTCATTCGACGTGTATGACCCCCCCCTTCCTCTCGTCAGTATTCAAAGTGAGTAAATAGAAGAAAGAGTCACGCTTGAATATTCCTGGAATAAAAGATTGATAAGGTGAACAAAAAATTGCATCACAAAGAAGTGTGCATCGACGCTTGCAATCATCTTTCTTTTTTTTTGTGTCGAGCGACATTATCTGAGATATTTAACGGTGGCGGGGAGTCGCCGAATTGAATTCACATTGATTCATCTCCTTCCAATTTCACCCGAGAGCAAATGATCCGCAGCTAAATTCTGTTAGGAAGTGTTTTTTTTTGGTCGCTGTTAGACATCGCCCTCCCAAAAAATAATAATACAAATGAGAGCAGGACGCAGGTAGGGAGCCGATCTAATCACACACTCATCAGGTTCGCTGCTGTCCGTCGCTAAGAGCTTCTTTTCCAACACAGCGAGTATCAGACGCTTCGACACAAAGGCGTTGTTTTTTATATCCTGGGTGTGGGAGGATGGGTGAGGGTGGGGGAGGGCGCCGACGGGGACGTGAGGAGCCCCCCCCCCTCCTCCCTCCCTGCAGCCGGCTCCCTGTACAGCTGCTGTCAGTGCTGGCGAGGCTCCCCTGACAATCTGCTCTTTAATAGCTAATATCAGGGTACATTTCCTCGGGCGCTGGACTGGAACTGAGAGATGGCGGCCTGTGCTGTGGGCATTCCTCTCTCTCTCTCTGTCTCTATCTCTGGAGGTGGCACAAGGACACACACACACACACACACACACACACTTGACAGGCGGCCGGAGTCACACGACTAATCTTTAATATCTTACTGTGTCCAACTGTCTGTCAATCAGAACAAGAACTCGTCACATACTCTGACTTATCAATATACTACATTATGATGTATCAATATACTACATTATGATGTATCAATATACTATATTTGACTTTTATCAATATACTATATTTGACTTTTGACGTACTATACTATAAATCTTCTTTAATTTTTTCAACAAACGACTAAACATTTCTATGACATGCCATAATATGACTTTTTGACAATATACTGTTTTTTAATGACTTATTTGATGTACTATATTTTAACATATTATACTATGAATACATACTATACTATACCAAGACTTTTTTGAATATACTATACTTAGAATTTCTAATATTTACTTTGACATAATTAACTTTTCTATGACTGAGTTTGACATAATATACCATGATGTTGTAGTACTAGATATACTATATTAGTTCTGCTTCCAGTCGAGGGAACCAGTGCTACGTTAACTACAAAACTACGTCGTCCCTTCAGCCCTCTGTTGCCTCACGTGACATCACTTGAGTCGGTGTCAGGTGAAGAAGGCAAGTCCAAAACTAAAATACAAAACAGACGATCTGCAGTCGAGAAGATGTGAGTAACATTTTCAAAGCCAGTGACACGACTTTGAATCAAACGGTTCAGATGACTCACATTTTTAGGCAAAATAAATAAATGTATTCCTTCAAAATAACACACACACACACACACACACACAAACACACTCAGTATTAAAGACATAATTAGACTTCGTGTTAAAGAAAAGCTCTTCAATGACACACTCACATAAAAATAAGCAAACCTGACATCGTTCCTGGCTTGGATTTGCAGCTTTGGAATAAACTTAATACAGACCAGATATGTTGTTTTTTTTTCCTGGTAATTTTGCAGGAAAACAAACCCATTGAAAGCTGCACTCTGCAAGCAGACGCAACCACCTCGTCCATTATTCTTCCCCAAACTCTGCTTTTCATTACAGCCAGTTTCGGTTGCTGCTGATATACACTCAAATAATTCAAGCCTTTTTTACAGATAACGCAGCGTTTATCCACCTCAACAATTAATTCTTCTGACACCCGAGCACATTAATATTCATTAACCGGCGCCGCGACAAACGGCCGCCCCTGTGGATGCGAGGGCGAGATGATTTATAGCCGTTTGTCTGTCTGGTTGCGAAGGCGTGTTGCTTTTAAAAGGTTTCTGAGTTTCCTGCCGGTGTGTAACGTATCAGGGATAATTTGGAAGGTTTAACGTTCTGGAGTCCATTTACTGATGGGCGTCTCAGTGCAGGTACACTGGGACGAGGTCTAGGTCTGGACCCTGGCCTGACAGTCCAGCACTCATAGAGGGACTTTATATTCAGAAGGCAACGGATGCTAATCTGCACCCAATCTGGATGTAAGACCCCACACATTTCCAAAGTAAAACAACATTTTAACTTGAAGTATCACACATGTTGTTCTCTATCGGCTTCTTCCATCAAAGCCACATGATGTTTTAATTATATTGAATCCACTCAAAAGTACATTTTACCAAAATCCCTGGAGAAGTTAAAGTCGAGCATTTCCAGACAGACGGACAGGAAGATGAGCTCATGGTCTTCTCTGGCTCTGATTGGTTGATGGATGGCTGTCATGATACTATTGGTTGAAATTGGTTGGTTACTAGGTGATGTCAGCATGCGTCATATTTTGTTTTCCAGGTAGAAACAATTTTCTGAATTTTTTAATTAAAAATACGAAGAGATAATATTGAGGTTACATTTTATTCAAGGAAAGCAAAAATAGTTTGATCTAAATGTCTTGCAAATATTTCCATCATTTTTCTTCTTTGCACTAAAATCTTCATTATATTTCTTTTCTATGCTTCTTTCATTGAGAATCTTCCTGGTCAACTATAAGCCTCAAATTCTCAAGGTTCCCACTTCACCTGAACGCCCCCACAATTCACGTCCTCAATGTTGCTTTTAGAAAGTGAAGAAGAGAAAAAAAGACTGGGATCCTCTTGAAAGGCGTAGATTTAGTGGAGTTATACTTTTAGAAACTTACCTAAGGCTTCATAACCCGCCGTTGCTGGAGACCTCCAAGATGGCAGCCGGAGGGGGGGGCATCACGTCACCTGAGAGCTTGTTTACGGTCAGACCGTGGCGTGGATCAGCTCAAGGGTTCAAGCACAAATTGCTCCACTTAACGGTTTGCCGTTTTATGCAGCAGCTTAGTGACTCTGTGGGTTGCGAGGCAGAACGCTGCCAAGTCCAAGGCTCTTAAAATAACATCGCATGGAACCGAACGGGAGGTTAAATATGAGGAATTAAGTTCTGGGTGACAACGTCTTCTACCTTCCAACTCAACACCAGTAATTTTTTTTTCTGAATGCATAAACACTTTATCTGACACCGTTAACACCTGGAGCCACACTGACTGCACCTTCTCTGTTTTACCCACCTTGAAATTCTATAACACACTTCTGGCAAAAACGTAACCATGGCGACACTATTTCGTCAATTATCTTTCCACATTGCCTCGTGTGAAAACACATTCGATAATGAGTTCACTTCATAGACAATATGAAGTGGATGTCGTCATGGTGACGCCAACCGTTGGTTTGTGGACCATGGTTTTGAAAAGCTTGGGTTCAGCATCTTGGATTTGTGTGCGATTAGTGTAGGAAGGTAGGAAGTGACCATATTTGGACTGTGGAGGAGCAATGGGTTGATCTGGATCCATGTGGATTCTGGTGTGAAGCTGTGAACAAAGTTAGCTTCTATAATTCAAGGTCAACTTCACAGCTAAGTGTTAAAGTCATCTTAGTAGCTAACTAGCATTGGTAGCGTGGTAGCGACCTGTCAATCAGCAGGTAAGCCCCGCCCCCTAAAGCATCCCCTGCTTTCTGGTCTGGTGGACTCTAAATGGACCATAATGTACTAAATGAACATCATGCTGGATTGAAGAGGACTTGAAACTAGAGATTGAGACCATAAACTCTGAGACAATACATCAAGAGAGAAGTAGGACCATTTTCTCATAGACTTCTATACAACCAGAGAGGAGTCGCCCCCTGGTGGCCAGCAGGGAGAATGACAGTTATAAGGAACTCCAGCCTTTTTCACAACTGGAGGTTTCTGCCTGGTTCCGATCAGACCAGTATACAAAAAGGAAAAAGCTGTAATATCTGGAGAACTTATGAGTCAAAATCTCCTGAACATGAAGTGATATTAATACCTTGTTGGGCATCTTAAATGTTTTAACGGTTCAGTTTTTACCCAAAGCAACCTTAATGCTTCACGCATGAACAGATCGGACTTGACAAATAGGTCACATGATGAGCTCCAGGAAATGTGCTCCTAATTTAAACATGTGGAACATTGGAAGAAACATGGAGGTCCCAGGGCACGACAGCTCAATGTGTTTCCAATCCCCTTTTAAAAAAAACTCTATTGTTGCAGCAAAAAGGGGGGAAGACTTTCATTCGGGCCAATTTTCATGAGT
This sequence comes from Chelidonichthys spinosus, assembly GCA_029853015.1. Classification (NCBI taxonomy): domain Eukaryota; kingdom Metazoa; phylum Chordata; class Actinopteri; order Perciformes; family Triglidae; genus Chelidonichthys; species Chelidonichthys spinosus. The sequence goes on along the minus strand of CM056834.1, from coordinate 4,432,509 downwards.
AACAGAAGGCGTGAAGAATAATACGGTGCAGGCGACAGAGAGAGAGAGCAGAGACGTCATACTCCATGAACCGATATGAAACACGGCAGATTAAACCATTTAAAATAATCTGCATCTGGTTGGCGTCAGATGCTGGACGTTTGTTTGCAGTTTGTGTTTGTTTACTTTCTCCAATGTGTTAAAGCCGGAGTTCCACCGAGGATAGGAGTGTTTTTTGGGCACCTGGTTGAGATAACCGGCTTTAAACTGCCAGCTGGGTGCGACGTGATGAATATTAAGTTACACACAGTCAGCACAAAACTATGTAATTATAAATGTGGATAATAGGCAAGCGTACAAAGTACAGATCCAATATGGGAGGCAAAGGAGTTCTGGAGCACACAGTGATAGAAAATGCAAACTTGTTTTTTTGAAGAACCTGTTTCTGGACAAACGTGTCGTAGCACCGCCTCCGATCTCCTTGAAGACATTCTCGGTGTCGCACAAAAAAGACCGTTTGAGACCGTGAGACAATGAGAACGTGTTTCAGCTCGTGGCCTTCATCATGATCATCACACACTTCAATGAAGGTCACAAGCAATATTTATACTGGTTGCACATAAAAGTCCTTCTTTCTACTAGAGATGCTCCGATATTAATAACCCAGCTTCACACAGTGAGCTAGAAACATCCATGTCAGATCAGCACTCGGTATCGGCCGACACGTAAAGGCCCAGTATTGCCACCGGGACTGAAAAAGACACATGGTAGCATCCCTGCAATACTACAAGCGTTGCTGGAGTGTCAGAGAGGAGCTTTAAGACGCTTCATTGGCCTAAAAAAACCTGCATTTTGCTGCAGCATCGATGTTGTGGTCTGATATTAAAATTACCATATTTTTCCATGCAGTGCTGTTGTGAAAATCCCTAATTCTTCTTTGTATCTGACTCTCCTGTCGGTCCTGCAAACACTTCTGACCTCAAATTCACTATATTATTCCAACACCCATTTGCCTACTCATTCAGAACGGCCCATTTCCCAGTATTGCTGCTTCCAGCGTTCTCGGGGGGGCATGCCCGATTGAAAGACCCCCGGATGTGTCCTGGGTGCGGTTCAGGGAAATGAAGAGGACTTGGCTTGTACAGTCAGTATATCCAGTATCCGGTAGCACTGTTAATGGCACTGAATGAGCTGCGGCCTGTAAAGCTCAACTCTGCAGGTCCCTGAAGCTCTGGCCAAACGCTGTTTGCTCATTTATTAAAAAACAACCACTAAAAGTGATGAGCAGCTCTCTGGATATGTGTAAAATACACACACACACACACACACACACACACACACACACACACACACACACACACACACAGACAGATTCCTTGCTTTCTAGTTGGATGAGTCAGTAGCCAGCCGCTGGCGGAGCAGCCAGAACAGGGTTGATATAATCAACAGTGAGTCCGTCCAAGTCCTAAAGTTGATTGCATGTTATGTGCAGCGAATGTTTAAAATGCCAAAAAGGTGCGTTTGTTGGGTCCAACATTCATTCTCAACAGACGGACGTCAGTTAAAAAAAAACACACACAAACCTTTCCTGTCGGTGCCGTTGGGCACCTGCGAGGTGTTGATGCCCTTGGCGATCTCCTTGTTGGCGGTTTCCTTGGTGACCACTGAGCCTTTGAGCTTACTCTTCGGAGCGTCCAGGGCTTTTAGCTTCTTGGCGTGTTTGGTCCCCTTGTAGTGGGCCAAGGCCTGGCTCTGTGAGGAGAACAAATAACAGGCTCCATTTAATGGATGCCAAGCCAGGATGAAGATGGAATATGAAAACTAGAGTGAGGCAGATTAAACGTGATTAGCGAACGGACAGTTGATGAGTCTCACAGTCCAGAAGTGTTAAAAAAAGACTTCTTTTAGAAGATGTTTCACACACCTGGGCAATTGGTTTTCTTTCGGATATATTTGGGGAAATAATAGGTGATGAGGCGATATTGAAAATAATTGTTTCACAGCAGCTCCTTTTTTCGGATGCCTTGAAGCCTAAGACTTTGTTTTTGTGTTTGTTGTTCCCAAATCATTCCCGTATATCAGTCACTTTTTCTTCTTCTCTCCAGCTCCTGAATGGCTGCTGAGATTTAAACATTTTCTCTGGCTGTTCAAACCACAAAGGGTTGGTCATAAAAAATGAGGATTTAGTGTGAATATGAATCTCTTTTTTCTTAATTTAAATAATGCCTGTCACTGATTGAGACATTTGTGTGACCCGTGAAGTGTAATTTATGTTTGTAGTGTCTGTTTGCTTTGAAGTCCGAACACGTAGCGCCGCTAACATTCACCTTCACAGAACATCCGCCCGGAAAACTGGGACTCATGCAAAGACTTTGAGCTGTCCTTGTTTACTTCTGCACACGTCCCTGCATGTTTCGCCCGTGGCAGGAAGGGAAGGCATTAGGAGAAATTAAATTGCCTCTCAGAATAAATAAGTGCGGCAACCACACATCCCCGAAGGCGGTTAGGAAGCATCTTTAACAACGGGCCACAGTGGGGAGATTCACAAAAGACCGCTGGGCCGAAGGGACCGGTTCCAGGTAGTCTTTCCTGCAAATCATTGTTCATTATCACATTGGTGGAAGAAGATTCTGTACTTGAAGATGCTGAATTCCAAATTCAGGGCATATTAATCCCACAGGTGACAGGTGAGCCGGCGGCTTGCAGCCAACGGTGCTAACATTCCAAACTATAGCTGTTTACCTGAGGGGGGACTAGATGTTTGGCACTGCTAGTGTTATCAGCTGTAACAGCCATATGAGAGCAGAGCAGCATGAATGAAAAGGCTGGCCCGGCTATGTAAACAGAGCACAGTAAGGCTCGGAATACAACACACACAGAGGGAGAGGAAGCTCAGTCTCTACTCAGGTAGACGTTACTGCACTTTATCTAACACAAATGAATCCATTAAAAGTAAACACTGAAATCACAATGAAACTTGGGTAAAAGGACACGATAATTATTAGCAAAATAGTAAAAAGTAAAAGTACTAATTTTGCACAATGGTTTCTTTTAAAGTGTAAAACTACTTTATTTCTCAGTTTTATCCCTAATCAATGACTTAAGTGATGTAGTTGCTCAATGTGAAGATACTTTGTGTACTTCTAGTCCATAAGTACTACATCAGTGTACATTAGCATATTGTAGGTTTTTTGATTGTTTTTTTCTGGTAAAAGTCTGGTTTAAGTCATAATCTCATGACGAACTTTTCATTTTTGGCCAAATTAATTTACAATATTGATTGTAAACTTACCAGTGAAGAGGTTTCATCATAGAAGTCACTTTGTTGGCAACGTTTGTTAAAATTGCTGAGAAACCTTAAACATTTTCCCTCCTCCCCAGAAATCTTCTTTTTTTTTGATGAGGCGTCACTTTTTCAAACCAAATGCACAACTTGTTCTGGCCTGAAACTATTTATTCTGACCCACATTCATCACTGTCCAGGTACCGCAGACATTACTTATTTTTTTGTCATGAGGCTCAGGTGATACGGAGGGTGTTTAATGTGACCACGCCAATAATTCATCTTTCATTAGAGCAATGAGGTGGAAGAATCGGCTACGTTCCAAGTCTGATTAAAACGGGGAAGGACATCGTTTGTTTTCCCAGCCGGTGTTACGTGACATCCAACAAATCAAGAGTTTTTCTCGGAGCCAGAGAACAAAAAGGTTGCAGTTTAAATCCCCACGTATCGATCAACAGACTTGAGCCCATGAGCAAGATGAACTGATTTGGCAAGGTATGTAAACCTGAATGTTAGTGTCAGTTAAAAGGAAGATGTTGCTTAATTCTTTTGTTGAAAGCCCCAAAAACATATTTGTTAAATCACCTTTTTCCTATTAGAAGCGACATTGTACCTGAACTGAACAATGTTGGCATCGTTTTCTTTAAGCTACAAATTATTTCGGAAAAACAGGTCGTGGGAATCATCAGAGGCTCCACAATATAATATTATCATATAATGTTATCTTAGAGTGTTTTTTTAACATTTTTCATTGAGCTGAGTATAACGTTCACATATATTGCGATATGTACTCATTTAATTAAGGTTTGAAAAAAAGGTCAGGGTTCACATTAATATAATATAACAACGAAACTTAGCAATGTAGCATAACAACTAAATGTAATAATGTAACCTAAAAATATAGAGTGTTTCAACATGCAATGTAATCGTACAATGTAAGCTAGAACGTAAAATAATATAACAACATAACGCCAATGTCACTTAACGATGTAAGGAAACAATGTAACAAAACAATGTAATCCAACAATGTAACGGAACAACGGAACGGAACAACGGAACGCAAGATAATGTAACAACACGATGATGATTACATTTTTACATTATCTATCAACATAACATAACAATTTCATGTAACAACATAACAAGGATGTAATGTAACAATCAACTACCATACAACAACAACTCTTATTGGACTTTCTTATTTAACTTTAAGTAACAAAAAATTGACATAAGTCAACATGTATGTTATAAATGTAACTGTGGTCTCCTAGGTTAAATTCCTGTACAGAAATCTCTTTCCTTAATGCTCGTTTTTACAACAAGTTTCAATTACAGTCGTTCAAGCTGCCTGAATATAAAGTTTTCTGCCAAAGATTAAAAAAAAAAAAAGCTTTGATGATTTTTCATGAGAGATTTCTGAATTTGTGTATTCCTGGGCACTCCTGTCAGATTTTAGATTCCATCCTCCCTTTTAGTGAGAAAGTTATTTTATTTCCCTTCCTATACGGGAAGTGGATAAGCTCTATTAAACCACACATTCAATTAAAGCTGCTTTAAATCCTACATGTCTGCCTGCGACCATCAAACGGGAAACGTTAGGTAACAAGACAGGGAGGGGTTTCCCGTTGTTCTGGTTTCATCATTCAATTAACTGGGTTTGATTTAATCAGGACGAGGATTGCTTTCACAGTTCAAAGGAGAGTTTACAGATGTTACAGCTGTGTGTTTTCAGCTGTTCGGATTCATCGACTCCCGTAAGCCATCCAACGAAAATGTATGTTGAAATAAAAACATCTCCACGGATGTTGATGTCGTGCAAGGTAAACCAGCTTAAATCACTTTTCTTTGTGGAAAAGTGTACTGTTTTTTTCTAAGGTATGAAGGTTGAGTGGTCTCCCACTTTTGCTCCAGTTTTAGTCGGTCATAAATCTTAATGCCCCAGATTCCAGAGCCGAGTAGCCGGCGTTATCATGAGAATGGAAGGACAGTCTCTTTAAGTACAACAGGAAATGTAAATGCAGATTTTTTTTTGACTCACCCATCCTCCCACATTCCCGTGGAGAACCTAAGACTTCAGTGTAAACTCACAAAGAAGCCGGGGCACATTGTTTTTACCCGGTGTGGGAGCCTCGGCGTCTCAGAGGGGATCCGGATCAGGTATCAGGGGAGGCGGTCTGATTCATCGTGAGTCAGATGGGGTGTGACTGATGTCTAAACCAAACAGAAATAACCCCCCTTTTTAAATATATTTCTCCCCTCTGGCATCAGAGCTTCAGCCGGCACCTGGTTGTTGTGAAGAATATTTATATATTGTAATGCAAATTAACAGGTGAATGTAATCGTCAATCCACTTAAAGAAGCATGAAGTATGAAACAGTAAAATGCAGCTAAAGTATGCACAGTTCTGCAGAAAAACGATCTCTGAGTGATTTAATATTACGTATTGAGTTCTTTTTGAAGCATCAATGTATAAACATTTTACTGTTGTAGCTCGATTTAAATGTAGCTTGATTTTCGCAGGATGCATTGAATGTCTCTGGTTGGGGGAAAAATCCGGGAGAAAAGCTCCGGAAGTCGTTAGCGTTGTGTTTTCACTGTGGTGACTTTTGCAGGAAAACCGCAGTTATACGACTTTACTGACATCTGAACAGAAACCAGGCAGCTAATTAGTGCAGCACTTGAGATTTGTTACAACTCAAGTTGTTGTTTTCATTTAAATTAAACTGCACTAGCAACTTTAAAGAAGCGTAGCCTAGCAACCAAGCAACAACAACCAAGCACTTTTTCTTCAGTCCGATCAGGGAGAAAAAGAATGATGAATTTTATTTAATTATCTGTTATCATTCTTATATTTTTATCATTATTTGGGGAAAAAACACATTGTGGGTTTAGTTGTGCTTAAACCACCAAGAAACATTGTCGTTATCTGTTTTTGTGATTCATTTATTATAAAGACAATGTAATTCATTTAACTCTCTCCCTTATCGTATAGATTAGTTGCTGTTGTTCTGTCTCTTTTAAAAGAGAGAGATCTTCTGTTGATATCTTGTTTTATCTCACTCCAGCGAGGCTCCTTCCCCTGGTGTCGATTTTAATTAAACTTTTGTCTCGTCTCATTCAAACGCTCAATTTGCTCCTAGTCCCAATTCTCCTGCAGTCCAACTACGTATTCACTTTGTTTCTGATATCGATAAATGTTAGACTTTGAAACCAACACTCCAAAACTCAAGTCCACCATGATTATTACAGCCAGAGCTTCAATGTCTCACTTGAGATCTGTGTGTCATGTATAAATCCCGCGCTTTAGAGTGCTGCAGCATAGAGACATGACTCAGCATTATTTTAAAATAATGTCAAACAAACTTTAACTTCTTCTAGACGAACAAAACATGCAAGTATCATAAATGTTTGATTGTTAACAAATAAAAGTACGAATCCACGAGTAAAATAACCGATCCAATGTGTAACGACTTGAACTGGACTTCTTGGTGGAACTGGGACTCTGGAAGACTCTGGTTCCACCAAATAGTGAAAGTCCATGTTCTTAAATCCTTGTTTCTGGAAAATCAACTATGGTGGAAATTAGACCAAAAAAAGAGGTGTATTTTCAAGAAAACATTGTGAAAGAAATCCTCTCTGGATTAGCAGCTTGTTAAAAAAAAAAAAAAAGCCTGAGTCATGGAATGGAGACACAGGAAGTGTAAAAGCATCGGAGCGGGTAATAAAGTGATCGGAGTAGCAGCTCGAGTGACTCATTCTTGTCGACAAATTACAGACTCACGTTTACGATGTTAAAACATAAACACGACTGCATTAGTAAAGACTCTTAAAAGCTGCTTTTTCCTCTTTATGACCTCGGCTCATTAAGCGTTTTCTTTTACAAACAGACCCTGGATCTGTGCTCGAACACCACACAAGCTTGCTGCTCTGCGTCGCGTCTCGGTCGACTTCTTATAGCTGCAGGTTCAAAACAAAGAAGAAACACTGCAGTCTATTGATTGACGGGTGAGCCGAGCCGTGACTCTAATGAAGCCTTAAAATAAACAGCTGATGGGCAGTAAACACATCCGGATAAGATTCCCCCTCGTGTAAACACATAATAACCTCCTGAGCGCAAGAAATAGATTGATTACTCCGTGATGACATCACTATTACTGATTTAACAACATGCAGAATTTTAAATATTTTGATTACTTTGGAAATGGTATGTAAATTAGACGCAGAGGGGGAATGGAAACCCATCTGCTGGTCCGACGGTTGAGCTTGTATTAATGCATTTCATTATTGTATTGTGGAGTCCACATATTGGCTAACGAGTGTGGAAACGCTTCGTGGTGAGCTCACTTTGCAGAACGGACTCATTCCTGTAATCTGATTTACTCATGAGGCATCATAAAAACAAGCTCATTGTGCATATTAATACGACGGCGTATCAGGGCCACTGTAGGAAAAAAACAGTATCCGAAAGAGGGGGGCAATATTCAGAGAAAACATGAGTTTATTAGATAGCTAACGTCCCATGAATGTATTTATGTTTCTAATGAATCATCCCAACATGTGACGACGCCTCGTTGAGGTCCTTAGGGTGATGATGTTGATGCTTATTGTTGGTTTTATTCATATGAGGCCAAATTGTCATCTTATGGGTGTTTATTGATCGGGGCGGTTGGGCTTGACTTGTTGTCATAGCAACGGCAAACAGCCAGTGTTAGCGGAATCAAGTAACTTGTTTATATCGGCTATATAGTATTTATAAAGTGGCACATTTTTGACTTTTTTTCTCTGAATATTGCCCTCCTCGCTCGTCGACTGTGGCCCTGATAACACCGTTGTAGATTAACATGACTCATGCTGTGCAATATATACATGTTGATGATACTCCAGCAATGAAAAGGCAGCGTCGAAGGGAAAACAAAGAGAAAGACAAGAGATCACAATCAGACGATCATCGTGAGATTAAATTAGCATGAACTCGACGAAATGCTCTTAAATGAAAAACATCCGTTTCAGGCACAAAACTGCTCAACAGCTGAGAAGAAAATGTTCTACTCGACTCGATCACGTCTGTGGTTTTATCATTGTGATGCTAAAGCATTATTTCACTGTAAATGGGATTCTACAGGCTCACTGATGTGACCAATTAGTGGTCAGATAATTGGTGATGAGGTCGTTGATTTAAACTGTATAATTACTTAAAATTGGTTTTAGTAAAAATACACCTTTTTTTAAGCATATATTATTAAATTGACCAAAGATGCTCGTTTTAAGTTATGAGCCGCTCAGCTTTCTAAAAATGTTAACATTGATATGAATGATAGCACTAATAAGTCAAATTCTTATTAGTAAAAGTTTAAATGGTTCATTATTGAAGTCCCTTGTAGCTCTTAGAAGACAAAAAAATAAAAATCTGAATATACAATAAAAAAAAGTTCACAGACTTTCTTGCAAAAAAAACTTCAAATCCCATTTTCCACCTCAGCATCTTCAGTCTGGACTCGGGACGCCACGGAAACGTTAGCCGATGATTAATTACGATGCCGAGGCTCAGCGGATCATTTTTCATAGCGAACGTCTCTGTAAGTCGTTGTTGAGAGACGGCGTGGGGGATGAGTCTCTTCAGCACCGCCACGTTACGTCTCCGTGATGGATTCGGCTTCGCAACGCTAATAAAAACCTTCTCACTCGCTGCTGCTCCTCCGTCATCTGACCAATCAGAAACCTCGCAACGTGTGATTTTCTATCTTCCTGTTCTATCCTCTCTAAACGCCCACAGAGCAACGAGGTTGCATCTCTTTAATGGAGGCAAATCTTTCAACCAATCATCTGTCTTCTGTCACCTTTCAGCTACGGAACAAATCTGTTGCCAATAAAAGAGTCTCTTGTGGTAAAACCACTTCATCATTGATCACTATTAATGGGCAACTCTGCAAAAAGCTTATTTTCACTCTAATAAAAATAAAGCTGCAGCACGTTCCGCTCATTCATCCAAACAGAAGCAGGAATCCTGAAGAATGCATCCAGAAACTCTCAGACTTAAAAAATAAAACCCGTTCACAACCCGTCACACTTCACTTACAAAAACGCTTTCAATCCACTGAAAAGACTTCTGTTACACAAGGGCAAATAGACTGTGACTTCTTTTGAACACAAATGTGTACATCTGCTCTTATTTTATGATTTTATACGATTGAAGGTTCGTCATTTCCAAATCCATCTGACCTCCAGACCAAAGTGGTAGATGAAAAAAAAGCAAATATTCTTCATTATTCCACCAATATTTATTTTTTGTCCTAACAGAGTAAAACTATGTGAAAGGAGTCCAGAGCAGGTGAAGTAATAATCCATGGTAGTCTGTAAACGTGGTGGGGGGTATTTCCTGTTTATTTCCCCTCTGACTTTCTGAACTTTCCTTCTGAAAGAAAAACTTGCTCACCTGTGAGTTGAACCTCAGCTGGCAGACGCCGCAGGAGACGTGCTTCCTCTTAGCGGTGGGAGGGAGGCCCAGGGTGTGATGGAGGACCGCCTTCTGCACCGGGTCCATCTAGAGACACCGAGAGAGGCTAATTAAAACAGTTGCTGGAGCCGACCTGTAAATCACCTTCACTCCTCCATCACTCCTCCATCACTGTGGAGTGAAAACAGGCCACTGGAGCTTTTTTTTTTAACAGTCAGCTGTTTGTCTTCCTGTCGCTGTTAACACTCTCTCTCTCTCTCTGTCTCTCTCTCTGTCTCTCTAACCCGTAACGGTCCAAACCGCCTCCGGCGACGAGCACTCGGGGAACGCTAATGGCGTTATTGCATCTCTTTATCATCAACACTTCACCCCGAAGAGACTAAAAGCAAACAGTGAATTCAGCCCACTAACAAGTCTCGTCTGTGAACACTCCACTTACGCCTTAATGATTGTTGTCCCGAAGAAAAAAAACACATGAAACCTTCTACTTTTGCATTTGGTGAAATATATTCCTCCATTGATATCAATGTAAAGCTCATTAAAACCATCAAGCAGTGGAAGATAGAACCGCTGACGTCCAAATGTCCAATGTCAAAGCCACGAGGCCACAAAGTCACAGAGGAACATACAAACCTAACAATCTATTTTAATGTAGAAAGATGGAGAGACGGCGTGATTCTTTTCTTTTTCCTGTATTTTGCTCTCCGGCCTGTCGTTATGAGTCATGGCCCGTCTGTCTCTCTCTGTAGGGAAATTAAATCACTGAGATAAATTCACTCATCAGAGTCAGAAAATGGGGTAGTTAAGGGTTCTGAGGGAGGACGGGACAAGACCCCCAAAAGACTTCATCATCACAGAGGTCATCAGGGTGGAGAGACAGAGTGTAGCATCAGGGTGGAGGGAGAGAGTGTAGCATCAAGGTGGAGGGAGAGAGTGTAGCATCAGGGTGGAGGGAGAGAGTTTAGCATCAGGGTGGAGGGAGAGAGTGTAGCATCAGGGTGGAGAGACAGAGTGTAGCATCAGGGTGGAGGGAGAGAGTGTAGCATCAGGGTGGAGAGAGCAGAGTGTAGCATCAGGGTGGAGGGAGAGAGTGTAGCATCAGGGTGGAGGGAGAGAGTGTAGCATCAAGGTGGAGGGAGAGAGTGTAGCATCAGGGTGGAGGGAGAGAGTAGCATTGGGATGGAGGGAGAGAGTGTAGCATCAAGGTGGAGGTAGAGAGTGTAGCATCAGGGTGGAGGGAGAGAGTAGCATTGAGATGGAGGGAGAGAGTGTAGCATCAAGGTGGAGGTAGAGAGTGTAGCATCAGGGTGGAGGGAGAGAGTAGCATTGGGATGGAGGGAGAGAGTGTAGCATCAAGGTGGAGGTAGAGAGTGTAGCATCAGGGTGGAGGTAGAGAGTGTAGCATCAGGGTGGATGAAGAGAGTAGCATTGGGATGGAGGGAGAGAGTGTAGCATCAGGGTGGAGGGAAAGAGTGTAGCATCAGGGGGAGGGAGAGAGTGTAGCATCAAGGTGGAGGGAGAGAGTGTAGCATCAAGGTGGAGGGAGAGAGTGTAGCATCAAGGTGGAGGGAGAGAGTGTAGCATCAGGGGAGGGAGAGAGTGTAGCATCAAGGTGGAGGGAGAGAGTGTAGCATCAGGTGGAGGGAGAGAGTGTAGCATCAGGGTGGAGGGAGAGAGTGTAGCATCAGGGGGAGGGAGAGAGTGTAGCATCAAGGTGGAGGGAGAGAGTGTAGCATCAAGATGGAGGGAGAGAGTGTAGCATCAGGGTGGATGAAGAGAGTAGCATTGGGATGGAGGGAGAGAGTGTAGCATCAGGGTGGAGGGAAAGAGTGTAGCATCAGGGGGAGCGAAGAGTGTAGCATCAGAGTGAAGGGAGAGAGTGTAGCATCAGGGTTGTTCTTTTTTCTCAGAAAACTTTTGTGTGAATGAACTTGTGAAACTGAGAAACCAGCAATTTACACTGCAGACAAACCTCACAGAAAATTAATAAAATCAAGCCCATTTGTTTGATTGAAAAAAGGATGTCATTTCTCAGATTGAAGTCGACTTATCGATTAGTTGGTTTCATCTACAAAACTGCTGCATCAAAGCCCCACTTTAAGTCTGTCTTTTACCAGAGAAAGGAGTGTCTTTCTCCCCCGGTAATTTACTGTAAATGTACCTGAGATGCTTCTCAAAGATCATGCACACTTAAACAAATCCACCTTTAGGACTAACTATGCTGCATCATCGCCGCACGCCGCCCGCCTCACTGGTCTCCACCTCCCTCCGCGTGCTGACGGCGCTTTGAGGAATGAACACAAACAAATCCTCCTTGCGGGGGGAATATCTCAATAGGCAGCAGTTGGCTACGGGAGGAAAAGGTGGCAGCAGCTTGTGTGGGAGGATTAATCCAGCCTGACAGTCGTGCTGCAGAAGGCGGGAACACTGATGTTACGCTGTCACTTTGTGTGGACGCCGAGAACTTTGGCTGTTTCCATGTATTTATTCATTTGTTTGTTTGTGAGCAGAGGTGGGAATGTTTCCTGAGATATTCACTATTGGAACACAAACGTGTCCTCACTAATGTAGCAGTGATCCTCTCTGACTGTAATGTGATTGTGATCCACCACGGCAGTGAAAGCAGCCAAAGCAGTCGGAGAGGATGGAGGCAGGACGGAGAGGAATGAGCTGCAGGCGACAGGGATCTGGCTGAAATGTGTTCTCTGTATTTACACTGTGACGGAGTGAATGGAGGGGGGGGGGGGGGTAGGTGACATGGGTCAGGTGATCTCTGGAGGAGGGGGTTAGAGGGGAAAGAGGCTGAAGAGAGGGAAGAGGGAGGCTGGAACGGGACCAGGACTGGGGACTGATGATGGATGGATTAGGACTGACGATGGAGGGACCAGCACTGATGATGGAGGGACCAGGACTGATGATGGAGGGACCAGGACTGACGATGGAGGGACCAGGACTGATGATGGAGGGACCAGGACTGATGATGGAGGGACCAGGACTGATGATTGAGGGACCAGCACTGATGATGGAGGATCAGGACTGACTGACAATGGAAGGACCAGGACTGATGATGGAGGGACCAGGACTGATGATGGAGGGACCGGGACTGATGATGGAGGGACCAGGACTGATGATGGAGGGACCGGGACTGATGAGGGACCAGGACTGACGATGGAAGTACCGGGACTGATGATGGAGGGACCAGGACTGAGGATGGAGGACCAGGACTGATGATGGAGGGACCGGGACTGATGATGGAGGGACCAGGACTGATGATGGAGGGACCGGGACTGATGAGGGACCAGGACTGACGATGGAGGTACCGAGGACTGATGATGGAGGGACCAGGACTGAGGATGGAGGACCAGGACTGATGTTGGAGAGACCAGGACAGGGACTGAGGACCAGGACTGGGGATGGAGGGACCAGGACTGAGGATGGAGGACCAGGACTGACGATGGAGGGACCAGAACTGACGATGGAGGGACCAGGACTGAAGATGGAGGACCAGGACTGATGATGGAGGACCAGGACTGAGGATGGAGGACCAGGACTGACGATGGAGGGACCAGGACTGAGGATGGAGGACCAGGACTGATGATGGAGGACCAGGACTGACGATGGAGGGACCAGGACTGACGATGGAGGGACCAGGACTGACGATGGAGGACCAGGACTGAGGATGGGGGGACCAGGACTGAGGATGGAGGACCAGGACTGATGATGGAGGTACTGGCGGGACTGACACAGATCCATCTTTTAAGGTCCGGACCCACCAAGCCAACATCTAGTTGCCTCACGTCGCCCATGTTTGACCACAAAGTTGCACTTGAACACACCACGATGGCGCCGTTGTGCACCTTACCCTCACTTCCTTTTCTCTACGCACGCACAGATTTGCTCAAGCCAAACAGCCAATCAGAGTGATTTCTCTCATCGTCGGGCTCCGTTGCCTCGGCAACGTGACACACTAGGATCACAGAATGGTTTGAACCCTGCTTGGATAGCGGATACCAAAAAAAAAGTGTCAATGTCAGATTTTCAGTTTCAGAAAGTTAAAACAATTGACGGATGGAGCCTCGAAAATTCTAGCAATGGAAAGTTGCTGCGAGGGAGGGTCTTGGTGAAGTACACCGGAGCTTTAAGAGACAGAAACAGGTTCAGTCTCAGACAAGAGGGACAGCAGGGGACATATTGTGGATTTATTGCATCACCGTAATGGGTTGCTAGAGTTATGAGCTCCCAATATGACATCAGATTTAATGCCAAAAAACGCAATAAAACACTTCCTTCATTACCGATGCTCTTTGACTGAGCAGCGAAGTCAAAAATCTTCTCTGAGAAGTCTGAAGTCTGTAAGTGAGTTCTCCGTCAACTGAAGACTGAATATTGTATCTTTTTCCATCCTGTTTTTAATCACTTGAGACTTTTTCCGTCCGTGTAACGAAGATTAAACAGAGTGAGCTGTAAATGTAATATTCGTTCCCCTTTCACAAATTTGATCCAGTCAATAATTCCTGGCAACTCTGTTTCATACATGTAATCAAAATCAGGCCCCGCAACAATAAAATGTTCCCTTCACAGTAAAAGACACTTACAGTAATCGAGCTGTCAGCGAGCGGGACGGGAGTCCCACATGAGTCGCTGTTTGTGTTCACAGACGATACTCGGTGTCACGACGTCGTCCTCGGTGGGCGTCTTTAGCTCGTGAGCCGCCATGGCGCTTGGAATAATAGGTTTTCTGGGTAACCGTACAAAAACACTTGTTTTTAGGGAAGAAAAAAATTCAGAGAAAAAAAATCGAAATTCGTCCCGTTTGTGCAAAAGTCTTGTCTCGAGGTTTGATAACATGCAGACTCCCAAAGGGAGCCTTAGAGACCCAGCTGAAAATGCTGCTGGTCTGCAGTGAGACTACATGTGGGACTTTATAGTGCTGATTTGTAGTAAGGCCCAGGATCAGACTTCTAAATTGCCAGAACCAGGACAGATGGTAGCTGTGCGTGCTCGAAATGATTCATTAGTAAAACTATGGTGATCTTGGTCTGTTTCCTGATTTTTTCTCGGGTGTCCTTGACTTCCTGTCTTTGTGCTTTTTTCCCTCCTTTTTTTTTGTTCATCGCCTGCGATGCGTTAGTCTCGTCAGCCTTCCTCTGGTCACTTTGCTTCCTCCACCAATCAGCTTCCAGCTCACCTTCATGTCGGCCCACCTGCGTCTCGTTGTCTAATTAGTCTCTTGTGTATTTAGACCCAGTGTCGGGTTCTTCCTGCCTTGGTCTCTTTGTGCCTGACTGTCTTCATTTACTTGGGTGTCCCAAGTTTGGTTCTGGTTCCTGTCCCCCTTTCTCAGTTTTTATTTGTTTCTATTTTTGACTTCCAGCCTTTTGTCTTTAAAGCTCATGTTTTGTTAAATGTTTTTGACATTTTAATGCGTTTCGACTCAAATTGTGTCACGTGCAGAACGTTTGTTTGTTTTCAGCATAAAAAGTTTAATTCAGTTGTTGACGAATGCTGTCATTTAATAAGCATGCAAACAAGCAGAGTTAGAAGCTGCTGGAGTACATAGCAGAACATTTAGCTGCTAAAGAACCGATATATTTCCAAGAGGAGTGGGTGGAGACCATAAACAGAGTGAATATTGGGGTTAATGTTCACCAGGTTAGAAACACATGGCTCAGGCTCATGTTGCATTCATCACAACAGCTCTATAATGTGTTCATTATTTTAGTTCTTAGGATCTTCCGCTAAATTAAAGCTAAATTACTGCAGCTTTAAGGCAAATATTAGTGCTTGGTTTTGCTCTTAGGGTGCCTTCAGATATAATGGAAAATGAAATTCAGACTCGGCGTGTGTTCATTCAAAGTGACTGAAAGACGCGGGCGGAGCAAAGTGAAGTGAGGTCAATGTCCTCAATGTTTAAAACGGTTACGCTCAAGTGAAAAATTGCAGATATTCAGATTTTAATGGTTAATGAATGTCCAGAGACATAAAAAGCTTTTAGAGCTGTCGGAGAACTCAAAAGGTAGAACGGTCTAACCTACGCCCACTTAACAGGTGGAAGAGGGGATGCATTATCGGCTTCTAATGGAGAATACGTTTACTGTAATAACTTGTTTAAAAATATACAGCAGAGCATGTTTAAAGTGTCAGGAAGGAACGCCAGAGTTCACGTTTGTTTGATCGTGTTGCTGTGCACATTTAGCATTATGAAACGTCGACGAGGTGGAAGCATAAAAAAAAAAAAAAACCCACAAATGCAGCTTCTCTACGACAGCGTAGGAAAAAACAAAAAAGACGAAAAAAGTGGGAAAAACAGTGGAAAATTTGACAATTTGAGTTTATTACGATGCTAACAACCAGCATTTATGCTAGCTAACTTCCCATGAATGTACATTTATGTTTCTAATGAATCATCCCAACGTGCGACAACGCCTTGTTAAGGTCCTTAGGATGATGATGTTGATGCTTATTGTTCGTTTTATTTATGAGGCTAAATCGTCATCTTATGGGTGTTTATTGATCGGGGCAGTTGGGGTAAGATGCTAGCAATAGCTTTCACTTGTTATAGCAACCGCAATCGGCTATATGTATTTATTAACTCGCAAATTTGTGACTATTTTCTCTGAATATTGCCCCCCTCTTGGCTCCGTTTTTTTTCTACAGTTGCCCTGTTATACCATCGTAACTTTTCACCCTGAAAACGCTGTAAAAAGTCTGCCTCTGACATACTTTTGCTGCTTAACTGGAGGGAAAATAACACACTTTTTACACTGTAAAATCTCACCCAAGTCTTCTTGGGAAAGGGAGAAGAGGATGACACATGGAGCTGGCGGGGCTCGCTGGCGAAGGGGGGAAATCCCCCTTACAGCAGGAGAGAACCAGACGCACTGCCTGCTGGGAAAAGCGCTCCAAGCTCTGGAAAGCCAACGCCAGTTAAAAACATCTGGGCCACGAGAGAATGGATGACCTCTTACTAGAAACATGCGCTGGGCTAGAAACATGTTATTCCTTCCCTCACTACGGTGCAGATGCTGTGAAATGAATCTGCGGGCGACGACGAAGGCCGCAAGACACTGCACGCTCGCCGCAAGACGATCGGGAGGGGATTTAAGTACGTGGCAACGCCATAAATCATCGGGTATAAAGTGGATTCTCTGACTGAGTTTATCCCGCTGTGCTGTTTTTGGCAGAAAGCTCGCCCACAATCCAGCGCCCCAAAGTTTCACCTCCTGCTGAGCATATTTTCCATGAATCCTTTTTGGAGAAAAAAACAAAAAGGCCTGACATGAGTGTCGCACGGCCTCGCCGCCTGCTCCCAACCCACGATGTGTTCAGGCGTCGTCTGGAGAGAGCAGCTGCAGCGGTGCGTTGTTCCCCCGAGCCCCGGCTCCCATCAGCCACCCACCGAGCAACGCGCTCCACATGGAAACACCGCGGAGCAAATGTACCGCGACACACGTGTAACGCACGCCGCCAACAAAAAACACCCACGCCCGCCAAAACGCATCACACATCGGGGCCCAGCGGTGGCGGCGGATCATAGTGCCATCTCTTCAGATCGCTTTCCTTGAGCTCTAATATGCAGTTTTCTTCTTCCTCAGTCTGCTGAGCTCCGGCAGCACTAACGCTTGTCAATCATCCTGATGAGCCTCCAAACGGCTTCTCGCCCCGAAGCGGCGTAATCGAAAAGCAGCCGCAGACGAGCGGAGAGCAGATGGCGAGCGGAGCCGATCAGCAATTAAAGACGGAGAAAATGTTCACAGTGTCTTTGAACAGGCTCGTCGTTCTCACATAAACATATTTAACATCTTCAAAGGAAGCAATCACAGGTAGGTGCGGAGGGTTCGGGATCGAACACGCGGCGTCAAAGACACGCCCGGTTATTAAAAACATGTTTTTATTTAAGTTGCATAATGCAGATTCAAAGCACCTCTTGTTTTCTTCTTTTCTAAGTTTAGAATTTCTAGTCTTCGTTTATTGTATTCATCTTCACATTTTCAAATCTACAGTCGACCCTTTGCTAAGTCCCGCCCCTTGGATGCAGACTGGCCAATCACAGCATGGCTTCAACTAAACGGTTCGGCTCTTTAGACTTTCATGCAAAAGTCCACATGGTCTCCTTTTTGCAGGCTGAATTAGTGGATCTGGTCCTGGTCCTGGTTCAACGTTACTGGTGTTACCCGGTTGGACGGAGACAAACGTCTCTGAAATGTTGCGTTTCTACATAAAATGAACACGTACGTTAGCACGTCAGTAGCTTGTGTTAGCTACGCTAGCTCCTGCAGGTAAACTGGATGTCTCTTTAATGACTCACAGTGAATAACTTTACAGGAACAGTGTTGTTGCTTGTTCTCATCGTCCTCACTTTTACACTTTAGCTTCTATTTTTATCTTTTAACCAGTTTTTGCTGCTGAATCAGTTTGACATCCTGAAAACAACCTTCAAACACTTACTGCTGAGCCGTCGTTCAGCCTCTCTCTGAAATTGCTTTTCTCCAAAGATCATTAGTTCTTTCTTCAGGGTCGTGCAGTTAGTGACAGCGTGGCCTCCATGGTAGCAAAGGTCAATCTCATTTTTTTCTCTTTCCTTGTTTAGACACCTTTAATATAAGACACAGACACTTTCATTTTATTTAAATGTTAATTTTGTTTGCTGGCCTTCCTGTTGCCAGATGCAGGTACCCTAACAATATACTGAAGTCTAAGTAAGTACATTTTTTTCTCTCTGTCGGGGTCGCTTTTCATTCGTCTGCTGTCTTTGACTCGTACTGATGTCAGGCGGCGGCGGCGTCTCGACAGCGAGGCAGAATAAGCAGGTCATTTGGCGGATACCATCTGACAGCTCACAGAAGGCCTGTCCGTCTCAAAGTTCAGCCCCCCAAACCCCCCCACTCAGTGCTGCCGGATAATGTGACAGGACATGACAGTGATGAGCCGAGACGGCGGCCGACTCTCCACCGACTGACGCCTGATAAAAGGGACAAAAACACGATTGGTGTCGTCGGATGGCGGCGGCCCCCCGGCATCAGCTCGTAGCGTGACGGAGGGAGTCAGTGTCGCGCAAACAAGCCGGCATTAAAATAACATGACAAAGGGGATCGAAATAATCAATTATGTGACATTTTGGGTTTAATTCGTCCGTCTGAACGCTTTCGGAGCAGATTCCGATCGCGGTGAAGGAGCAGTGAATCAAACATTCTCGCTGCCTGGCGGCACAAACGTGTGTTCCTTATCCTCCATCATGTTTGTATGAGCTTTTCCTTCTCTATTATGGGATGCCAGTTTGTGAAACATGATCTTTACCAAACATCCCAATCTGCAGTACGAACATCAGCAAACGGGTTTATTTACTGCTAAAAAGCAACATATGACACAACTTAAGAAATCTCTATGTTATCAATTATTGATGAGATCATGGTTTTGGCAGAAAAGCAGTAAAAACCCGTCTGTATTTGGTTAACCATGAAGCAACACTCAAAATTGTGGTTTTACATTATGCATGTGGATGTAGATCCATCATTTATAGAGTTAAAACAAATGACAGATCAGAAGATCTTGAAGGTGTAAATCCTCTGAAATTGAAGTTCTCACACATAAAAAGACTGGTATTATTGCAAAAAAAACCAAAGAGCTTTCCCACCCAACCTGTGTGCTTCAGTTTGACTGATGAGTGCATATTGTATTTAGCGGGTGTGTGAGAGCTGTCGGGTTGAGTCCTGGTTCAGGACCTTAAAAGACCACAACGAGGCAGCTTGGAGAGGAGGTTCTCAGTTCCACCTCCAAAAACTGTGATGTTGACGAAAACAAAACTATTAAACTCATGAAGGACACATAATTGTAATTTAAAACAAATGTCATGAAATTGTACGTCACCTAAACTTTGGGGAAGTCAAGAAACGGCGGAGTTAGATTGAAGCTTATGGGAAAACCAATGGTATATGAATCCTCATCAATGGTAAAAGGCGGGAAAGAGACAGAGCGTGCACGTTACCATAGTAACCCCATCCTGCACACCTTTTATGCTCGCCGTCAAAGGAGAGGTAGAGGCGCCGCCAGACGAGCTGCTGGCTGAGATTCATTTTAATAAAGTTGCTTCGTTAAATTGCTGCAAGTCCGTCTGTCTCTTCAGGACCACAACGTCGTCAGTTCAGAAGTTGTGTTTTTCCAGATTCATTGTGGCAAAATGTAAAAAAATCGTTATTCTTTAGGTTTTTAATTGTATTTATTGGCAAACGGAAGTGATCGGCAATGAGACCCTCGGTCTGAAAGGCTCCTCTGCAGAAGGAAACATTCAGATTTGTCCCAAAATCAAAACAATTTTCTTCTAAAACTCTATGAAAACACAAGTAAACACAACACATAAGCCTCCTGGAGCTCTTTGGAAAAGGTCGAATTCGTCTCCGACTTTCCCCCTCGGCTCTTTTCTCTCCGACAGCTAACCGTTAGCCTTCTGACAGACTCTGTCAGAAAGAGCCGCCGGCGCCATAGCAATGGCCTTGACGACGACACATTGATTGACTGATACGGACGAATCAGATGTGTGGAGCATCGGTTATTTATTTGAGCGGGAAGAAACATGATAAAATATCAACGTAAGCGATGAAAATGAAATAACATTTTTACTAAGCCTGTTTATGGGGGACACAGCTTGAATCATTTACCAAAACTACCTAATCAATGAGTCTTTCAGTCCGTAAGACTTCCTGTTTACTCCTCTTGGTTGCTTTATGTGTATGTATGTGTATATTTCTCTTCTGAATGTGTTTAACGTAATAGAAAGAGAAGAACAGCTGCCCTGTTTTCACATTTCAAGCAAACCCGTAAGTGCACCTTACACACTCATTTTAAACACGACTCGTGTAGAATGGAGTCGTACCTACCTGTCCGACAGTCGCATGTGTTTGGATCCATTATATACAACGGAGGCTATATTTGAAGTAAATGCATGAGTGAGGCATGTGGTGTTTATACTGCGTGTTCTCTCCACATGCTCCGGAGGTGCCGAGGAATCTATCGCCTTAAAGCAACGTATACATTCACATCTATTAAAGTGCACAGAGGGAGAGAGAGCGACTGGTCAATGAGGCTCCACTGGTGAGGTCTAAATGCTCCGTTCGTGCCCGCCAGCCTCACTCGCTATTAACTAAAGTGGGATGAATGACCTGTCAAAAGTAATCCTCCCCCCGATGTGTCTCCCAATTACCGCCGCCGGCCCGGCCCAGTCCGTTAGTTCATCACCGGCCGACGTCGTAGATCGCTGCCGCGCGGGGAAGGACTTCAGGAATTAGCAAGTCAAATCCGTCGGGGGGTTTCACTGAGAGAGAACGGGCTTCCAGGTGTTAGAAAAACAAGGGACGTTATGATACGGGAGGAAGGTGAGGCAGGGAGCGACCATCGAAATATTGATATCAAGAATTATATCAGGTAGGAAATGCAGCTGTGAGGTTTTAAAAGGTCAAAAAATGTTTAATATTTTCAGATATTAAAATACGGAGGTCCAAAACTGACCTCAGTGGCAATTTCTCTTTGGATTCTTCCGGCAAGGTACACGTAATAATGTAACACCATTAAAAATACATAAAATAAATGATAGTGCAAATGGTTTGGTAGCAGCAACTAAGCTATAACTACAACTGATGCAGCTATTCAGTGTTCAGATTCAAGATTATGCAAGGATTCGATACCAGTAATTATTAGTCTCAGTGTAAAGTAAACTTTTGAAAAGCAGAAATAAAGTACAGGAGTCGCAGATAAAATAAAGTAGAATAAAATTATATAAAGTAAAATATGGCGTATTAATAATAAAATGTAGTAAAACGTGTCAGTATCGCGAGTATCCGACTGGTTTCACAAAAACGGAATACACCTGAATAAATTATATTGTTAATTAAATAATTCAAATGCTGCACTTTTCACTGCTCTTGACATGAAACAAGAGAAAATGTCAATTTTGCATGGAGAACATATATGAATGATTCAATGTGGAAAAACAATTGGAGGAAGTTCAAGTTTAAAATGATCCGTTGTTAGTCCCACGGCTATTTATTGCATTTTGTCAGTTTTGGGGCTCCGTATCACAGAAGTATTGATAGGTGGGCCAGTTAAGTGCCACACACTCGTATAAAGAGTTAGCTCAGAACAGTGATATTTATACAGAAATCATATTCTTAAGTGTTTCTTGTGCAGTTTAACAGGTGTAATGACTCTAACAGACACACGAGGAAGCGAAGGCTGACGAATTGAAAGGCTGAAGTGAGAGATTTCATTCTTGAGCTCTTTACTGGATTCGGAGAAAAATTCACACCATCTGTGGTTTGAATGTAATTCATAAAATCTGCTTTCTTTCTTCCAACGGAGTCTTTTAACCGAGTAAAGATCTGTTTAATCTTCTTCAAACTTCGGGGCAAACGTCTGTTTCCAACTTGACAGAACTTTCTTGCACATAAAATGACATCAAACAGGTTTGTATATTTAGAGCTCGTTATTCAAGTCCACTTAGTTAACAGAATAAAGGAGGCAGGAACAACGTGAAATATTGACATTATCATTTCACGAGCCATGTTGCTTCGTCATGGGAACTAAAGAATACAATTACCAAACAAAGGTGAAAAGACATGAATAGAAATGGATTTCCACTGTCTCTACAAAATGATTCCCATGAAGTGAAGCCTCAAACTGCCATTCTCCCTGTTGGCCATCAGGGGGCGACTACAGAACTACTTGGTTAGGTTTTTTTAGTAGTAAAGAGTAAATACATCATCGTTTAGCTTAAAATTTGTTTAAAAAAAGTTACGGCCGTTAATTAAATAAAGTGACTTCACACAGGACACAAACAGTGGTGTCCTGGGTGAAAGTCGTGTGTGTGTTGACCCACCCAGCCACTGACTTAGATAATACATGTTATTCTGAAACAGGAGAAACATAATTGTTGGGAGAGCTTTCCGGCTCCAGAAACCTGGAAACCTCTTTCGCGTCTCCTCCGTCTAATTCCTATCTCCATTTTTCTGTGACCCCTGACCCTCTTTGTCTGCACTCCCTTTCCACTTCTCTGTCACAGACTTGCTGTTTTTTTTTTTTTTTACCCATGTCTGAATGTTCCCACCGCTATGTTGACCTCTCTCACACCGCTGGGTCCTATCATGATGAAGTATTGAACCGGCAGAGCTTCCCTTAAGGCATCTGGCGGGCCTCACAGTCGCCCCCCTCCCGTCCAGCTGAGATGAAAGATAACAGTGTAACACCAGGGCCTCCTGTAACCTGAAAGCATCGCGCTGCATTCAAGGCATTCCAACTGGCTGCAGCTGGTTAAACTAATTAGCTGTTTTATTTAGTCTTGCCTTGTCAAGTAAATCACAGCGTTTACACCTGCCGTCCTGAAACATCCAGGGTCACAAAAGCAGGGAAATATATACAATAATTCAAACAAAGGGTTGTTTTTTTCAGTTTTTCAGACGGTGACTTTCACCACATTGGTCATATTTTATCCTGCAGTGGACTGTATAATAAGCAGCCTGTAGACTCAGAGCTCAATGGACTGTAAGACTGAAGCAACACGAACACTTTATATGTCAATCTCCAAATCCAAACTTAAATCCAACTAAATGTTAATCAGTAAATGTAAAAAATGTAAATATGTTTCTAAACCTGCCCAGCTTATTACAAACAAACACAACTGTGTTATCTGTAAATGTGGTGATTTATTATACTAAACATTATTAACATCTTTTCTTTTTAAATTCTTTCTCAAAATATGTATCTTTATGGATTTTGAGTTACTTTTAAGTAATCAGTTTAAAAAAATATTTAAGTACCCTAATACAATATTTAAGTTAGCTATATTTGACTTCATTTGTACTGTTAAAACAAAATACCAAGTTAAAAAGTACTCGATCAGGAATGTTTAACTTAAAATAACCGAGTTAGAGCTACTTAATTTAGAGTGTTTGTGTAACCAAATGTTTTAAGTTATTTTAACTTATCGGGTTTTACAGTGCTAGCCAATGGGATGAGTAAAATCAAACAGAAATTCACGTTTGTTGGTTATCCCTCGATATCGGAGCTGTAAAGAAACAGCCAAGAGCGCCACCTAAACCTTAACAGGAAATATTATAATTGTTATGTTGCGTTAACAACAAAGAACACAGAAAAACATCTTCGTGGAGACAAATCGGTGTGTTGTTTTGGGGGAAAAAGTAATGTATTCGGCTGTTAGCATGAAGCCTATTAACTTCTGTAATACTGCAATGTCAGGACGTTGAAAGAGTTTTTGCGTATTAATCACCGTCCGTGCAGTGAAGCTCAAGTGGATGAAGTTCGATTGCGATTTTTTTTCTAAATTCCCTCACAGGCTAATTTCTAATCCATCATCCTATCCTAAGTGCTCCGGCTACACCCACAGGATGGAGGAGCGCGTCTCACTCCTGACAGGGTTCAATAAAAACTAAGATTAAACGATTTATCTTCTCATAATATTCCACCATGAATATCAAACAAGGCTGATGCCGTCGTAATGAGAGAGGAGCCCGAGGAGCGTGTGGCCATCTATTGGATTTTCCCAAAATCAATGCCCTTGGATGGAAAAAATGCATGAGCCACCTGCAAACACTGGATCTTAACAAAGCAACGCGTTGCCTGCAACTTCCCTGACGGGGCCCTGCAGGGCGGCAATTTTCTAATTCTGCCTTCATTGATGTCGGTGTTCTTTCAGTTTCCTGAGCAAGCGTGTTCTTTGTCAACACCCACCGCTTCTCATTTATTCACTTATACATATTTATGAATATTATCTGCTCCAACACTCAAACTGTTAGATACAGCTGACTCACACTCATTGGCTGCATTTCTTTTACAACAGAGATCTTCAACGGGGGGTTCAGGACCCCTAGAGGGGGTCCACAGAGTTACTGCAAGGGGTCCCCGAAATTATTTGATCCCAAACTCTTTTATTTCTTCGAAAATGTAAAATATGTCCAAAAATACAGCTTTAACATGAATACAACCTATATAAAGCAAATATAAATCTTCCTGTTTGTTTAATATTATATGTTGAGAAATTGTGATGTAGAAATGCCAAAATAGAATTCAACAGAGTTTTATATGATTATATGTAATGGGGGGTCCCTATCAGGGTTTCAGGTCCTTGGCCTGAAAACATTAAAGACCTTTGCTTCGTGCTATCGTGCTTCAACACAATGAGAGTTATTGTATTTTTCTCCACATGGATTGTCCCAAAGCAAGGAATTCAAACTGCTGACTTCTAGCCCAGCTCCTCCTTCACCTTCTTCTGGGAGATTTGTGGCAGAAATGATTTACGTCTGACCCTGGTTTGAGTCTCTGGGAACACGGGGGACACGTTTCTGTAAACTCATGAAGACGAGAACACTGTTCTGTTTTAGTAGAGGGAAGTCTCACTGGAGACAAACAGGGTGTGTCTGAAAGACCTCATCAAAACCATGATTTAGTCCGGGGAGTCTGTCGGTCTCGTAAATCCCCGAGTCCACCTTGTCTCCGTACATAAAAACACACAGGTGGATTCCCCCTCCGGGGTCGGTCTGCTTTTCATTATGGGAACAATGATGCTGCTGCAGGTGCAAACCGCTTCGCGACCGCACGCCAGCTGGTTCTGTTTCGACAGTAAAACACGGACGCCGCATGTGACGCCGACCCTAACACACGGCGGAGGGGATCCGGACACAGGGACTGTTGGAGCGAGGCATGCTGGGAAACTCACACTGAGCCATCTTTATGTGATCGCTCTAACAAGAACGGACCTGCTTTTCTACTCAAGGAGCTTTACACGACGTTCAGTTTCCCACTTGAAAGCTTGATAGAACTTCAACATAAAACAATGTACGTATATATTTAACATGTTGCTAAGTTCATTATTTATTTCCAACTCGCACAGAATGGTGAGGAGGCAGGAACAATGTGAAATATTACAAACACGTCTCATTATTATTTGAGAAGCCACGTTGCCTCATCATGGCAATTATAGAATACGATTACCAAATGAAGGTTAAAAGGGACATAAATAAAAAAGAGAGGCGCTGTGTTTTATTATGAGGAAGATTGAACATTGCACTCTATTTGCTTTTACTGTCTTTGTTTTTATATTCATGGAAGAGGGTCGAGTGTTGAAGGGCGAAGAACATGAACATCAACATCCTTCCCGCTGTCTCTAAAAAATGATGTTCTCATCAAGTAAAACCAATGCTGAAGTGCCTTAAAGCTGCATTCTCTCTGCTCTGCTCTTCGACTTCTGTCTGGTTGTATAGAAGTCTATGAGAAAATGGTCCTACTTCTCTCTTGATGTATTATCTCAGTAAACATGAGTTTATGGTCTCAATCTCTAGTTTCAAGTCTTCTTCAATCCAGCATGATGTTCATTTAGTACATTATGGTCCATTTAGAGTCCACCAGACCAGAAAGCAGGCTAACGCAGCACCAAACTCACTGGTGGGACGGGAAGAGGCCGACTCTCTGTTTAATCAATACTTGATGCTCAAAAACAAGCAGAGTTGATGGAGAACGTTTCCCTGATGTTGAATATTTAATGTTATGATGTTGAGTTATCTGCACAGAGATTTGCTGTTTACGTTCCTCCAGATGCAAATAAAAAAAATGGAAACTGGCGACAACTGCAACATGGGGATGCACAACAACAATGAACATCTCCTCTATTAAAGACAAAATGCAACTTTTGTCATAAGATGTGAAACATTCAAATCTTTCTGCTCCCAAATCAATATTTTTTAAGCCAACTTGTTTCCTTTCATGCACAACATTTGTTACAAAAACCCAAATTTCCGATACATCTGATACACTGTACACTTAAACGAATTGAAAAAAGGTAAATAAAGTCCTTAAATTTAGTTTACTTCATATCTACTTAATTTACTTAGTTTTATTAAGTTGTCCAACTTAAAAAGCTTAAAAAGGTTAGCCTGACATCCCTGAACAGTTGTCTTTACTCAGTAGAAGGAAACCGGTTGAACTGGAGCGCATAATCTAATCCAGAGTAGCGTTATCTAATCTAACGTCTATTTTAATTGCAGTCGGGGGGGCGATAAAAGCACAGACTTTTAAACAGACTCGGCCTACAACTTCTCCTCGAACAACTGCATTCTTGAATCTTCAGATTGAGCCGCGTTCCCCGGTTTAAGGCGACCAGATGGGCGTTCGGCGGCGCTGAAGTATTTCACTTCTCGCCTCAGAGAACCACGAGCACATGGCAAACGCCGTCAGATGAGCAAAAACAGATTGCAGCTGTTGTCCCGTGATGTGCTCTGAAACACAAAGAGGGAAGCGAATATCGTCTGATTCCAAAAAACTCCCGAATGTTCCGTCCGTTATCGCACCGTGGTCGACGTCTTCTAGGGAAGAGTCGTCGGACGGCATTCGGCGGCCGGTAAATCCGCCGGACTAGGACGTCGGCTCTGTCTGGGAAGTTGGCACTAAGCGCCTTCCATAAAAAAAACTCCTCTGGAGCTCCACGCCATTATCTCTGCATTCCAGCGGAGATAGAGCGGTGAGCTGGCAGACGTCCAGAGAGAGTGAAATATTATCGTGGGAGAAAGACATCGGGACGAGCTCCGCCAACATAAAGCTTCCACCCGGTTTGGGGGCGTTGAAAAGCCCCCGGAGGGTAAATCCTAAGGAGCTCCGATACGCTCTCCAGCTCCGGCAGGTGTGCCTTGCTGGAGGGGCGGCGGCCTCACAGCGGTGGTCTCCCGCTCTCGCTCTCAGGCTTTGATCATTCCCCCGAGAATACAATTTATAGAGTCCATTAGATGTTTATGGAACACGTGTAAATCAAATAAGCGTCTGCACAACAGCCCCGACTCACCCTTTGTTCTTTTTTCATTTTATCCGGCGTAGCGGAGTGTGACCCGGATAAAATGTTGTTATCTGAGAGTCACTAATAACGAATCAAAGAGGGCAAAACTGAAGGAAAAGGGGAGGAGCCTCCGGATCTGGAAGTATTTTAAACCTCGTAAATGACCAGTTTCTTTTCATGATATCCAATAAAAAGAGAAGAGGCGTGTTAGAGTTTGAATAATTCATCATAAGGTGTTGCAGCTCATCGTGTTGGATGAGGTTTACAAGCTGTTTACACAAAATTGCATAATTGGTCTTCATTAGGAGCAGAATACCACGTTAGAGGCTGTTTAAAAAAAAACGGTCAAATCATTAAATAAATGATGAACGAAAACGGAAATGTTGACGGCGAATAAGAGTGGAGCAATAATTCATCACTACAAGCAACAACAACTGTCCCATTACACACCCAGTCATGAGTTATTATAAATATATTGATAAGTGCATCTGAAATTTATGAGAATCTGATTTTCACAGCAGCCGTTTTCACACGTCACAGCAGGTAAACACAGGTGCAACTGATGAAATCAAACATGGTCCCATTCCATTTAGTGTGCTCCTGCATGACCCCTAAAAAGA
The DNA here is from genome assembly GCA_029853015.1 of Chelidonichthys spinosus. Taxonomy (NCBI): domain Eukaryota; kingdom Metazoa; phylum Chordata; class Actinopteri; order Perciformes; family Triglidae; genus Chelidonichthys; species Chelidonichthys spinosus. The sequence continues at coordinate 4,404,346 of CM056834.1, read as the reverse complement.
ACAGGGCCTTGATAAATGCTATTAATTACACCTGTGTTTACCCTGCGATAAAAAATAGCTTCTCGGCCTCTGTTGCCATGGAGACACACTACGGATACGAGCGCAAAATCAGATTTCATGCAGAAAATGTTTTTATTTGGGGTTTTTTTAGCAGTTAAATTCAGCATCGGCTCATTTTTCACCCCGAGAGTCAACAGGAGAGTTAATCTCTGACAAACACAACGTTTTCAGCGGTTTCTCCAAACAGCCGTCAACGCCGGAGCAACGCGATATAAATCACAAACTAATCACACGTGTGATTCCTGCAACTGTCACCGAGCAACAAAAAACCTCCAAAACAAATTTTATAAGAGATTTTTTTTTTCCTGGACGCACAAAAGAATTCCTCTCACTTCACGTTTCCGTGACAGCCGTTGATGCTTGTGATGACCTTGGCGGCGGCTACATGTGGACCTGGACCTGGACCTGGACCTGGATCAGGACCGGGATGTTGCAGACGGAGGCCTGTGTGTCACCTGCTGCTGCTGCACGACTACAAAGCAATTTCCCGGCGTGCAGATCTGCGTGCAGAATCGATAAATCACAAGTGTGATTACTCTGCAGGGGAAATGGAGTTTGTATTGTTTCTCCAAGACAAATGTCGCCTCCTGGCAAGATAGATCTTATTTTCAGGGCCAAAGTAAGACAACCCAAACACACACACCTCCTCCTCCTCGTCCTCCTTCCTCTCTGTTAGACTGAACCCCCCCCACACACACACATCTCCGTTTTGGACCATTTTTCTTTCAAGGTGGTAATTTCAATAACTCTTCCACGACCGAATCAATTGAAAGTTGCCAAACAATCCCAAAAGTACTTAAAGTACACTTCCTCTTCCCTTTTTGTCTGAACCGACGTCTCTGCTTCCAGCGACGGTCAGCAGCAACACGTACGTTCAGGTCAACGGGGCAGTTAAAAGGATTTTGATGGATGAAGCTCCACAATTTCACATCGAAGGATTAAATCTCTCCTTTAATGGATAGAAATCCTCCTCCAGCGACGGAATCAAACGAAGGGAAGATTCCATCAACTAAAAAGCAACATGAAGTATATTTGCATGTATTGATGGATTTAAAAAAAAAGACATAAGCTCCTATCATAGGAATGAAACTTAATGTCAAAAATATGTCACTCTATGATTTATGTTAAATTTCTGCAAATTATTTTGGGGGGAAAAACATTTAAACTGCGGCGTCCTCTTCTCGCCAAGGAAACGTCAGCGTGTGACAGTCGGCCGTGGGCTTTGTTTAGGTTTGGCGTCGTGGACCTGGAACGCGTGGAGGTCGAAAGTTGGAAAATTTCAGCCGAGAACACGTCAACCTCTGATTGGTCTGGAACGCAACACATTACCGAGTTAACGGTCTGAAGGCTTCTGTCAATGTCACATTTTCAACAATAAAGATCTAAAATCTGTGGGTTTTTTCTCTCTCTTTGCCTTGATGTGTTATTGAGTGAAGGTTTAATAAGCATATTTTTTCAACTTTCAAACAAGAAATCCAACACAAAGCGCTTCACAATAAAGAAACATTGAATGGAGATTTAAAAAAAAACAACTTGTTGAGATAATTTGAGATTTATTAAATGTGACTCTGAAAGTGTGACGTAGGTTTATATTTGTTACCTCGGCGTCTGGCACTCCCAAAGCACCCGGTGTGGACCTGAAAGGGGTCCTAAGGGGGTTCTGGGGGGTTCTCCAGAACAAAAATGAATTTAAAGGGGGAAACTGTTTAATTGAAACAGTTTTGCAAAATTCTGCAAAAGTAAAGACATTCTGATTGTTTTTCTGAGTATATAAACTCTGAATATTGCCCCCCTCTCTCGACTCCTTTTTTTTATATATTTATTTTTTGTCCTAATCCGTCGTCGTAGAGACATGTAGTCCTGAACCTGCTGACAAAAAACGACATGCATCTCTGAAAGCTCCTTTCAAGCTTGAGTCTCCCAATAGACCTTTTCTTTTCTTCTTCTTCCCCCCCTCCCGAGTGTCTCTGAGCTCATGTACTTACATGCATGAAGTCTCTGTTGGTTTTTTTTCTGTCTCCGAGCCACATTTTTCTGTTACATTTCCTTGTATTAAGAGGTCCGACGGGGACAAAAGAGAGAGAGAAAATAACAAACATCCCTTCTTTCCCCTCCGGCTAAACACTTCCTGATTGTGTCACTCAGCCCAGAACAAGATTTCTCAACGAGAGACTTCGGGTTTGAGTCCTATTTCACGCAGGTGTGGACACGCACACGTCTTTTCTTGTTTCTGCCACATACGAAACACACATCCAATAATGTGAGTCATCGTCATCCATAGGAATATTTGTTGTTTTAGTTTAATAAGGCAGAGTTTATTGAGCCCCGGAGGGCCGACAGCAGGTCTGACCTCGTCTCCAGCAGATAGAGAGAAAGTTTCTGTTCAGATGGAAAGAAGCTTCGGCTTCATCACGACATCTGAGCTGTTCGGATTCTGAGGTGATTACGATCGGAGATCCACATCTTGTAATAAACTGCCTGACTGAAGCCACGTCGCCCCGGATGTGGAGGCGGAGAGAAACTTATATAGTTAAAAAAAGTTGTTTCAGAAAAACATATTCCAGTATTTCACAGATTTATGCTTAACAGACGCCCTTTTTACTCCCAAGTTTTATATTTAATATGAGAAACATGAAATATCTACCTGCGCTCTGGTCAGAGTCTATAAGAAGTGGACGTTGTCATGGTGATGTCACCCGTTGGTTTGTGAATAATGGGTTTTAAGCCTTGAGTTTGATGATGACTTTTGCAACCGGTGAAAGAAGTGATCTATTTGGACTGAAGCGACTGGTGGATCTGAGCGGGACCCCGACCAGCACCCTTACTGGATCTGGATCCATCTGGATTCTGGTGTGAAGCTGCTAACAAAGTTAGCTTCATAATTCAAGGTCAACTTTACAGCTAAGTGTTAAAGTCATCTTAGTAGCTAACTAGCATTGGTAGCGTGATAGAGACCTGGTAATCAGTAATCAGGTAAGCCCCGCCCCCTAAAGCATCCCCTGCTTCCTGGTCTGGTGGACTCTAAATGGACCATAATGTACTAAATGAACATCATACTGGATTGAAGAAGACTTGAAACTAGAGATTGAGACCATAAACTCATGTTTACAATGTTTACTGAGATAATACATCAAGAGAGAAGTAGGACCATTTTCTCATAGACTTCTATACAACCAGAGAGGAGTCGCCCCCTGGTGGACAGCAGAGAGAATGACAGTTTAAGGCACTTCGCCTTCACTGTATTATTATTTCATATATGGAAATCACGCGTTATCCTCTCCCTCAGGCCTTTATTTGCCCTGGAAGTGAACTCAAACCGTGCAATTCAAACCAAACCTATCTGTTGACCAGTTTTGGTAAAAACGTCACTGACTTGACGTGTCGGCGCTCTCCCAGCACTGTTTTATTAGACGCTGCCGTCTGTGTGACACATGAAGAAGAAATTCGATCAGAAAAACCCCAAAGTGAGAAGCGCTGAAGCACAAACGGAAGAACAAGTAACCTGTGTGCAGACAAAGGAGGCGGGAGGGAGAACAGCGACGCGTTGGAAGAGCCAGAACGGTGTGTGTTTGTGTGACGGAGAGAGAGAGAGAGAGAGGGAGAGAGAGAAGTGATTACTTGTGTTAATCTGGTATCGGCTTCCCGGCGTATTACTCACTATCTGCAGACGAGTCTGTTAAATACAGATTAGAGCGGCCGAGGATTCTGAACTTTCTCATGAAACAATCCGTCTCCGCCGCGTTATCTTCTCTCCTCCGTCCTCCACTTTATTTTCTCCTTCATGTGTTCCTCTCTCTCTCTCAGCTGTCGTCCACATTTCAACCCTCTCTATCAAAGTGAGTTATCTTTGTAAACCTGTTGAACTTTTATCTGTCAAGCTTTTTCTTCTCTTTTCTATCTTCATCCTATTTTTTTTTTTTTTTTTATGATAATAACCTCGCTGATTCGAGCCACGTTCTTCCTCATAACTACCTTCTGCTTTCACGATCAATACATCCATACGATCTGGGACAGTAAGTGCACGTCAACACGTGAGTGCTCCATTTAAAAAGGCAGCTCCTCGTCGATTACAAATCCAATAAAATGTCTGCATGCAGCCGATGCATTAAAGGAAGCTGTTTACGTCGAGTCGCCACTTAAAGAGTTTGTCTCTGAAATGCGACGCCGCTGTTTAAAAACCAACTCTGCAGAGCTCTAAGGGGATTATTTCAAATATTAAATCGTGATGGAACCATTTGCACAATCAATATAACAAAATACAGTCTATTTATAATAGAAATATATTATAGTTGGATACATATATTTTTATATATTGCAAATAATCCCAAAAAGGAATCGCCGCAGTGAATAGGAGGGGTCATTAGTGAGTTCATGGCTGCAATTAAGGATGATATTAATGTTCAATTAATCAATGGTCTGTAATATAAAATAATACAGATTCCAGAGAACCAAAATGGTTAATTTTGTCTTCTTTTGTTTTGAGTAATTGTCGAAAAAATACATAGAAATCTAGAAAATCTTCACATTGAGTTGCTCAAACAAGGTTTCAGGTTCAGGTTTTACTGTTTTTTTTTAACAGCCTATTAATTAAAGTGTAATTTTTCTAATAATTCAATCCAGAAGAGCTTTTCAGAATTAACAGACCAGTAAAATACAGTGTTTTGCTATTTATTTATTTATTGCAATTTCACAACTAAAATCAATTTAATCTGTGTATATCAGATATCTGTCTGTAGGTTATGTTTGGGTTATTCGGGGGTTGAAAAGTGAAGGTTTATTAGACGTCTAGTCTTCGCCTGGATGTTGTTTCGACAACTTTTCAAAGTCGTGCATTTTTAATGATGTTTGTAAAATCTGGTCTGAATCCACGAGCAGATGCGAGTCTGTCGAGTGCTCGCTGGGATGTTTCTGCACAACGTGTTGCAGCCATCAGATGTAACCCTCGGTAACCCCCGGTAACATCATCGAACAAGGCGAATGTTTTTGCAAACTTTCATCGCTCTCAGAGTTTCTCACCAAAGACGAGACTAAGAAGCATTCTTCGTGAGGAACTTGAGCTTTTTTTGTTCAAAGTAAACACTCAAAGCGACGCCACTTAACTGCACATTTCAGATAAATGTTTCGTTTTGGACAAGGCCGACGCCGCGCGGCCTCCGTGGCGTTATTAAAGTAAGAACAGACGTGAACGTTAACGAGGAGACGAGAATTCCTCGAAGAGAAACAAGCGTCTCTCGCTTAATGAGTTCTGATGCGAGACTGAAGACGGAGCTGTCGATAAATCTCCGAGAGGAGAAGAGTTGAATATGCAAACTGTCTGGAGAGTAAAAGTGCACCATCATAATGATATCTCACACACACACACACACACACACACACACATTCCTGGGATGCCTCTCTGCTTCCTCACCTCTAAAAGACACTTAAAGGAGAGAAACAGACTTTCTGTACGTAGAATAAATGTTTGCTTAACAAAGTGAAGCGTCGACTTTAAAGAGATTCCTCGCAGTCTTCAAAGTCTCACATTAAAGCTTCAAAGGAATCATTTCAATGAGACGTTTCACAATAAGAAAGGGAAGATATATATATATATATATATATATATATATATATATATGAACTGCAGTTCGGTTGAGGAAACAACAACAATAAGATTCAGGCATTCAGGTCTCTGAGACCGGTCCTGTGTTTGTGGACCCTTACGACCCCCCCATGAGGAGTATGACTGTTGCATAGCAACGTGGATGCGTCTCATTGGTGAATATTAATTCCACCACGAATCCCAGTTGACTTTCCGTTGGCGTTATGAGCGACACAAAAAAATTGACATTTTGACAAAAGATAACGTTTCAGTGTGTGTGTGTGTGTGTGTGTGTGTGTGTGTGTGTGTGTGTGTGGGACCAATGAGGTTGAGGCAGCCCGAAGCTCGCCGGCGTTCTCGTTCTGACTCAGCGAGTCTCCAAATCTGAATATTTGATTTCAATTTGTGAACGACTCCAACGTCAGCGTGAGCCACGCGAGGGGTCAAACGGCGGCCGGAAGCCCGGGAGCAGATCATGTAACACACACATCACACACACACACACAACATAACGAGGAGGTGACTCACCGCGCTGAATCCTGGGAAGAGGCTCACCGCCGCGGGCGTATCCATGGGAAACGGGAGGAACTGCTTCATGGCGAGCGAGGTCTGGTGAACGGCGGGCATGGCGGGGCGCAGCAGGGCGGGCATCAGGCCGTTCTGACACGTGTTTCCTGCAGCAGGGGGGGGGAAAAGGCAGCGTGGTGAACGGCAGGCGACGCCAAAACCTTCTCGGACCGCATCCAAGCGAACCCTTCAGGGTCTGTTTATCCCGTAGAACAGTTATTATCTGTTTCGTCATTGATGAAGTATCTCACACCGGCACCGACAAGTCGAGTTGATGTCTCCGACGGCGTCTCGGGGCCGCTGCAGGAAAAATCAAACAAACGGAGCCAAGAGAGGGGGCAATATTGTGACAACGTACATGTCACGGCATGTGACAACGCCTCGTTAAGGTCCTTAGGGTGATGATGTTGATGCTTATTGTTGGTTTTATTCATATGAGGACAAACTGCCATCTTATTGGGGTTTATTGCTCGGTTGGGCTAAGATGCTAGCGGTAGATTTCACTTGTTGTCATAGCAACGGCAAACATGCGTTGTTAGTGGAACCAAGCAACTTGTTGATATCGGCTATAAATATTTATAAAGTGGCAAATTTGCCACTTTTTTCCATCTGAATATTGCCCCCCTCTCTCAGCTCCGTTTGTTTTTCTTACAGTAGCTCTAATACGCTAAATCGTAGAGTTCAATTAATACCAATACATCAATCTTCATAACTTCATATTCTATCATGTATTTTGGGGGATTTCCAGCCTTTTTAACATTCATTTAAAGCCTTTTTTCTGAGCTTTCAAAAAGCACCAAAGAGCCGTTTGATGAGTCCAGAATAACAAAGTTAAGTGGAACTTAAGTTGAGACTGGTTTGTCACACTGATGTCAAGGTCAAGAGGTCATTTCTTTGCTCCATGTGGTACAATGTGAATGTAGAATAGAATAAAGGCAGAATGTGAGAGAGAGAAACCATATAAAACGCTCATAATTTCACTATAACTGTGTGTGAATCGGGCGTTTTTTTGTTTTGTTTTTGCAAGTAGGTTCATTTACATTGAAAGAGGCTGATATGAGCCTCACATGAATAATATATATATATTGAGATGCTGTTTGCTCTGTTTGCAGTTATGAGTTTGTTTCTTTTGTCTCGTTTCTGCAGGTTTAATGCTGTCAAAGTCGCTCAATCCTCAATCCTTTTGTCAATCTGCAAGTCTGTATAGAAAAAAAACAAGAAACAACTTCCTCCTCGTCTCAGCCAAAAGTCTTTCACAGATTTCCATTCAATCATTTTCAAAATTGTTATTTAATAACATAAGTATTCAATTTCTAGTACTATAAAAAAAAACGACCTCCGTTGTCTCCAACATCATCTGTGATAAATTGGCTGCAGCTCATGAATTCTCTGGATTCGGTTTCTTCTCATGATCGGGATCACATGACCCAACTTGACGTCATTACCATGCTGTGATGCTAAAACAGGAGGAGGCCACGCCCCCCCTCAAGCGCCCTTCGCTCTGACACCCGGCCTTCCTTTGGATCTCAAGTACACACCTGTTCAAGTTTCGTGACTTCGCCGCCGTGTCAAGAATCTTTCCGCAGAAATATGAACACGTGACAAATTCTTCAAACGGTTCCCGCTAACGTCGAGTGTCAGAACCGACGTAAGTCGCCCCGACGGCGAGGTGAGCCGGTAATTACGGCTGGCAACATGTGGCATATGAGTGTCGCTGCGATGAAGTTTATCTCTCTGAAAAACAGATGCTCTCGTCCCCGTGAAGCGCTGCAGGATGACTGCAACAGGCCGCCGCGTCTCCCGGGATGAGTCAGTGGCAGCGGAGGCCGAGAGGAGGCCGAGGCATCGCTAGGATAAACAAATGTAAATACTTCACTTTTTATTATAATGGGAGAACGCCGCGCCAGCTTTTACAGAAACCACCGACTGGAAACGGCACAGCGCCGGATCTCAACACTATGGGATAGAAAAAAAAGTCAGAGAAAGAAAAGTCCGAGAAGGAAATAAAAGGCACAGCCCTCCAAAAACACTGTGAATTAAAGAAAGACCATTTTGCGGAGCCGTAATGAGAACCAGAGGGATGATTTTTCTATCGCTGCACATTTAACAACAGTGCAGCGGCCGTTCCAGCGCTGGCAGATACAGTATCAAACCGCCGTCTCGAGACAAATAAAAACCAGGTTGCCACGTTTCGGTCCCCGGGCGGTGGTAAGGGATAAATGAAAAGCCGTAAAAGACTCAAGGAGAAGAGGGGGAAAAAATACACCGTCCCCCCCCCTCCCCCCTTGTTCTCCGGAGCGCTGCCATCTGTTGGAAAAAGAGCACATGCCGTCTCGTGTGGAGGCACGTCTTCGTCCCGAAAGCATGTCCTTCAGTAGGCCGCCTGACGTCAGCCTCACCATCGCCGCCGCGGCCCCAAATCCAGACCCTGTGGAACCCCCGACAGGCCTCTGAAAGCCACCGAGGGTTCCACGTGTGGGATCAGTCTTCATCTTAGTCCAGATGAAGAGTGACAAAAGTGAGATTCGTTCGATCGGGTCGTGTTTTGGGGTTTTTCTGAGTGACGGGAGATGAAATGTGACGTGTCACCGCAGCCCGAGCTCTCGGCTCCGTAACATCTCACAGATGGGATCGGTTTCCGAATAAAGTCTTAACTCTCTGTCGACAGAGACAGACGCGTGCGAGATCCTTTACTTGAGTAAAAGCAGCGATGCGATAGTGTAAAAAAAAAAGATAAATGCTGCATTTAAAAGCTGTAAAAAAAAGGTGGACGTGGGTGTTCAGAATGACCCATTACATCATCACGTTGTGTTACTGTTAGCTTTAAATGTCGCAGCTGCACAACGAAGAGCTCCTCTTAAGTATTTTTCTTATAAGCTGAAACTTTAACGATGCATCAGACTGTACACGTGGTCGTGTGTTTTTAATGGGAGTCCAGAGTCGTGCCAGGATCAGATATGTTCCAGCTGTCTACGCCCAGGTCATGTATGTAACTACAGCGATTCTCACCATAACACGAGTGACCTACGCTCGGTCCTGTGCCTGAACGCATCACACAGACGGGACCTGAAGCTGCTGCAAGCTAACGTATTAACTGATTAGCTTTACGGGTATTTGGTCATAAACCAAAGTACTGGACAAATTAAAAACCTGTGCGATGACGAGATGAAGGGTTCCCCACTCGATCCGTCAACGTCTCCTCAACCGATCGTAATATCTTCTGATTTACAAAGTTTTCTTTTTTTGTGTTTTCCTACGAATGTGCAGCTACGCGAGTGTTCAGTGGGATCAAGCCGCTGCGTCGTTAAAATAACGCCGGATGTTACGTGAAAAATAAGTCAACGTTGAGTTCGGGACATGAACAGAGGTCTCCTGGGTGAAAGTCTTTGTTGCTCTTTATGTTACGTTGCCTGACGTGGATTACATACGAATTATCAAGCCTGACTCCTGCAAACATTGTGTTCCCATACAATTAAACTGCACCGCTTCTCATGTTCCCAGGTAAACGTACCATTCTACAAGGCTACAAAACTACTTTGTTAGGTCTAGTAACGAAACATCATGCTTTTGCTTAAAATGGGAAAAAAATAAAACAAAAGCACAACAAAAGTATTCGGTTGTGTTTAAAAAAGAAAAAAATACTTTAAAACGAATTCATGATACGTCGAGAGAAAAGTAATCCACAATAAAATACCCTTGAATTATAATTCACAGTGCAGTTTCTTTGAATGGGAGCGTAGTTTTCAGGAGACCAGGCTAAATTAGAATTATAGTGCATTTATTTTCAAACAGAGAGCCTGATCCAAGACCAAAAACCAACAGCTATTGTCGACGTGAGACCAACGGGGCTCTATAAAAAAAAAAAATTTCTGGTCAAAGGAGAACTTTTTAAAAACCTTTCATCACTTTCTCAGCACCAAAGAACCAAAGATCATGAACCCATTCACACCCATAGAGCCAAGAACCTTCACGTTATTATAAAGTCCTGAATGTGGTGATGTTGCTGGTGTCCCTCATATTTACTGGATTTAACCTCATCTAACCTCACGGCTCGTCCTAAAGCTCAGAAACAGAATGTGTCTCTTGTTGAAGCTGAACTCGGCGATCCGGCGAACGTGCCCCAACACAAAGACACATTCCAGCCGGCGTTAGCGGGTAATGTTTCAGCTCTCTGAAGCCCGATCTCCTGTCACCGCCAGCAAAGGTGCAAACATCTGAACTTTGACCCTCAACCTTTTGGAGCACTATGCCAACATCAAGACGCTGCACAGCTGAGAAGTACAGATGGCAACTATAATTATCCCTATTTGTCAATATTTCAATATATACGACAGCGTACCAGGGAAGTGTAGGAAAAAAGGAGCCGAGAGGGGGGCAATATTCAAAAATCTGCCAGTTTATAAATATATATATACGATATATAAACAAGTTGCTTAGTTCCGCTAACACCTGATATTTGTCGTTGCTATGACAACAAGTGAAAGCTACCGCTAGCATCTTAGCCCAACCGCCCCGATCAATAAACACCCATAAGATGGCAATTTGTCCTAATATAATATAAATAAACCCAACAATAAGCATCAACATCATCACCCTAAGGACCTTAACGAGGCATTGTCACACGTTGGGATGATTCATTAGAAACAGGAACGTACATTCATGGGAAGTTAGCTAGCATAGATGCTGGTTGTTAGCATCGTAATAAACTCACAAATTTGTGCAAATTTCTCTGGGCTCTGCTTTTTTTTCCTATAGAGGTCCTAATATGCCGTTGTAAATATTTAACTTGAGTTTGGTAAAAAAAAATATATAAAAAAAATATATATATATATATATATATATATATATATATTTGAGCCGTTTGCACAACGAGTCGCTCGGGAGAGTCGCTCCCGGCTTAAAGGTCATCCTATGACAGTCATTAAAATAACTAGCAGACTGAGCGGTCGGGGAGTCGGTCAGAATGAAAACCCGGCAAAGTAGAAGAATTCCTTCTTTCTGTCTCCGACCTCGTCTCACATTCTGTCCCTTATCGAGACGATCAAAACAAACGTAATCGGAGCTGGACGATGTCAAACGGGACGACATTCGCCTGAAAAAGTCAAGGTCACATGTGGGTCCCCTTGGAGACCCCCCCCCCCAGCAGCAGGCCTGATGTGTTTACACAGGGAACGGAGTGGAGCCTCCTCACACTGAGCCCTCTGACAGCAGCAGCCGGTTAAACGGGAGAATTTGAGGTCGTTAAATGTTTGTGTATGTAAATAAAAATGTGGCCACGGATTTGTATTTGAGGCCACACAGAAAGTTGTTTACCGCTGAAACCTACAACCACCAGACATTCAAATCTAAAATAATATAAAAGAGGACGTGACTACGACCTGAGTGACCTCAGGATCAGCTGACTGACCCTCCTCCCTTTGCACTGTGGTCCGATGCTGGGAGACTCCATTTGTTGCCCGTTTATTTAACAGGTGAATTAATTTCAGAATAAGAGCACCATATGAGCCCATTTACTGAAATAACGAGGGCGGGATGTAAATGAGATGTTTGCCAGATGCAACAGGCAGATGTTTAGAGCAACAACAACAACAACAACAACACTTTATAACTCTGAGCCACCTGCCCAACACCAAATGTGAGAATAAAGAGCCAGATATTTACAGCTATCATCATCATGATATATAAACAGAGGTCTTCAACGTTTTCAGGCCAAGGACTGCAAAGGCCTATAGAGACCTGGTGGAGGGACCCCCAAGCCGGGCCAATAATGATGTGTAGTGCAGCCTATAGTGCCATATTTTGTCATTTCTACATCACAGTTTATATTTGCTTATTATAGGTTGTATTCATGTTAAGGTGTATTTCTGGACATGTTTACATTTCTGGAAGAAAAAAAGTTTGGGATCAAACTCGGGGACCCCCTACAGTAACTCTGCGGACCCCCTAGGGGTCCAGGACCCCCTGTTGAAGATCTCTGGTTCATATTAAACATGTGTTTTTCACAGTTTCTCCCCAAAGTGGACTAATCAAAGTAAATGAATGCAGCTTTGTCGTGTCAGCTGATCGTGTGCTTTAGGGGTGAATGTCCTTAAATTCTAATTAAATTACCACCACACACACACACACACACACACACACACACACACACACACACACTGAACCCGAGGCTTTTTTTGGGAGATGCTTTTTTTCGTTGCCCAGAACTGTAACGATGCCGAGCCGAGATGAGATCTGACTCCTGAAAACATTTTTCCAAACGGCTCAGGATTGATGAAAGTTTTTCGCCCACTGGCCGTTGTTTATGGTTCTCTTTGAGGCGCAGCGATGCGGCGGCGGCGGCGGCGGCACATACGGCCATACGAGACATTAGGAGCGGCTCATTGGACGAGATGTCTCAGACGCCGGCTGTCCTCTGCCGTGCCCTTCCTCAAATCTTCCCTTATCTCCACTGAAGCGTTTTTGCGGCAGTGTGTCGAGAGAGAAGCTGATGTCTGGAGGACGCCGTCCGCCATTAATAATTAATCATCTCGTGCTGCTCTTCCTCCTGTTTAGTGTCCCGAACGTAGATAAGACCCGGTCCGGAGAGGCTCAAAAACAAAACAAAAAAAAACGACTCGCCTCTCACCCTCGGCAAACATAAATCCAATTATGAGATAAATCTGAATTTCACTGGAAGTCATTCTGTATGCCGATGACGCCGCAGATGTGATTAACGCCGCCGTGTTCTCGTGGAGTGGGCTGATTGTATTCTGCGGGCCCCGTTAAAACACTCTGAGATGTGCTCCTCCAGCGAGGGGGGATAAAATCATTTCACCCCTATTAATCCTGACAAAGTGAGCACAAAGGGGAGATTTCCTCCTCTCTCAAAGCTGCACTTTCCCCCCTGATTTTCCAATTAACCCTCACAGGATCAACTCCTGCACACGGCGGCTCGTTTGGCCCCCGAGGTACTCGACCCAGCCGTCGAGGTACTCAACCCAGCCGCCGCCCCCCTTCCAGATTAGCGTAGCGTAGCTCGCTAGTAAACACAGCTGCGTGTGAACTGGATCCAACAATCACTGCCCCTGATCTGAGGTTAACCGAGACGACGCTGCCGCTAAACGCCGGCCGCAACAAAAAACAACAAACAGACGCGGCGGATGAGATTTCCTCCGAGGCCGCTCGACTCACCGCTCGTATGATTGCAGCCAGCGGAGCGATTAGCCGTTTACCGGCCGCCGTTTGATGTCAGATTAACAGCAGATCTCGTTTTTTTACCTTATCGGTGTCAGAGAGGTCAAGGGTCATGTGATGTATGACGTCACACAAAGCACAAAGACGTGTTCGGGGGTTAAAAAGCTGCAATGCAGCGGCGGGATTCAACCTTTCAGAGATTCTCCCCGTCGTGGTCGTCGTCGTCCACTCAGGACTCATAAATGTTAAAACAACCCACTTCCTGTTGACCTTTAGCCCTCTTGTTGTTTTTACGCTGAGTGCTGAAGGGAAGATGGTACTTAGTCTGACCACCGTGGTGTGTACGGTGGTTAAGGCGATGCCCCAGTGCATGCTGGTTACTGGTTTTACACACACACACACACACCGCCTGTGTGAGAGACGTGACGCGTCGCTTGGCCGTCAGATTTGCTCGTGTTTTTATAGATTTAGCTCCTAAACGAGCCACAGAACGCGTCACATGATCAAACAGAGCCCCGACATTGGACCACATCGACAACCACATTACCCAGCAACCATCACTCTTCATGGTTGATGTATAATCACTTTGTTGTAGATTGCTTTTGAATACTTTACCAATTTTCTTTTTTAGATAAATCTAAAATTTTAAAAATAGTTCTCTGACAGGCGTATTTGGTGGAAACGAGGGCCTCTCATTGGCCCTCGCTGACTCTGTTTAAGGTACCAAAACAAGCATCACGACCACAGGAACCTCAACGAGCGCTTCTTGAAGTGCTTGAAGTTTTTTTCCACTTTTTCTGGAGATTTCGTGGTGAAACTGCCTCCGTCCATCTGGACCCGCATCACCTGTTTGCGTTCCAGGCAGCTGCACACCTGAGCGACACCGGCGGCCAATCTCAGAGAGCCGGAGCTGTCTCTGCACCTGACAGCTTATTCATACCCCCCCCCCCCCCCCCACCCACACACACACACACACACACACCTCTGGCATAACAAGAGACATCCTCCTCACTCTTACAAGCCACGGTCTGTAACTTCTGATCGCTTTAATTCCCTGGATTTAAAAAAACACACACACACACACCTCCCCCTCAGAACAGGGGATCCCTGTGTAATTATTCCCGCTGTGTGACTGTAAGCCGGCCGTGTGAAGAGCACTTGACGAGGAGCTTGCTCTTGCATTAAGGCTTCGTAAGCCTCCTCCTCAAAAAAAAAAAAAAACTAATGGAAGGAGCCTTTCTGCAAATATCCGACACAGAATATCAAGTGGGGTTTTTTTGGCGTCTCCTCCGTCTTGTTTTCAACCAAAATCCAAAAAAGGCTTGTATCCTCGGAGAACAGCTGCTGGGATTTTAGTCCGATAGAAACCCAGAACAGGGGGGGGGGGGGGGGGCAGGTTCATTCCACGTTTTTTTAAGTGTGGAACTTCTTCTGTCCATCGTTGTCAAGTTGAAAGCATTTTACATTTAGGAGTGTAGAAGGAAGGAGGGTGCACTTATACTCTGCAAAGCACATGCATGAACACACACACACACACACACACACACACACACATGAATGTGTAACTTCACACACTCTTCCCCTGACTGGAAGGCTGACATCACATTCAGACGGAGGAGGAAATTTAAAAAAAGCCGAGATAGAAACTCACCGAAGAACATGCTGCTCTCCATGGCTCCTCAGGCTCTGCTGGGTTTCCTCTCTGCTGCCCTGCCTGTGTGTGTGTGTGTGTGTCCATGCACGGCAGCCTGCGCATAGTCTCATACACCCCTCATGTGTGTGTGTGTGCGTGCATGTGTGTGTGTGTGTGTGTTCAATCCTGCAGCGTCAACGGCCGGTCTGCATGCTGCACTCTGCTGCTGCTGTCTGTGGACCTGGTATCTGCCTCTCTCTCTCTCTCTCCCTCCCTCTCTCCTCGCCCTCGTTCTCTCTCTCCTCTGGTCCTCCCTCGCCCGTCTCGTCCCCTCCCCTCCTCCTCTATCTCCCTCCTCCTCTATCTCCCTCCTCCTCCTCGGCCCCTTCCACACTCACTGGATCCCTTCGCTTCTTTCTTTTCTCTTTCCGAAGGTGTCTATCTACATTTTTCAGCAACAGCCTCCCTCCCTCTCTCTCCCTCCCTCTCTCTCTCTCCCGCTCTCTCTCTGTCTCTCTCTCTCTCCCTCTCTCTCTCTAGGTGTCTCATCTTTGTTTTATGTGTCAACATTGCTTCTCTCTCTCCCACTCCCATCCTTTCTCCCCGCTGTCTCTCCTTTATTTGATCTTGTTCCCCTTTCCCTGCTTCCATCTCCGACTCGCTCCGATCTCTTTTTTTTCTTTCCTTCCTTTAATCTGACTCTTCCCTCTCTCTCTCTCCCCCCCTTATCTCTCTCTCTCCCTTATCCCCCTCTCTCTCTCTCCGTGTTTCCACCTCAGTAGGCTAAATATCTTTGCGGTGTGTTTCTCGCTGCCGTTCCTCACTTACTCTTTTCGTCTCTTATCGTTTTGAAATGTGCAGGTTTTCTGGGAGAAAATCAGGTGGAATTGGAGGGGAATAATCCCCCCCCCCCCACAATATGACTCTTGCTTTTGTTCATATTCATATCAGTTTCAAATGAGTCCACAGAAGTCAAAGAAGGAGGAGGTTAGGCTTAAAAAGATGCAGTGCTTCCTTTCACCCGGGAGACCCATGCAGTGAAGCCAATCCTTAAGTGCCTCGAATGTGCATTCTCTCTGCTGTCCATCAGGGGGCGAAGTCTCATTCTATGGATGGGAAGTTTATCCTACTTATCATTTTATCTATTATCTAAATAAAACATTTTAAACAATCTGTAGTTCGGGATGCCGCTTCACCAGATCCACCCTTCGCTCCTCCACAGTCCAAATATGGTCACTGCCTTCACTGGTTGCAAAAAAAGATGGCGACAGACAAAAAATTTGGAACTTCAGAACCAGAGTCCACAAGCCAACGGGTGATGTTGCCATGACAACGTCCACTTCTCAGTCCATTGTCCCATCCGAACCTGAACTTCTTCTGTTGAGTGTTTTGTTTCGCTTTACGTTAACCACGTGTTTCTTACGTTAACCACGTGTTTCTAACTTAAACCACGTGTTTCTAACTTTAACCACACGTTTCTAACGTAAACCACGCGTTTCCGATGCAACGTAACCCGGGAGAAAATATGTTTCTTTTGAAACATAACCGAGGCTTGGTTTATTTGTATAAGGGGGTCGTTTTGTAGGAGGCGGGGGGTTTGATTCCTGAGCACCGGGCCAACTCCGATATACCTCCGATCCGGAGACTTGACGTGATTTGCACCGACGTTAATGGAAGTCAGCTCTTTCTTTCTTTTTATCACTGTTTTTTATTTGTATTGTGCGTTCACTCTCGAGTCCCCGATCTTATTTTGGTGATATGAGATGTTGCTCCTCGATGTTTAATGAAAACTGGACCGAAGGAGAGAGAGAGAGAGAGAGAGAGAGAGAGAGAGAGAGACTCTTGTCTTGTTAAACCTGACTTATTCATACGTATGGATTCTGCAGTGAGTTTACGTTTGAGTTCAGTTATTCCACGTTTTGCAAGCCGATGCCGGTTTGAAGTCTGATATCACAGCGTG
Source organism: Chelidonichthys spinosus (assembly GCA_029853015.1). NCBI lineage: Eukaryota > Metazoa > Chordata > Actinopteri > Perciformes > Triglidae > Chelidonichthys > Chelidonichthys spinosus. Next base: position 4,387,375 of record CM056834.1, on the reverse strand, counting down.
ATCAGCAATCCTCCGCAATTATGCAAACGGAGTAATCTGATTACAGCAGAGAGCCGACAGTAACACGGTTACTTAAGTGCATGTAAGTGCACTGATTGATTCTCCTCCGTCACGCCTCGCTCTCTCACTCTGCATCGATGACACTCTCCCTTTTGTGTTTCGCTCACACACACTCGCTGTCTATTTGTTGCACCTCTCTTTCACTTAGTCTCTCTCTCTCTCTTTCTTTCATGATTGTTGTTTCTCCTCCTCCTCTCTGGCTGCTTGTAATCAGACTCAACAGGAGCTGATATCAGGCTGATGCTCTGCAGCCACGAGACTCTGCTGCAGCTCTGCTCTATCTCTTCACACACACACACACACACACACACACACACACACACACACACGTACAGATGCAAAACATGCCCAAACACTCACGCTCAGCAACAGATATCTGCAGGATGCTCTAAAAAAAACATACAGAAATAGATCAAACAACCACACTGAATGAAATGCACACTGAACACACACACACACACACACACACACTGAACACACACACACACAACACTAAACACACACACACAGACATTCCCATAGTACCATCAGTGGACCATCACAATTCCGCAAAACAAGTGAGGACTTCTCTTTTTGGTCATAAAAACTCAATGGAAATTTGAATTTTTTTGTTGCTTCTGAGAGACTGAAGGGAAATCATCCTTTCATACTTTTCAAGTTGAACTGCACATGCTGAAGAAGCATGTTTGCAAAGTACTCACACACACACACACACACACACACACACGTACAGTACATTGACTCTGCTGAACATTAACAGCTGCAGATCAAACCCGAACACGCAAAAAAAATGTGAATGTTTTGGGGAAATTAGATATAATTTGTGAATAAATGACGAAAAAAAGGAAATCCAGCTGCAGTCATTAGTGAGATATTTACAAGTAGTCATTTACATGATCAGAGACATTTACATTTAGGGCATTTAGCAGACGCTTTTGCGACTTACAATAAGTACATTTGTGGAAAGACAGAAACCACAACATGCTGTGTCATTGCTGATAAAGTGAGAGACAAGCCAAGTTGTTTTTTTCATATTTATCTTGTGGTTTAAACTGTGACTGAAATATAATCCTCAAAGCAAAATGGAGATTAGGTAACAGCCCGAAACTGGGATTTGACTGGTCCCCGCTGACGTTTCCTGTTTGAGATGTAAAGATTTGTGTCTGGCTCATGAGAATATAGCGCCCCCTATCTCAGTATCTCTGAGAACTTTACCTTTCAAAGGTGCAGCAGATTTTTGGGCTTTTATGGGGAGAGAAACGGAGCGTTTCAGCCAGACGGGCGTAGAAACATAACGTGTTTTTTGAACAATAAAGCACGTAAACATGTTCTCGTAGATCCTGAACACAAGCACATTCGTGTTGAGTTGAAAGTTGCACCGTCAGGCAACTTTGAAGTCTCCTCATGCCTCCGGGTTTGAGTCCATCGGTGTTAATGTGATCCTTAAAAACAAGTCCTGCAATGTCATCATTTATTTATTGTATTTTTTATGTGGCTTCAACTTCCCTTTACTGCATCTGACCCTCTATTGCAAATATTCTAAAAGAATCATCTGACAACCAATGACTGTGTGTGTGTGTGTGTGTGTGTGTGTGTGTTATTTTCAAACGTGTTGAAAGATGAATAATGTAAACAGAAGCGAAGACATCGGTGTTTACGTACCAATGTGTTGTTTGTTCAGCATCGCTAACAGAAGTTCAAACGCTCCCGAGGGTCTCGGCAAGTTTGTTCCTGTGTGTGTGTGTGTGCGTGTGTGTGTGTGTGTGTGTGTGTGTGTGTGTGTGTGTGTGCACTGTGACGTTGAAGGTCAGACAGAATTGACCGCTCCAGAGCTCAGGCCGCTGGTATCGACTGAGAGTGAGACGCTTTCTTTGATCAAAGCGATGTCTGCCTGCACACACACACACACACACACACACACACACACACGCACACACACACACACACACCACACACACACACACACACACACACACACACGCACACTGAGATATCCAGCCAGACAGCTGGTGACATCATCAGCTCCCTCTACACAGAGATAAATAAATAAATAAATACAGGATGAAACATAATAAATGTTGTGGAGTGCCATCCGCTCCTTCAGGCTCCTCCACTGCCGCCATTTTACACCACACAGATGTTTTCAATTAATCCTGAGTTGCCATCCCCCCCCCCTCCTCCCCCCCTCCCCCACTGAGTGCAGCTCCAGGGAATAAGTTTATTCTATATCTGAAATGGCAGCTCTCCCTTTTCCTTTTCTCCTTCCTCATGTCCTCCCTCCTCCTCCTCCTCCTTCCATCCTTTCACCCCCCCCCCCCCCCCCGCCCCTCGACCCCTCCGTCCTCCCCCATTCACCGGCGGTAGGGAATATGTTTTTTAACCTTGACTCCCAGGTGTCGGTGGCACAACGGGAGCATTTATTTGTCACCATAAATAGCCGGGTTAAGCAGCGGCGGCGGCGGCGGCCCTGCAGGAGGAACGGCCCGCTGCGGTGCATTCGAGTGCAGCCCGGGATACTTCATTAATCTTGCTGTCACTCCTGTGACACTTTTCATTAGTTATAGGGCTATCTGATCAACAGGCAGACTCTTTACTGAGCCGTCCACCGGGGGAGGAGGGGAGGAGGAGGAGGGGAGGAGGATGAGAGTAGCTGGAGGTTTGTAAAGAGACAGAGAGACGAGAATCAAAGGAGGAACTCTGATTGTGCTGGTCTGCAACGAATCAGAGGCTTGTGGGAGGTGGACCCATGTGGAACCATGTGGTGCCACCAGAAGCCAGCTTACCCCCTTTTTTAACATGTGGCAGGCAAATGTAATAGGTGTGTTTGTTATCTGGTTTCATCTAAAATCCCACCCAATGAGATTCTGTATTTATTTTTTAAAACAAGCAAAAACAATCCATGAGTGAAACTTTAAACGCTTTCGTTCTTCAGAGTTTCGGGGAAATAATCAAACCTCATATTTACACGCGTGATTACGTTTCCGTGGCGTCGCAACATCGCTCAGCGTCACCCGTCGGTGATTCTCTCTCGTTGCAAAACCAGCCTCAACTGTCATTAAACCCCTCCACTTGCTGTTACCGCGGTAACCGAATCAAGCAGGATGTAAATCTGTAAGAGTTGTGTCAAGAGGAGAAGATCATATCTTACTTTAGTTCTTATTCTCATGCAACACTTATTGAATATTTATGTAAAGATGTCTGTAAAGAGACTCTTCAACACTGATAAATATAAGCTGTTGAGTTTTTATTTGCCTGGATGTTGGAGACAAATATCATAAACACACATGGAAAACTCCACCACAAGCCTCTTCCTTCTCCTCCTAACTAATCCGAGCCTTATAGTGTGATGGAGGGTTTTTACAAACAACATAAAAAAATTGCGCCACGTCAAATTGCGGCTTGTGTGCGTTGTACCCCCCCAAACCTTCTGGGATCTGGATCTCTGTTTCCCACGTTTCCTCCCCATGTGTTTCACATCAGCGGGGCCGAATCACCAACAGACAGATAGATAACCGCTCGTACCTGCAGGGCTAGCACGCCGCTTAAACAAAAGTATCTGGAAGAGCTTTTATTCTGAAATCCGATACGTGGGCGAGGGAGAAACAAGTGGCAGCGTCTCCAAGCGGAGCTGGCATGCGAGCGAAGGCCCCCGACGAGTCGATTCTCGTGGCGGCGGTGAGTCGTGGGAAGACCTCAGGATTATTGTGTTAGAAGGGAAGCCATACCGACTGTTTCTTCTTCTTCCAGTTGCTGTTCGAGTCGAAATGGAGTTTCAGGTATAATCAGCCTGAAAATGCTGCGGCTGCATATCTGTTGATCCTTCCCTCATCCTCCTTTTTTTTTCTCTTCTTTATATATATTTTTTTGCCTCAGAGAGAGGATCAAAGTGTCCTCACAGCACCTCCCCCCCTCCTCCCCCTCCCTCCCCCGTGCTTTTACCCGATGGGGTAATTGGAAACAGATAGTGTGCGGCACCCTGGATGGGCACTGTGATCGTTAGCGGGGAGCGTTTCAGAGCTGCTACGAGAGAAAAGCAAGAGAACAATGATTGAACAGCCAGTTTGAATGAGTCCTGCTGCTCCACCAGGTCGGCTGCGATGCTTGGTTTCAACGTTTCCTCTAAATATAAACTTTTACTTCACTTTTAAGTGAGGAAAATGTTTCTCTTCGCTGCGTTTTATCAAACAGCAGGAAGTCATTTATTCTGTTTAACATGAGATAAATATCTCTGTATCCTCTGTCTTTCCTTTTCTGCAGCAGATCATCTAAAAACACGGCAACCAAACATGGCTTTCAAACATTGGAGCGTTTTTTCCGTGCGGTTAATTCATGTGACAATAATATATATGTATATATTTGTTGTGAATACTTTCACGTAGATAGTAAATGTTATACGATGAAAAAGGGGAACGCGAAACAAGGCCACTTAAATGAGTGTCAACCAATCAGTGTGAATGAGCATTATAAAATAACAACATGGAGTCCTTAACTTTACTATCAGCAAAGCAAAGACCACATCCACTCCTTTCACAATAAAAGCCCTCATCATATTTATAGTATTTCACATTTTCATGTCGTTAATTCGTAACGTCCACGGTGTTTGAAGGTCTTTATACGTCAAAAACACAAAAGTTATTGTTTTTGGAAAATTTAAAAAAATTATATTGTTATCTTGGTGAACAACTTGACCAGTGATGAGATTTTCATTCTGGATTTCATTTGCAGCGTTTTCTGTCAACTTTTCTTCTGTTTTGTTTTGGTTCTGTGTTGTTGTAGTTCTGTGTTGGTTTAGTTCTGTGTTGGTTTAGTTCTGTGTTGGTTTGGTTCTGTGTTGTTTTAGTTCTGTGTTGGTTTAGTTCTGTGTTGGTTTAGTTCTGTGTTGTTTTAGTTGTGTGTTGTTTTAGTTCTGTGTTGGTTTAGTTCTGTGTTGTTTTAGTTCTGTGTTGGTTTAGTTCTGTGTTGTTTTAGTTCTGTGTTGGTTTAGTTCTGTGTTGGTTTAGTTCTGTGTTGTTTTAGTTCTGTGTTGGTTTAGTTCTGTGTTGGTTTACTTCTGTGTTGGTTTACTTCTGTGTTGGTTTAGTTCTGTGTTGGTTTACTTCTGTGTTGGTTTAGTTCTGTGTTGGTTTAGTTCTGTGTTGTTTTAGTTTGTGTTGTTTTAGTTCTGTGTTGGTTTAGTTCTGTGTTGTTTAAGTTCTGTGTTGGTTTACTTCTGTGTTGTTTTAGTTGTGTGTTGTTTTAGTTCTGTGTTGGTTTAGTTCTGTGTTGTTTTAGTTTTGTGTTGTTTTAGTTCTGTGTTGTTTTAGTTCTGTGTTGTTTAAGTTCTGTGTTGGTTTAGTATTGTGCTGTTTTAGTTCTGTGTTGTTTAAGTTCTGTGTTGGTTTAGTTCTGTGTTGTTTAAGTTCTGTGTTGGTTTAGTATTGTGTTGTTTTAGTTCTGTGTTATTTAAGTTCTGTGTTGGTTTACTTCTGTGTTGGTTTAGTTCTGTGTTGTTTTAGTTCTGTGTTGGTTTAGTTCTGTGTTGGTTTAGTTCTGTGTTGTTTTAGTTCTGTGTTGTTTAAGTTCTGTGTTGTTTAAGTTCTGTGTTGGTTTAGTTCTGTGTTGTTTTAGTTTGTGTTGTTTTAGTTCTGTGTTGGTTTAGTTCTGTGTTGTTTTAGTTTGTGTTGTTTTAGTTTGTGTTGGTTTAGTTCTGTGTTGGTTTAGTTCTGTGTTGTTTTAGTTTGTGTTGTTTTAGTTCTGTGTTGGTTTAGTTCTGTGTTGGTTTAGTTCTGTGTTGGTTTAGTTCTGTGTTGGTTTACTTCTGTGTTGGTTTACTTCTGTGTTGGTTTAGTATTGTGTTGTTTTAGTTCTATGTTGTTTAAGTTCTGTGTTGGTTTAGTTCTGTGTTGTTTTAGTTTGTGTTGTTTTAGTTCTGTGTTGGTTTAGTTCTGTGTTGGTTTAGTTCTGTGTTGTTTAGTTGTGTGTTGTTTTAGTTCTGTGTTGGTTTAGTTCTGTGTTGGTTTAGTTCTGTGTTGGTTTAGTTCTGTGTTGGTTTAGTATTGTGTTGTTTTAGTTCTATGTTGTTTAAGTTCTGTGTTGGTTTAGTTCTGTGTTGTTTTAGTTTGTGTTGTTTTAGTTCTGTGTTGGTTTAGTTCTGTGTTGTTTAGTTGTGTGTTGTTTTAGTTCTGTGTTGTTTAAGTTCTGTGTTGTTTTAGTTCTGTGTTGGTTTAGTTCTGTGTTGGTTTAGTTCTGTGTTGTTTAAGTTCTGTGTTGGTTTAGTTCTGTGTTGGTTTAGTTCTGTGTTGTTTAAGTTCTGTGTTGGTTTCGGAGACTAATACAACCTCTTAAAGCTGCTGTTTATTTACATTGAGAAAAGCTCTCTCTCTCTTGTTAAAAGTCCATCTAACTCAACCAGCACTCTCTCTGTGACATGTCAGCGTTCTAAGTGGCTGATTGTCTTTTTCTACACAGCAACAAAACTAAATAAATGGATGTTTTCATGTTGGAGGAATGTTACACTTAATAAATAAGCCTGTAAACTTTAGAAATGTTTTAAAAGTTTCATAATGAAGTCGCTCGTTGCCGCTGCGGAAGACAAACAGTGTCAACGTTTGAGTTACGAAACTCATTTTCTGCAGATATTTCGTGAGTTTGTGTCGATGACGCTTCGAGTAGAGGAGATGCTCCGAATTTAAAAAGAGGAAACTGAAGAACTGAGACTCCCTCCTTCATCAGACTGCGGAAGACTTCAATTATAGTCAAAGTGTTGTGAGTGAATCCTTAATTTAAAGTCCTAATCTGTTCCAGAGACTCGGCCTCGACGGGCCGCTAATCTTTAATGATGTTCGATCAGTGCGACTTAAAAAAGAAAAGAAAAAAGAGTTGTTCTTCGTTTTTTCTTTTTGTGTAGAAAGTTTCCCCAGAATAAGTCCTGCTGGTCAGAAACATTGATTTTATTGAATTATAATATTGTTAAAAACGCCGGTAACCCTGAGTAGAAAACATCGGAGACGTCACGCTCCGGCAACAAAACCAATTCCAGATTTACTCTGCAGCCCCCTCATTCTCCCTCTTTCCTTCAATCTCGCTCGCCCTCTTTCTCTCCACTTTATCTGTCTTTACAGCTTGTAAAGAGACGAGCCGAGGTATTGATCTCGGGGGAGGGGAGGGGGGCGGGGGAATCGCTGCAGTCTAACGAACACAAATTGGTGTCAAAAGCTCATCACCCGACTAAAAGACAAGTCGGCCTCAGATAAATGTTTACGACGGCTCGGAGACGAGATTAACCCCGGAGCACTCCGACAAAGGAGCATCGAAGTTTACAGATTATCAAAAAGCTTTCTCGAGGCTCCAAATGTCAGTTTGTTTTCATCTATTCTTGGACAGTTTTTTTTTTTTTTTACCTCCTGATGTGTTTAGACGAGACACGGACAAGTAAAGAGCCGGCTCGGGTACCGAGGCCCTCGGCGATGATGTCACCGTGTCGAGGAAAGGAAAGTCAAAACAAGAGCTCTGCAGTTTCAGTGAAAACACGGTGACGTCTGCTGGAACGATGTGATGGAAGTCAGCAGGCGTCCAGGATGAACGTTCTTTTCTTTTTATTCGTGTGGTTTCGGTGCTGCCAGCAGGCCGTCGCCGCGCCCCGAAAACTACGGCGAGGGATTATTCACTCTGCACGCCAAACTCTACACACAAGTTTTTTTTTTAATTTAAGCATCGTCTAATTGGACCCTGATGTGTTTCCCCCGACGACCTCCTCCATGTGGTCCTCCTTTAAAGAGCCGTCGCCGGGACTAAATCATGAAAACGAGCAACGTGTGCCGAGATGATGATGATGGCGTCGTTCCTAAACATCTGCTATTACAAGGGACGGGTTAGAGTCAACCGTCCGTTACCATGGAGATGGTGACATACACACCAGCATGTCAAGAGCGACAACTTGCAGACTGATCAAACTAGACGAGGTGGGATATTACTGGCCGAGCAGCTCGGCCAATCATCTGACTCGTGTTGTAGCTGCAAAGCCGAGGACGCACCGGAGACGGCTTAACGACACAAACTGCGTCGCCACGGTGACATTGTGGAGCCAACCCCGATGACTAAAACTTCAACGTGTCGTCCAACATGTCTGACTGTGGGACTCTTTTCCCCCCTCGTTGTTGTTGGCTGACTCGAATCTTAATTAGAGCTGCCAGGATCGGGGCGTTGCCGTGGGAATAAATCAGAGAGCTCGTTGAGTAACACGCCACGACCCCCAGAAATCTCCCAATACAGTTTGGCTGCTCTGTGATGTCATTATGAGATGAAGCAAGACTCATCCTTGACGTTTAACTGCGTTTCCATCCGGATCAAAATGTGGCAAAAATGTGTTTGTTTGTTTGTTTGTTTGTTTTCTCAGGTCCAATGTCATAAAAAGATCCAAAAAAAGAAATCTTGAAACTTTTCTTTTTTTTTTAGCTAATTATAAGTAGCATTAGAAACATCGTGCATAATGAGGGAAGGCTTGCAAACTATGGTAGCACACACAATTATTATTTGTTTTAGAAGCATTGCATTTCTAAAACTGTGGAAATCTTGATCACAGATCACAAACATTTTCCTCACAAGTTTAGCTTTAAAAAGATCAATTTTCCCATCAAATCCATCTTCATCAGGGTTTTTCTTTCAGGCAGCAGGAATCCGTCTGACATCAGGAATGCTGCCGGCCTGAGTCAGCACTCCGCTGCCTGTACAAGCGTGTCACACATCCTCCTCGCCGCGTTTAAAATGCATCTGTGAGCCGATTCCAACATTTTCTTGGCCGGTCAACAAAAGCCGCCTTTGTAAAAAAAAAAAAAAAAACATCTGAGAAAATGTTTTGCTGTATTTTCCAGCATCGGAGCAGTTCGCCGAGCTGAGAGGAGCGAATAGGAGCGAAGAGGAGCTGCAGCAGGTCGACTATCAGCCGCTTAATGAGGCATTCGTTTCAAAAAGGACACGTGTTGCTGAAATCATTGTCGGCTGTGTTTATTGTATCCACAACCAGCAGGAATCTGTGTTACTCTTTAACTCACCGAGTCCAGAACGCAGCTGGAGTCATTTTATTATTATTATTATTATTTTTATTATCATCATCATTAAGATACAGAATGAGCGACTAATGATTAACCTGTTGGGCTTCAAGGTAATAACCAATGTTGCAATCGCAACAATTTTGGCCTGAGAGTAGTGTTATCTCACAGAACTCTATTCAGAAAACAAGATTTTAAAAGTTGTTAGCTTGTTGTCTTGCAGATAGACCTGACAAAGCACGACTACAAACTTTTTCCAAATTGTCGTCATTATGTTGTTACTTTGGCATCATTTTTTATCAGTTTATTGCTATGAAATCACAGCTAAATAGTTTATTCTGGGTGCCTCCAGCTGTAGTAAACCAGCCGATGTGTCTTGTGCTAGATCCAGTGAAACCAGTTGATGAAATTTAGATATATAGATATTTCTTTTAACATGTAAGGAGGAAAAGTCAAAAATAAGTTGTCCAAAAAAGAAATACTCAAGTTAAGTACAAATACCTGGAATTCGTAAATTTGTACTTCTCAGTCGGCTCAGACCAATCAGAGCAGAGTGTATAACACAGTTTTTGTAAACATTTGTGCATGAAGAGTATGAACCTGAACTGTAATAATATTCTCCTTTGAGCTGGATTTTTTACTTGCCAGTGTGTGTATTTTTTATACAGTTGTTGCCGCGGCAACATCATTGTTTTGTCATCGCCCGTAAAGCCGAGCCGACGCGTTCCTCCACCTCCGTTCACGCCTCGCCAAACAATCCACTCGTATATTCTTTTTTATACTTTCTTCCATCAGGGATTTAACACAACGTATAACTCAATAAAAGACGTAACCTCGAGGGTTATTTACAGGAGGCTCCCAGGACGCCATCGTCCGGGCCCCATAATGCACGGAAAGAATGTGCTCCTTGTCACGGGATGACACTCAAAGCCCCATAAATCCCGCCGCTGCCGCAGCCACAAGATGGATGGGAACCCGCCCCCCGGACTACCTGCACCCCCAGCAGTCCACCAGCAGTCACTGTCAAGGTTACAGAGCGATGCACTCTGAGGGATCAGTGCTCCTTATTTTCCCATCATGGCGTTCTGATGGCCGTATGCCGTGGACGGCAAAAAAACATTTATTCATTCACGTGTCAGTTTAATTAGTTAAAAACAATGCTATTCATGCTCGTTTAAATCTCCACATTACAAAAATCAGGGGAGGTGACGAATGAATCAGCTCCCTCTTTCTTTCTTTCTTTCTTTGTATTTTTTTCATTTCCTCGTCACGCACAATATCTCCAATGCAGATTGGAGTTTTGGTTATGCAAACACAGCTGAGCTTGGAGCAGAAATAATCATATCGGTTGGTTAAACCTCAACAGGCAGAGTCAACACGGCGAGTTTTCTTTTTTGTTCAAGGCCCAAGGAAGCTAAACTGCCTGATAAAAGAATGAAAAAGAAAAAAGAAAAGGATGATTAGAATTTAAATGTAACTATGAAAAGCAAACACAAAGTCTGGGCAACGTGATGATATGAGATGAGCTAGCTGTTGTTGCGAAACCTACGAAAGTCCACGTTTGGTTGATGTTTTTGGGTCTAAAAACACAGGACTTTCACCCAGCAGACCGCTGTTCGAGTCATATGTGAATCCAGAAGTCATCATTATTTTAAAGCTTTTTTATCGTCTTTGCTCAAACTGTCATTATATAATGACAGTTACATATATTAGTCTCCTTAATGGTGTTTTGCAAGATGCCCGAAAGAATACAACCAATCAGAGTCAATCACTGTCAGACTATATCATGTACGTTTTTTTTAGATTCAACTCAATTAAAAAAAAAAAAGACCTCTTTCTTATTTGGCGTTCTCACTTCACTGTAATTTCCCTTTTTAGGGGGACGAGTAAAAACGGGGTCGTAATAATCTCGGCGGTTTGTAATAAAAGCAAGAATCAGCATTTTTCACATTGTTCCAAGTTAAAAATGGTTTAATTTTATTCCTCAGATGAAAAGAGTTTTTTTGCGACCTTGTTAAACAAATAATACAATAAAGTCAAAATAAGTAACTCGCACATCTGTAACATGTTTTGGTTTTATTTGAATTTAAAAACATGAAAGGAAAGGAAAAGAAAATGTTTCATACGATGTGCAACTTATAGATTAACATAATAGAAAAAAAAGGGTTTAGTGGGATATTAGCAGAAAATTGATGCCATATGATACTTGTTAAGCAAACAAAAAAGAGTTTCTGCTGTGACTCGTGTGACAGGAGGCTGAAGAGCGAAGATTAGAATAATAACATAATGATGATTAGATATTTCATTACTGTCGAGAGTCTCATTACAATCAGCTTCAGCGGAGGAAAGTCGCTGTTGGCTCCGTCGACACGGCGACCTGCCAACGCTGACTCAGCACAATGCAGAAGAAGGAAAAAAAACACGCCGCCAGCCTCAGCAAGCAGTTCAGCAACGAACCAACGAGGTGATGAAGGAGAGAACAAATTAGCAGCAGAGTTCATTTTATTACTTCGTTTTCAGGTTCTATTAAAAAAAAAACCTAAAGTTTTGTGTTTGGTGCCAAACTGGAAAAGTTTTAGTCGTCCTGAAATCAAAGTGCAGTTTTTCTCCACTTTGTTATGATCATCTAGAGTCGTTGGCTGTTAGTGCCATCATAAAAGTTAAAAAAAAAACAAAAAACAACTCCATTCAAATGTTGAAGGAAATAAATAATAAGGTTTATTTTGCTGTAGAAAATAGATCGCAGGAATGATTTTCAATCAGCCGAAATTATGTGTTAACTGTTGATTATTATTGTTTTAAATGAAGTTTATGTAACTCAGTTTGCAATAAGAGCTGAGCACCTGTACTTTAGTACACAACAGGAGTAAAAGAATCAATGTGGCTCTGAGTACTTTTACCTCCAAACTGAAGGTAAAATTACAGGATCCTTCTTGCTCCTTTTGGGGCTCCTCCCTCTGCAACACTAGCAGAACCCTTTTAAACACATCAGCTCTCTGAAGACCTTGGGCTACTTTATCAGGTTCCTCGAAGAACCTTTTTATTGCCTTTTTATTGGTCAGGAACCAATTTGGGTGCTTCAAAGCATGAGGTGAAGAAACGTCAGGGAACCTATTTGGGGGTTTTCAGGCCTCTCATTTTTATTTTTGTTGCATTTTCCTTTTTTCCCGTCTGATTGATCAGCGAGGCCTCGAGTCGTTGGCGGCGGCGGAGCATCAGCTGCTTCACGCTCGCCATCGCAACGAGGAAGGCAAAAACTCACAGCAATGAAACTTCAAATTGGATTTACAGAAATGCTTGAAGGAGGGCGGCGGCCAACGAGGCGGCGTTGACGGCGGCCAACGAGGCGGCGTTGGCGGCTGCCAACGAGGAGGCGGCGGCGGCCAACTCTGTGAAGAGACCAAGAAGAAGAAGAAGACATTCTTTTTGTTATGTTATTTCCAGACGGCCCCGAGTGTCATGATTGTGGTTTTTCTTAGGTTCCTTGCCTGTTTTATTTTGTAGTTTCTGTCCCGTGTTGGTTTTCGTGTCTCGTACTTCCTGGTCCTTGTTGTTTCTGGTGTCTTGACCCCCCCACCCACCTGTCCCTCATCAGCTCCCTGGCTCCTTGGGTATAATAGTCTGTGTCTCCTTGTCGGTTCATTGTGTGTTGTGTTGTTTCGCTGCCCTGGGGTTTTTGGGACTCTGGTTCCTGACGTCTAGTTCCTCGTGTTCCTGCTTCAAGCCTTCCCGTGTTTTGGTTTTCGTTAGCAAGTGTTTTGTCTTCTTCTTGAATCATCCTGTTTTATTTTGAATGCTGTATTTTTGCCCTCGTGGCCTCATTCAGTTTAGTATGACGGCGTATCAGGGCCACTGTAGGGAAAAAAGAGAGAAAAGAAAAAAGAGAAAAGTATATAAACTTGTAGATTTGCTACTTTATTACGACGCTAACAACCGGCATCTATGCTAGCTAACGTCCCATGAATGTACATTTATGTTTGTAATGAATCATCCCAGCATGTGACAACGCCTCGTTAAGGTCCTTAGGGTGATGATGTTGATGCTTATTGTTGCTTTTATTTATATCAGGACAAATTTCCATCTTATGGGTGTTTATTGATCGGGGCTGTTGGGCTAAGATGCTAGCTGTAGCTTTCACTTGTTGTCATAGCAACGGCAAACAACCGATCAAGTAACGTGTTTACTTTGTCTATGATCTCTATAATAGTCACAGTTTTGCCACTTTAAAACTAGCAAATTTGCTACTTTTTTTCTCCGAATGCTGCCCCCTCTCTCTGCTCGTTTTTTTTTTTTTTTTTTTCCTACAGTGGCCCTGATACGCCGTCGTAGTTTAGACATTGTTTTTAAAGTTAAAATAAACTTTTTTTTGTCCCCGTCTGCTTTTGGGTCAAAGCGTATTTACCTCCACAGTATACATTACCGTGACACAGAGATCTGCGAAAGCGAGATGGCGGCCTATATTCCTCAAAGTGACAAACGCATGCATTTCCCAGAAGTCTTATCTGCAGCAATGTGGCAACACACGGGACGCCGCTTCCATATCTGCAAACACATAAGTAAAGAAACCACGTCTCGGCTGTTATCACACAAATATGTTTAATGCCGCCACAGCTTTTTTCCATTGGCTTCGTCGCGCTCCGTCGGACGAGTGTGTCATCAGAACGCCAACTCTCTGAATGAATCACGGTTTCTACACGCAGGACGTCTGGTAACCCGTCACCTGATGGATCGGAGCTGACAGCAGGGACGCTTGTTCATTTATCAACAAAAAAATAAAATAACTGATATCCTTTTGCATACAGATTGCAAAGCCTTATGGGAAGTCAATCACTGAAGAGGCACATCTGCGAAAATCCGAATCAAAACTGTCAACAAGTTTGATGCTTTTTTTTTTCCTTTTTTTTTAACATCACAGCAAACAGATGTAGATCTTTCAGCTTTTACATTCTTTATATTTTTTTTGAAGACGATCTGACGAACGGAGATCCGCTCTGTGTGATCGGTTTAAATACCACGATCCAGATCTAGGATCAGATGTTCCCTGATAGGTGATCTGGGAGAACATCTCTCCCAGTTTGTTCATTTATCCGACAGAGCTCAGCGTCCTCGCTCACCCACAGAGGGAGCGGGAAGCATTTATTCAGTTATCCCCTTAACCGTGTTTTCCCAGTCAATCCGGGAAACCGGTGACTCTGCGATCGCAAACCTGATCTCCGACCTCTGCAGACGCTCTCTCTCATAGAAGCACTGAGTCATATTAAATAGCTTGTATGTACTTTTAACTCACTGTGCATTCAGGAAAAATCACTTTCCCAGATGCATTCTGCTTTTATAAGCATTTATATTTCTTTTTTTTTTGTGATAACATTTTAAAATTTGCAGTGAAAAGTGCTGCCTATTTATATTAACATTTAATTTAGTTCGTTTGATAATTAATATTTGCGCTTAAAGGTTGAGTAGGTCATTTGGAAAAACCATAGACTTTGAACGCATCACCAAACAGACAAAGCCCTGCCCCCTTAGTTCAGACCTCAGTTCAAAGCCCCACCCCCTTAGTTCAGACCTCAGTTCAAAGCCCCGCCCCCTTAGTTCAGACCTCAGTTAAAAGCCCCGCCCCCTTTGTTCAGACCTCTGTTCAAAGAGTGCCACAATCAGGAAGTCCTGCCTTTTTTGATTGGACGGGGTTTTTACAGTCCTGCCACGACTACAGATGACAATCTTATCATTTTCGAAGCATTAATGTATTTATTGAGGATTTCAAGTAATAAAACAGAAAGTGTTTCTGAACAGAATCACCTACTCAACCTTTAATATTACAGAGTTTAGTTATAAATAAGGCTGATGTGTTCATGGAGGATGGTACAGAGATTTGGAGGCTTTCTGGTCGAAGAAACTAACTAAAAGGCACATTTGACCACGTTGCTACGGCGACCGGCTCGCCCCGTAGACGAGCTGAGGTGGATGTAGAAAAGTCTCAAAGGTAGACAGACCGATCCATTACACCGTCCCCGGATACAGGGGAGTCCTGCGAGAGCCGGTTGGACGTTCCCGGAGATGAAAACAATTGGGTCCAAGTTGGCGAATCCTCTGATCTTCTGTTCTCGCTGACAGCCGAGACGCTGCAGGTCGACATTCGGAGAGGGAAGTCATGACTTTGAATTTGTTGGACACGAGTCGAGAGCGATGAGCTCGACTTGAAACATCTGCGAGTGAAATGCTTCGTCTTCATCCGGCAAGTTCTCCGTCCGCCGAAGAGACGCTCGGCTTTTGTTTGGGTGAGAAAACTGAGGAGGAAAAAAAGAAAGGAATTTAGGAACAGATGGAGTGAGATTCAAATGAAAAGAAGATGATTTATGTTGTTTTGTTTTTTTATTGAGGTGTGGGACGGTCGCCGAGGGACCGAAGAGAAACAAAGCGTTGACATGTGGATGTGTTTTAAACATACGATCCTTTGGGATTTGATTTGATGACATCATCCGTCCACGAATCACAACACGCTGCAGGAATGCGATATTATTTTTCCCTTCCATATTCCGCCTGATCTTCTCACGCCTCGAAAACCAAACCAAGAAAGGCAACAAAAACCAGCCAATCCGAGGCGGAGGAAGACGGGACTTCAAAAACCCACCAATCTGCAACGTAATCCAGATACTGCCATAAACACATCAAACACTGCTCACCTGTGACTTTATTTCTTGCCCATTTAAACAGGGTATGGGACGTTACGTTGTTTATTTATTATTATTTTTGGAGAGCAGATTAAATCATAACTCGAACCCAACCTAATATTATTTTTGTGCAAATGAAATAAAATTGCTCCCTGATCGCTGATGAATTCCCTTTCACAAACCTCGGCCAGCTTTCCTTCGTCGGTGTTGTTTAACAGCTTTTAATTCCCGGCTGTTGTGATTTTCCTGAACGCTCTCTGGTAACGTAACAACAGGTGTCGTGAAGGTTTTAATGCTCCGACAACGAAGGAGCAGCAGCAGGTATTTACAGAGAAATAACAAATGGAACGTGATGCCTGCAAAACCTCCACTCACAAACACAAAGGGTTTTTTTCCCCACCAGGTGAGATTATTGTGGCGGAGACGAGGAGTCGAGGCGGCCGTTTTCCCCCCAATTTACAAAAAAAAAAAACAAATAACTGTTCTGCTGGCGGTTTTTAATTTTTATGCTGGTTTCATATTTGGTTCCAAAATTGATTTTTAAAACCACAAGAGGACGGAAAAGTGTCTTTTATAAACAAATGTATTGAGTTTTTGTGGCCAAGCAATTTCATGCTCAGACAAGAAGAAAACACAAAAGAATAATGTGAGCATCCAGTAAAGTGCTGTCGGCTAACACCGACGTTAGCATCACCATGGTTACCTCGACGAGGTACATTGGATTTTATTGAACTTCATGATAATTACATAATTTGTTCTGGCATTTTTAGGCTTAAAGAAGTAGCTCACCCCTTTTGAACAAACAAACAATCAAACACAAGAGACAATAATTGATTTTACTTTTTAAGACTAAATACGACAGGGGAGCTGGCAACTTCACACAGGAATGTGATATTTAATTTTATCACATCTGTGTTTAGACTCTCTATGAATTATATATTTATTATTATTAGAAAGGGCTGCAGGTTTGTTTTATCAGGTGCACGCTTCATCATGTGTGACACAAAAAAAACAAAAATGATAGATGCGAGTAATTTCCTGTCGACCTCGTGGAAACAACGTGATTCTGGTTTAGCGTTCCTGCTGAAATCCGATATTCTTCTTAACCGGGTCAGAAACCGGCCGTTTAATCCCCAAAGATCGGATCATCTTCAGGACGTAGAAACGTCTCATCAGGTTCCCACTTTACAAAGACGAGCTGGTGAAACGGGAAGAGAGGTTGACAATCACTCATCACGACGTCAGCAGTTTCTCTTTTGATTTCGCTCGGAGGTAAATTTCTTTGTTTCCGAGCCCGTCGTCTTCATTCCAGATTTGAAATGTCGGCGATAATCGCTGAAACAAAAGGTATCATGAAAAAAAATCATTATGGATCTCTTCAAAGATCAGACTTTAATCAAAAAATGTAAAAAAATTATTTGACAATTATAATTTTTCTTCTGATTTGTGTACGGCCACGAGAGGTGGGGGGGGGCCAATATTCAAAGAAGAAAGTTGCAAATTTGTGAGTTTATTACGATGCTAACAACCAGCATCTATGCTAGCTAACGTCCCATGAATGTATTTATATTTCTAATGAATCATCCCAACGTGTGACGACGCCTCGTTAAGGTCCTTAGGGTGATGATGTTGATGCTTATTGTTGCTTTTATTTATGAGGCCAAATTGTCATCATATGGGTGTTTAGTGATCAGGGTGGTTGGGCTAAGATGCTAGCGGTAGCGGTAACATCTGATGTTAGCGGAACTGAGCAACTTGTTTATATCGTCTATATATATTTATAAAGTGGCAAATTTGCTACTTTGTTTCTCTGAATATTGCCCCCCTCTCTTGGCTCTGTTTTTTCCCCTACGGTGATCCTAATACACCATTGGATATTTCAGACGTTTTTAAAAATAATAATAATAATAAATTCTCTGACTAAAGGCTAGGGCCAAAAACAACTTAATAAATAAATGATTTAGCACCCTGGCTTCTGGTTGAAAGTGTTTATGGTGGTTTGTGGACGTCATGCTGTGAAGGAGCTGGCAAGCAGCAGAGCTCACAATCACTATGGTGGTGGTGTTGGGGGGGGTATTTCCTGTGTTCCCGACCAGCACTGTATTCACACAAACAGCGGCTGAGCGTCTCAAAGTGACAGCTCCATCGGCAGCGAGTAATAACAACAACAGACTCCAAACTGAGAAATCGTCCTTTTGTCAGCCGAGTCATTAACATTCAGACGGAGAGACTCGTGAGCAATTACTCCGGCGGATAACCACGCCACCAAAAAAATAGATCTGAATCAGTGCAGGTTCAACGCTTACGTTTCATTTATTGTCTTTTTTTTCTCTCTCTAAATGGAAAGTTGATGTTTCTTAATGTCGGTGTGGCGATGATGAATAAAACCAATAAAGATGTGTCCAAGAAAATCCCTCCCTATAAATCTTTCTGTCCATTTATCTTTTCAGTGGATATTTTCCTCTCTCTCTCTCTCTCTCTCCTCCTCGATCGCCCTGCTGTTTGAATCCCAGCTGACTCGGAGCTGCAGGTTATTTGTCATCCCTCATTTCTTCTTTGATCCCGCTGGTTTCTCCAGGCTCAGGGCTTCATCATCCTTTTGTAATTAATAACAGGCTTCTTTCTGGGGATTCTACACATTGTTTTTTCTCTTCTTCTTCTTGTGTTTTTGGCCACCAGAGCCGTCCAGCTGAGTCCCACGATAATCGTTTTGCAGACTTAAAAGAAGATGCACTTTAATTTTAGTCTGAGAGACTAAGAGGGTGGACAGGGTGGCTTTACTGGCCCACCTCAGACCACCAGTGATGTCATTTCCCTTTTGAATAATTGGGCAACAGTCAGGCTATTCACTTCATCCAGAAATATTAAACTCATTAGTATTTGAGCTTCAAGCTAGTTGCTTGTTGGGGGAAAAAATAATATTGCTTTTTTCTGGGATAAATTCTCTGTTCTTGTTTCACTCATCGCCTCTGCTTATTAATCAGATTTTTTTTTTAATCAGAAAAGAAATAGAGCTCAAAGAAGCAAGAAAACAGCAGCAAATAAATAAATGAAAAATGCTGTTTTGCCCGGGCAGCAAACCAGGACTTTAGTTCTTTACACAGCATGTTGAGTTTAGTTGTGTCTAAACGTCTTCAAAGCTTCTCATCACAGAAAAAAGGAACATTTAATCGTAGCTACTTAAATTAATCAACTGATGAAGAAGCAGTTACTGATTTATAGACCATCTGGAGACCTCAAACCATAAAGGCGTTCAAAGCTGAAGTGTCTTAAACTGTTGTTCTCCCTGCTGGCCACCAGGGGGCGACTACTTTCTGGTTGTATAGAAGTCTATGAGAAAATGGTCCTACTTCTCTCTTGATGTATTATCTCAGTAAACATTGTAAACATGAGTTTATGGTCTCAATCTCTAGTTTCAAGTCTTCTTCAATCCAGCATGATGTTCATTTAGTACATTATGGTCCATTTAGAGTCCACCAGACCAGAAAGCAGGGGATGCTTTAGGGGGCGGGGCTTACATGCTGATTGACAGTTCCATTTAGAGTCCAACAGACCAGAAAGCTGATTGACAGGGCGCTACCAATGCTAGTTAGCTACTAAGATGACTTTAACACTTAGCTGTAAAGTTGACCTTGAATTATGAAGCTAACTTTGTTAGCAGCTTCACACCAGAATCCACATGGATCCAGATCCAGTAAGGGTATCGCTCTGCTGCTTGTGTTCATCAGATCCACCCGTCGCTCCTCCACACTCCATATATGGTCACCTTCTTCAACTGGTTGCAGAAATTCCAATATTTTAAACGTGAAACAGGGTGACTGAGTCAACGTCCTTCATGTTTTTATGCTTTTCACCGATTCGTCCTTCGATGAGATGATTTAGAAAAACAAAGCCTGAGTATCGGGTATCGGGAGCCGCGTGAGCTTCAGAATGCGGTTGTTAAACGGAGCGTTCTCCATAGATGATATTGGTGTTATGGGCTGAACACGTCGACACCTCCAGTCCATCACCGTGGAGACAGCTCGTCGTCAGTCGCTGCAGCTTCATCACTGTCATCATAAAAGTCAGGTAAGTTGGCCTGCACTCCATCACACGGAGGAGTATCTCAGCCAACGCCGCAAAAAAAGTAAACGTTCTCTATTTATTTTCTTTGAGAAATGCTCCTTCAGCCGTCCGCGGTGTTCAACGACTAAAACATTCATTGTAATCACAGCTTCCAGTCCTCGCTGTGCAATACATCATCTCAGCATCCGCTCACACACCGGAGTCTATTCTACCTTTCATATAAATCACTTTATGTACTACTTTATTTCATTCTTATATTTCTATGCCATATTCTGTTATTGGATTTGATTTGATCTTTGTTTTCCTTAAATACATGACATGAAATACATCATACAATTATGAAAAAGACATGATATTTGTCCATAAATAACTGTTTACACTGCGTTTTAGTTGTATGATACTTGAGGCTTTGGGTGTTTCACGCCTCTGTTTCACTGTTTTGTCTCTTCTGTTTCTGTTTTACATTTTAATTGTGTTGAATAAATCATTTCAACTCGATTCCCCCAGACTCGTTCCCGGTCACCTGACCTGCATCCACCTGCTCAGCTGTTCCCCGTCCTCCAATCAGCCACTCAGCATTTAAACCAGCTGCTCTTTGTTCCCTGTCGCTTCCTTTCTTGTGTTTTCTGGCTGTTCAGATCGTCCTCTGAAGGATGGAGCCTTAATTGTGTTAATAACTTCTATCCTTGAGGCGTTTGTAGAAGCTTTGATTCATTTCCAACTGGTCACTTTAAAATCTACTAGAACTGAAGCTGACAGAGTCTCTGTTCTCCACAACCAATAAAAACACTTGAAATATTCAAAAAGATAGACTTTTGGGGGTCGAGTAACACTTTTTTTTGGCTGCCGAACAATATTTACAAGCTTTTTGATATAAAATCGAGCCCAGAAGTCAAATAATAAAAAAACAACATGAAAAGGAAGACAAGAATGTAAAAAAAAAAAAAAAAAAGAAAAAGGCTGGTGTGGAGAGGTTGGAGGTTCCCACAGCTCTGAACGCACCACGGCACAAAACAAATGTCAGCAGCTCCACCATCACAGAACCACCCCCAAGCAGGCGCTTCAGATCTAATAACGAGGGGAACGCCTGCTGGGGTTCTGATCATCGTCATTATAGAACATTAGGGAACAGTGAACTCTTCGGCCCTCGATGACGAAGATGATGATGAGCAGGACTTCAGGGAGAATTAGACGCAACAATGAGACAAATTCAATGTGGCAAATATTCACTCCGAGTGTTTTTCTCAAACCGCAGTATTGGCTCGTAGTACTCGGACTGCGGTACTTGTACGCGCTGACATCGTCGTGTTTCTCCAACATGCTGAGTGGGAGAGCAAACGTCTTCTTCACGGTCCAAAAGATCTGAAGACGGATCAGGAGGCAGATTCCCTCCTCTTCATCACTCCGGATGAATTATACAGGAAGTAAACAAGTCATAAATGGCTTTATTTATAAGTTATTTAACAGCATGACTCATCTTTTAAGATGTTTTCGTTGTACTGTGCTGGACAAAGACCGACTGTAGGAAGTGGACGTCGCCATGGTGACGTCACCCCGAGTTCTGAAGCCCCGAGTTCGGCATCTTGGATAAAAAAGCTCTTTTTAGATGTTTTTTTTTATGCGCTCTGGCACCTTATCTAGAGTTAATCATTGCAGGGAAATAAAGTGCGAACCACAAAAAGCATCATTTGATTTATGACATCAAATTCGTTTCACACTTGACTGCCATCGATTTGTTTTTGGATCTCATGAAGCGAACCGAAAGTTCTCTTTCTTGTTTAAAAAAAAATGGATTCTTAAATAAATAAGCAGCTCTTTGTGGAGCTTCGGGGCTGTCTCTTGGCAACGTGACCGCTCCACGCCGCCACCGCTGCCGGTACACAGAATGAATATTTGAAATTAATTTAAATCATCTGAGCTGCTTTAATTGCAAATCAGGGACAATGAGAGCAGATCGATGTGGCCGACAGCCAAAAATACAAACGTTTTGATGCTTGTTTGATTTTTCTACATACTCTTATACACAGATTATTCGGGGATTGTGGACTGATTGGTCTCCACATGTGGTCTGGGATGTTATCTCATAAACAAACGAGTAAAATTAATCTGCAGGGAAAATAATCATTAGTTGTAGTCGGTCACGCGCAGTAAAGATGGTTTTAAATACTCTCCATCCCTTGCATTGTCTTCCAGAGCTTATGTTGTAGATGTGAGGATGACGATGCAGCTGTTTGGTGTTCAGGGAACCGACTGTGGAGAGAAGACGTGACGGGGAACGCAGCAGCCGGCATGCTGGGAAACCTGCGTCTGGACGGACAGATGGACTCTGGCGACTCGGGTCGGACTCCTGGTATCAGCCGAGTTCTCAACCTTTAAGATGAGTTTTGAGAGGTGTGACCTTGTCTTGAGCAGAGACTGAGTGGCAGCCAATCAGGAAGCTCCGCCGTGATGAGCTATTATCACTCTCCGTGGCGGCGGTGGCGGCGGTGGCGGTGCCCTTATTTCATTCCCACCTTCCCCTGACCTTCATCGAACAAAGGATCCCGCTGGCTTAAAGGTTCCTCTGTGCTCTCTGCGTAGATGATGGACGCCCCCACCTGTCCTCCTCCCCCACCTGTCCTCCTCCCCCACCTCCTCCCCCACCTGTCCTCCTACATCCCCTCCTCCCCCACCTGTCCTCCTCCCCCACCTCCTCCCCCACCTGTCCTCCTCCACAACCTCCTCCCCCACCTGTCCTCCTCCCACCTCCTCCCCCACCTCCTCCTCCCCCACCTGTCCTCCTCCCCCACCTCCTCCCCCACCTGTCCTCCTCCACCTCCTCCCCCACCTGTCCTCCCACCTCCTCCCCACCTGTCCCTCCTCCCCCACCTGTCCTCCTCCCCCACCTGTCCTCCTCCCCCACCTCCTCCCCCACCTGTCCTCCTACACCACCTCCTCCCCCACCTGTCCTCCTCCCCCACCTCCTCCCCCACCTGTCCTCCTACATCCTCCTCCTCCCCCACCTGTCCTCCTCCCCCACCTGTCCTCCTACCCCACCTCCTCCCCCACCTGTCCTCCTCACCACTCCTCCCCCACCTGTCCTCCTCCCCCACCTGCCCTCCTCCCCCACCTGTCCTCCTCCCCCACCTCCCTCCTCCCCACCTGTCCTCCTCACCCTCCCACCTGTCCTCCTCCCCCACCTCCTCCCCCACCTGTCCTCCTCCCCTCCTCCCCCACCTGCCCTCCTCCCCCACCTGTCCTCCTCCCCACCTCCTCCCCCACCTGTCCTCCTCGACTCCTCCCCCACCTGTCCTCCTCCCCCACCTCCTCCCCCACCTGTCCTCCTCACCTCCTCCCCCACCTGTCCTCCTCCCCCACCTGTCCTCCTCCCCCACCTGCCTCCTCCCCCACCTGTCCTCCTCCTCCCCACCTGTCCTCCTCACTCCCCCCACCTGTCCTCCTCCCCCACCTCCTCCCCCACCTGTCCTCCTCACCTCCTCCCCCACCTGTCCTCCTCCCCCACCTGTCCTCCTCCCCCACCTGCCCTCCTCCCCCACCTGTCCTCCTCCCCCACCTGTACTCCCCCACCTGTACTCCCCCACCTGTACTCCTGGGTGAAGGAACACAGCCAATCAGGACACTCGACTGCAGGCTCCTCAGTTATTCACACCGTTGTAATTAAGTCCTTGCCCGACCGCTGATCCCAGATCTGCGAGGTCCATAAAATTATGAATACATTTTTTTTGTCTGCAACTCAGTGTTTACCATTAACTTCCATTCTAACTGAATTACCGATATCTAATTTTTAAAATTTTGACTCGTTTTTTGAATTCCAAGTTGACGTATCGAAAATATCATTTTGACAAGTTGTAATCTGTAAAAAAAACAAAATATGATGCACGCTCTCATCAGCTATATATACAACCAATAACATCACGATGTGAGAAACGTCACATTTAAACGGATTTCTTCAAACCCTGGATGAGAGTCTGCTGCACCCAAGGGTGCCATGATCGTCAGGAGAGCGCTTGTTTTCTTTTTTAAGGTGAAAAGACGTGAAGCAGAATCCCGCGGAGGCTGTTGTTCTGCAGCCAACATGAATAATAACAATAATAGGTTATGTAATCCTCGATCGTTGTCACAGATTAGTCACGCGTGGCTGTGATGGCATCGCCAACCGTCTGTCTCAAGGCGCCGCCACCGCCATCAAACGGCAGCATCCAGCGGATCTAATAGATTCTCGCTCGGCCTTCTGGGAACTCTCCAAGTCTCTCATTGTTTTCGTCCTCCTAAACGCCCGTTCAAAATCAAATTACAGCGCTGTGAGTCACTCCTTTCTGGAGGCGAGTCGCTGCTGATGCCTGGTTTCCATCGTTCCCTCCTCCTTTATTTGATTAAACGTGTTTACGGTTTAATTTGTATCGGATTTATTCCTCCGACAAAATGCAAACAAGTCGTCCCCCCTCGGATGACTTGTTGGGAAAATATGTACTCGGACAATGAAATGTTTTGTTTTGTTTTCTTAACGGGAGGCGTCGCTGCTTCCTGTCAGCGTACTTCCTCTACGGAGGCCAAAACGAGAGCGAGGACTTTCTTGTTCTGTCACATTGAAGAACGACTTCTTTTTTCTTTTTTTTTTTGGTTATTAATGCGCCTTCGAGGTCTTTATAAATCACTGAGAATTCACCTTTTTTCGGTGAAGTCGAGGTCCGCTCTGCGTGAAGCGAGTCCAACGCCGCCGAGCCGAGCTCCGACACTCGTAAAGATGATTTCCAGCCTTTCTCGTACACAAGACATAATGTTAGCAACGGGATCGAACTCCTGGAAGCAGGGCCGGCCCAAGCCTTTTGGGGGCCCTAAGCAGAATTTGATTTGCCCCCCCCCCCCCCCTCCCACCACCAGAGAGTCACCTGCACTATAATGTTACATTACAAATCACATATCCTGTGATGTTTATCTGAGGGGCCCCATTCAGACATCATAACCCTTTGTATGATTAAGGGGCCCCTATTAAATCAGAATTATCGTTCTTTTGCAAACATACTTTGATGTTTCAAAGGGTTTCATTTATTTAAACTTTCATTTATTACTGCCTGGAAGTAAATCCTGACGTTGTATTTAAAAAGGCTCACACAGTAAGGATGAATCAAAATAAACTATAAGTGAGTGTTTCCTGTGGGCATTAATGTTTCGAGGAATTGTCATATTTTGTTTTCCAAGAATATACGAAGAACTTTTTTTGTTCAGGGTTTGCGGCATATTTAATTTAAAAACGTGCACAAAACGACTGGCGTTGATCTAAAAGGGATTTTTATTTAAAATATTTTTGTATTTTTCCTCACAGTAAAACAACGTTTTGGAGCAGATCTTAAATCTGAACATGAAGCATGAAAGCAAGGAATAAATCTGAGTGACGGAGGTAAAAACTAATCAGGGCAGATGTACCTTCCCCCGAGGAAACGCCCTCCCACCCTCGCCTCCCCAGACGGATGTTTCCACAAAAAAAATCACTCAAAAATAAAATCTGTCGTGAGGTCGCTCAGGTTTCTATTTTCTAAAAATTCCCTCCTTCAAAATAAAAGAACAAAAATAAAAAGCTGCCGTCACTTCGCTGGCATTGCCAGGTTTTTGCTCCCCGGGCTATAAAAACCAACCGTGGACCGTTTCCCCTTCGTGTTGTTCCAAGTTTAAAAACACACGACGCCAGATTTGTTCAACCCGAACAATTAGAGGTGACCCGCCGTAGAGCGCTCCTGTTGGTTCCAGCCCCGCTGTCGTCACGGCAACACAGTGTTTTCGAGGTGATGCTTTCCATCACCTCAGCTGGTTCCCACCCCCAGAGAGGGAGAACGACCCATATACACCCTGAACGGGTTAATGGTGGTCACCCCTGAAGAGGGGGCGGAACTTAGCGAAGGTTGCTGTGTGATTTCTGCTGACACAAGGCCGCTTGTATTTACTATGATCAGTGTATTATTACATTAACGAAAAGAACAATTTCCCTGGAGGTAAACCGTGTCATGGTCACTAAATCATCATCATCATCATCTCACATTTCAGAGCCTGATATAAATCCCCACATTCCTTCACACGTCTTCGTCCCTTCACGCGTCTACCTTCCTCTTCGTCCTTGACTCGTCTGAGAGCTCCTTAAAATCCGATTCATCATCATAATGCGTTTGATGCGAACGCCCTCCGGCCGTTATTCTAATAACGGCCGCGACGAGTTCAAACCGGGGAAACTGGAACAGATACCCCCCCTGATGTGTGATTGTCTCCGAACGGGATCAGTATTCAGCTACTGTGTGTGTGTGTGTGTGTGTGTGTGTGTGGGTTCATGTACAGGATGCAGTGTTGCAGGCTGGGGGATCGGAGGGGGGGGGGCGGGGTCGAGCTGATGGTGGCGTTCATTACACGCACCGGTGCACACACGTACCCTCGGCTAGCACACCGCCATCACTCACACACTCACACACACACACACACACACACACACACACACACTCCCCTCCAGGCGGAGAAGACATACCCGCCCGTGACTCACCTTCCTGCCTGTCTCACACCTCCCAGACCAACATAAATATTAGTTTTCTGTTCTGTGTGTTTTTGCATCGTCAACATTTCTGAGCCAAAAGTTCAACAAGTTCCAAACAGAAAACAGATTTCAGAAAACAACAATAAATAGAATAAAACCCCTCTTGACTGTTTAATTACCTCCGTTAGTTGCTTTTAGCAGCTTTAAGAACCATCAAACAGACGAGCGTCTCTAACGCGTTCAGGTCGAGTGGGTTTGATTTCAGAAAAACATCAAAATAACGAACAACCATTAAAGAAGCAAACGAGTTGGAGTTTTAACCTTCACACGTGGCAAACATCTGAAAATCACTCCATGAAATGCAGATGTTTTCAACAGGAAATGTGTGAAAACAGAATGTGTTTCACTCTTCTTTCTTTTAAACATGCAAAGTTCTCCGTGTTTGTTTGTCTTCAAGCAGTTGTAGAATCCAATTATCGGTTTGCAGCTGTTCGTTTAAAAGCTCGAGGGGATTAAGGCTTATTATTACAATTAAATACATAATTAAATAGATCCAGCATTGTATGAGGGTTTATTCAGATTTTTTTTAACAAAGTTTTGTGTTACCATTTATATGTAAATTTGATAATAAGAAACACTGCAAAAATTAAATTACATTTCTTTTAGCTTAGTTAGCAACAGGACTTCGTGACTATTAAAAAAGCAAAACTTTACTCTGGTTTATTCCATAAATGACTCCAGATTTTCAATCTTCTAAATGTTTGAACAAATTAAATAAGAGAAAAGACGTCGTGATGTTCAAAGTTTGAATGTCATAATCTCAATTACCAGTGTCGATTTCAAAATAAATAACGTATTTTAATTTTATATTTTTTAACCATTTGGCAGCATCACCGACGGCTGGTTGATAAAAGTCAAAGTACTGACGTTCAAGTAGAAGTACATATGTGATTCTACTTCTTTACTGAAGAATGAGTGGAAAGAGTACAGCTTCTAAAATGTACTCAAAGTATAAAGTATCCCTTTGAAGTACATTTTTGAAGACAATTACCAAAAATGAAATCTCTAATAATCATTAAGGAGAATCTATCGGCCACCGCCATCTTGGAGCCATCGATCCGGGTTGGGGGGGGGGGGGTTCCATCACTGCCCCCTCGTTCCAACAGACTCTGGGTCCGAGAAGCTGACGGATGATGGGCTGCGTCTCGGTGACCCGCCGGGCCAATCAGCAACAAGACAGCGGGGGCAGATTGCTGGCAGACTCGTCATTAATTACTTCTATCAATATCTAATTACAGCGGCTGTCGGGCTGAGTGAGAAGGAAGATGAACCTCGTACTGGAAGTCTTTATATCGGCCATGGAGCCACCAAGCCGTGATGCCGCCGCTCTTAACAGTCAGGTTTTTCCCGCCACCGCCGCCGCCCGGAGCTCCGGACGAATTTCATTCCAGCTGTTTAATCAGAAGCTATTTTACTCCCAGGATGCAAAGTGAACGCAATTAATTTCCACTAACCGACTGGCAGGAGAGATAAAACGGCAGCAGCGTGAATCCGAGGACATTTAAACGAAGCCGATCACTCGCCACACGTCGCATTTGTGAAATTAATTAATGTTGGATTCGTTTTTACAAGATTTTTCTTTTTTTCTTTACAGATTCTAGCTGAGAAAGAAATAAAAGCAATCGTTTTAATGTTTGTTTTCTGCTGAGAGAGGCTGAAACTATTAGTATTTCAGAAAATCACACAGCTGAACATCATTTTTGTGACACTACGGTCTGGTGCTTTGTGTTCTGAAGGAAAAAAGTGATTTATTTAGATTTCTACTTTCAAATATCTGATTGAGTCTTTAAAAAAAAAACAGAAAAGAAACAACTTCACTGGAGACCCTGCAAAAATGTTTCTTTAACAAAGCAGCAATGACTTGTAGTCGTAGCAACGGCAAACATCCGGTCAAGCAACAATGAAAACAAGTGAAAACTACCGCTAGCATCTTAGCCCATTGATCGGGGTGCTGATCAATAAACACCCATAAGATGACAGTTTGTCCTCAATAAAACCAACAATAAGCATCAACATCATCACCCTAAGGACCTTAACAAGGCGATGTCAAACGTTGTGACGGATTAATTACAAAACTAAATGCTTAATTTATGGGATGTTAGCTTGCATAGATGCCGGTTGTTAGCATCGTAATAAACTTGCTAATTTGCAACTTTTTTTCTCAGAATATTGCCCCCCCTCTCGGCTCTGTTTTTTTCCTACAGTGGCTCTGATATGCCGTCATGCATTTTTAAATCTGCTGCATTAAAGTGGCAGTCTGTAAGATTTTAGATGTGTTGCTTCTAGCGGCCTCTTTGGCAGTAGATGGAACTGCAGGCTGTTCTGCTCTGGGACCTCATCTCCCCCACCCAACAGTGTCGACTTTCTCCCATCTGCGTGATGTAATGAAATGTACCTGGTCAAACACTTTAGACTAGAGGGAGCCTGACTCAGCAGTTGGAAGTTACCGATTTCCGATTACAAGTAAACGCAGCACACTTAGTAGCTCCACCTGGACGAACAACCACTGCTGACTGACGTAAAATGCTTTTGAATTTTGCGCGGGAATGTCGCCACAGTCACGGAGATCCTATTTCTGGGCAAAGCAGCGAGAACAAGCACTTTCATTCGTGGGTCACATGATCAACCACCATCGTTTTAACTCACTCTTTGATGGATAGGAACTTAAAAGACAATTAAATGGATGAAAATGTTACGGACTGCCACTTTAAAACGGCAAAAACAAGTCGCAGTAACAATGAACATCCCATCCTCATTCCCATTAAAAAGGGTTACTACAGGGTATGAAATGTCCTAGAAGTAAATGTGTGTCTGACATCAGTGAAACAGCTGAGAAGAGAAAAAAAAAGGACCCGGCAGATAAAAAGTTTTGGACCTGCAACAAAAAGCCCATTACGGTTTTAATCAGCGTGCAGGAGAGAGACACAGTGCATTAGCGGAGCGACGTGGCAGCGAGCAGCCTGGTTATTTTGGCAGTCAGATCATTGTTGCATTAATGTGTTTCCCTCAAGAGGACGATGCAGCTGTCCTTGAGTAAAGCACTTAAATGCTATTGCCTCGGTAAACACTCGGCTACCGGAGGTCGGACCAGGGAGGAGAGAGAGAGAGGACTGCGGAGGGATCGGCATGCCGTTCAAGGTGAAAGTCGGGTTTCCAGAACGAGGCGGCGTTTTGTACGAACGAGCACACGGAGGGAAATCTAAATGTCACGCCGACTTTCTCAGGAATGTGACTGAAAAAATATTTTCGTCTCAGCTTCATAAAATCATTTAATTTTCTTTCTTTATCGACAGGATTTCAGTGTTAAATAATATTTTTTGCTCACTGTGTCAGATTCTCTTAAAGAAATCCTGACCTCCGGCTCTGAAACCTGCATTCTCTCTGCTGGCATCGGAGGGCGACGTCTCTGGTTGCAAAAATGAAGTCTGATTGCGTGTGAAGTCAATGACTCACCCAGGTGTCTCCCGTCACCTCAATCAGACAGAGTGAGGCAGCTAATAGACTGTCATTATTTCTACAACCACTAGAGGCCGCCACCTGACAATAAACATAAATTAAATATGGGTTGCAATTAGCGGCTTGTACAAACGGCCTTTTCTTCTTCAAAAATGTGGGGTGCTTTCCTGGAAAATCCACCAGCTGATGTTCAGGACGATTAAACAGAAAGAAGAAGAAGAAAAATCCTGTTTCTGTCACATTCCCGTCACAGAAACCTGTCAAGTGTGTTGAGAGACAGACAGCGAGTCATTCAGCAGCACCTGCAGATGGGATCTGTCGACTCCCCGCTGTCTTACCTTCCTGCTGTCTTACCTCCATGCCATCTTACCTTCCTCCTGTCTTACCTTCCTGCTGTCTTACCTCACTGCTGTCTTACCTTCCTGCCGTCTTACCTTCCTGCCATCTAACCTCCCTGCTGTCATATCTTCCTCCTGTCTTACCTTCATGCTGTCTAACCTTCCTCCTGTCTTACCTCCCTGCTGTCTTACCTTCCTGCCGTCTTACCTTCCTGCCGTCTTACCTTCCTGCCATTTAACCTCCCTGCTGTCATATCTTCCTCCTGTCTTACCTTCATGCTGTCTAACCTTCCTCCTGTCTTACCTTCCTCCCGTCTTACCTTCCTGCCATCTTACCTCCCTGCCATCTTACCCTCCTCCTGTCTGATCCTCCTCCTGTCTTACCTCCCTGCCATCTTACCCTCCTCCTGTCTTACCTTCCTGTCATCTTACCCTCCTCCTGCCTTACCTTCCTGCCGTATTACCTTCCTCCTGTCTTACCTTCCTCCTGTCTTACCCTCCTCCTGCCTTACCTTCCTGCTGTCTTACCCTCCTCCTGTCTGACCCTCCTCCTGTCTTACCTTCCTGCCATCTTACCCTCCTCCTGTCTTACCCTCCTCCTGTCTTACCTTCCTGCCATCTTACCCTCCTCCTGTCTTACCTTCCTCCTGTCTTCCTGCTTCACTTTAAAGAGTATAAAACCTCGGGCACCTGCAGGTCAATTATCGTCGGTAAGCTCCTGAGCCCAGATTAGTTCCCAGACGAGTCCCCAGAATGATAATGGAGGCTCCGGGGCCATCGACAGGAAGCTGCCTCGCGTTATTAAAAAAAGACCAGAATAACTTGATAGGGAAAATATTTTTTTTTTTCACCTGCTTTTTTTCGTCATTTCTCTCATTGTTCGAACGCTTCTTGTTGCCCCGCCACATCAGATTATATCTCCCTCCCCGCTACACCAAATCTTCCAGGGAGGTTTTCTTTTTAAGGAATGCTGTTTCAATAATCTAGCGAGCGGGAGACGAGATCACGCAGCGCTCATGTAAGGACACGTTTGCACGGACCAAACACCGTTAAGGTAGAACACGGCGTCGTAAAATTCACTTAATTGACCCCCCGGAGGGAAACCGTGTCACCGTGGCTCAAAAAAAGGAGCTGAAGAAAATAAATGAAAAGGCAATTGGCGGTTTAAATATTTATAAGCCTCTGTGGCGGATATAAAACTTCCCCCGCTTGAAAGAAACCTCACAATGACAGCGTGTGACAGACCGCAGTTTAAACATTTACATAAAATGAAAAGGGAAACGTTGTAAGGACGTCATGATGAAGAGGAGAAGTTGTGCCGGTTTTTAGGGTTTTTTTCAAAAATAAAAGCTCTATTAAATCTGAGTGTCTCTTCTTACGTGAGCAGGTTTACTGTAGAGATCCGTGCAGTTACTGAGTAGAAAGGATTATTATGAGATAAAGAAGTTCCACCGATGTTAATTTCATGGATATTTGCGACATCCTTCCCTATTAATGTTGGAAAGGAGGCAAAGCAGTGAAGTGGAAGCTTTTCTACGACAGCTCCACATGGCAGCGCCGGTGTGGTTAATATTAGGGAAAGCTTGTGGTTACGGCAAATAAACTAGGGTTCATGTTTGGTAGGCCACTAAGCACACAGGGCTCCGTTTTCATGGCACATCAGAAGCCGCGCTCCGACACTTTGGTATTCCCCGACCGTAGAAATGTGCTTTGTTTGTGTGGTTTTCCTGGGAATTGTGTGCAGACAGGAAGTTCATCTACACAACGGCAGATGTCGGATGGGAAATAGCCGGTGGAAGCCTCGCCGATCTACTCCGAGTTGTTCTGCAGCCACACGGAATAATAATTCAAATGTGAATAAGCATTAAACTCACTTGTTTAATCCAACTAGATTAGTCTGTCTTTGAATGCATCATAGACCACATGCAGAGAAGCTAAGTCCCTCCCTTTCTGGTGTCACCCAATAGAAACGGATTTCAGAAAAACACGTTGAGCAACTTTGAATCATACCAGCCAACTTTGTTAGCAGCTTCACACCAGAATCCACATGGATCCAGATCCAGTAAGGGTGCTGGCCAGGGTGCAGCACCCGTCGCTCCTCCACAGTCCAAATACGGTCACTTCCTTCACTGGTTGCAAGAATTCTAAGATGCCGACGACCAACTGACAAACCAACTGACGGGTGACGTCACCATGACGACCACTTATTAAACACAGTCTGTGGTTTTATCCAGTGAATCTGGTCTCCAGTGTTTTATACTTTGTATACCGTTCAAACCAAAAGTTGGCACTGGACTTAATTCTGGCAACGATTATGTTTCCATCAAAATGTAATTGGCACAGTTTAAGTGTATATGAGTTTAATTTGGGGCTCTATAATGAATCAATATTCATAATTGGGCCAGCAGAGGTCTTGACAGTTTGTTGTATCAGACGTTTGTGTCATAATGAGGAAACACTGACAGTCATCGGGGTAATTTCTTTCTTGCCTGAAGAAAATTAACTAAATGATTAATCAATCATACAAACTGTCTATTGATCGACTGGACTCTTAAGTCCACATTAAGTGAAGTCTTTAGCTGGATAAACTAAATCAACTCTCTTGAGGATGTAAAAGTGCCGATGGCGCTGAGCGGCGGTTGGAGGGTTTGTGACGGTTTTAATTCGACTTAAAATCCTTTACATCCACTGGTACCGGTAATCAATGCTGGCTATGACTTTTTTTTTTTTTCTCTCACCGTACATCAAAATGTGAAGGAGGGAAACGGAGAGCCGTGGCTGCCGGCTACTCAGCCGAGGATTAACGTTCATTGTGCTCCGCTCGCTGTTCGGAGGGAAAATGTGAGAAATGAGAAGCAGAAGGCGGCGTTTCCTTTCGTCTGCTGGATTATCTCAGCCGGCCGCGTTGTTTAAAAGCCACTCAGACGCCGTGTTCCTCATGTTCCTGCAGACACTTGACCTTAGGGGGGGGGGGGGGGACTCGACATCTACAAATCCTCTACAAGTCTTTGAATCTGAAAGGAATGAAACTAGTTCCACGTATGCAGCCTGATGGATCACGGCTCTGCTGAACTTCAAGAGATCGCTGTTATTACTGCTTGTGAGATCGAAATACAATAAGGATTTAATGGGCTGGATGCCAAAACTCTAAAGGATGTGAGATACATCAGTGAACTTACATTATAATGAAGCTGTCGTTGGTGTTTTTAAACAGTCAATAGGTCATTTAAAATGGGCCACAAGTCGATTCATTTAAATGAGATTGGAGGATTCAGATCAGCGATTCTTCAATATGGCAAAGTCCTCGTAGCTATTGGCGCTAACGGCGCTAACAGTACAACTTACAGCAAACGTGCTAACAGGGCTAACGGTGTTTACCTGAGACCATCATCATCTTCTCTTGCATTACATTATCATCCAAGTCTCATTGATACAATCGTATCCTCACTATGTTCCAAAACCAGGAGGAAACCTGTTCTGAAAAGTGAAGCCAACGCTGAGGCGCCTTGAACTTGCATTCACTCCACTGGCCATCAGGGGGCGACTCCTCTGGTTGCAAAGTCCAAATATGGTCACTGCCATTCACTGGTTGCAAAAAGCCAAGATGGCACCAGCTAACATGCTTGTAGTCCACAAACCAACGGTGACGTTACCATGACTACGACCACTTCTTATATACAGTCCGTGACCCAAACATTCTACTACAGACTACAGACTGACTGATATGCAAACGGCCCTTTTGTGGGCGACATATTCCTTTCATACGCTTGTTATCACGGAGACGTGATCACTTATGTACCGTCACGTTCACACGCTCATTAGTTTCCTTTCTGCATCACTTCCCCGGCTGCTCCCAGTCACCGCGGCGTAATAACCAGGCTGTTTGTTTCTGCATGTAAAAGCTGCTCTCGGCGATCTGACGTACGGGCGGCGGCGTGCATCGCCTGGCCGCCATGCTGGCATCTCGGACTCCCAATGCCCCGAGTCAACAAGCCCCAAGGACAAACCAGCAAGGCACATAAAGCCTGCAGCATTAATTATTCAGAGTGGAGACGGATGTCTGAGAGAGATAAATGTGTTTTACAATTCTGCTCTTGCTTTTCGCTGCTATTTAGGATGGAGGAGGGGGAAAGAAAAAAACATGAGCGTCCATTATCATGCACTTTATCCCCTCAAATGAACGAACCCCCAAAACAAATGCACTTCAGTAAATTGAATGGAAACAAATGCAGAGAGGAGCGACAGAGAGAGCCGGGCTTTTAAAAGCATGACGGGAGAAAACCTCTTTAGATATTTTCTGTATTTCACTGATAGTGAACATATTTCCAAAGATTTCATTTCAAGATTTTTGCTTTAACTTGACGTCAAAAATTACATCAGGCTCATCTTTTGTTTTTTCTTTTTACTGTATTCTTTATTTATTTAACTGTAATCAGTTATTTGATCAATCATCATTTATTGCACATTCTCTCTGCTGGCCACCAGGGGGCGACTCCTCTCTGATTGTTTAGAAGTCTATAAGAAAATGTTATCTTATGTCATTTTTCATTGTTTATTCTCACTTGTACTCCGGCGGTCACTTCCACTTCTGAAAAGTGAAGTCAAATCTGCCTTCAACTGTCATTCTTTCCACTGATCCACCCGTTGCTCATCCCAAGTCCAAATATGGTCACTCTTTCTACAGGTTGCAATCATTCTAAGATGCTGAAGACCATCTGATGAACTCGTGGCTTCAAAACTATAGTGCACAAACCAACGGGTGACGTCACCATGACGACCTTCTGTGGGTTTGATACCGGTTTGGTCTCCTTGAGCATCAGCTGCGGAGACATGTGACTCCCCGACTTCACGCTCAGATACTCAGAAGAGCTTCATGCAACGACCCGGGTAGAGGAATGGCAAAAACAAAGCAGATACAAGGTTTCCCCTCTGACAGCGGTGATGTGTAAATTATGCTAATGTGTGTGTGTGTGTGTGTGTGTGTGTGTGTGTGTGTGTGTGGCAGGACGATCTCAGCATCGCTGCTCGCTCCGTCACAGAGCGCTCCACCTAAACGCCTCTGCTACTTATCTTCCTCGGGGGGATTACAGAGCATCGCGGACGCACGCCGTCGCGGACAACTGTCACATTATTGTTGCACGAGTAGCGATAAGGCGCCGCCGTCTTCTCTCTCTCTCTCTCTGCTCGGCCTTTTTCCTGTGAAAGGGAACACACACACACACACACACAGGGAAATGAGACTCTGAGCTCCTTTGCCAGAATATCACTGGACCTCTTCATCTCTTCTTGCCCGGAGGATCAGAGCAAACAGGTTTCTCCGCCAGCTGCTACACCCCCCCTCCCCCTCCACATTACACAGTTCGCTCACGTCTCTCTCCGTCTTAATTTCACCGCCATCAAACCTCATCACTTTCTCCCAAAACACAGAGGAACCTCCCCATGCCCCTCCGCCTCCGGCCAGGATGCCGGATGGTGACCTCGCGAAAGGTCACCACCGCCTCACGTCTTTTCAAACCTCCACTCTGATCCTCGGCAGCAGCGGGGGGGATGTGTGTATTCTTACATGAAGTTAAATCTTAATATATGGGCGGCGGTGATTAGCATCTCTGCACGGCGGAGGCTCACTTCGCTCTCTCTCTCTCTCTCCATGGGAGGCTTTCTTTTAAGGTTTCTTTTTTTTTTAACCAAACCTTTAGACCTCCCTTTCGTCCTGACTTTCAAGTTATATGAAATGACATTACGAGCTGGTTTCGACTTCGAGGACAGTCCAATAAAAGGAAAAAGAAAAGAAAAAAGCAGGCCGGAGTGGCTGATGTATGTGGCCTGTTGTGTTTCAAAGAGACCTCTTAGTTGAAAATGGAAGCTGCTGTCTTGTCTGCCTGGTTACCTGACGTGGCCGATGGCGTTGGCTGTGGAAAGAGGGCGAATGGCGGCCGGGCTGTTGCTGTCGAGGTCGAAGCTGCTGCCGCTTCCAGCTGAGAATTGGATGCGAACGTGTGAACGCGAAGCGTCGGGGGAAACAACGGAGCTTTCACGAAAGGAAAACCTTGTTCCGTGCTGAAGGTTTCTGCCAATTATATCAGATTATCTGCCCTTGAATCCTGGCTCTCTGAAAAAAAAATCTCCCAAACATCAAGAAGAGAGAAAAAAAATTGCCTCGGAGCAGTTGCCATGGCATCCGAGTTAACTTGGTGCAAAAAAAAAGGATTTCTCTTCTGTATCTTATTCTGTTTGTTTTTGAGCCAATGAACCTGTCAAAAAAATAAAAAAAAACTCATTTTATTTGTCACCACTTTAAAAACCTCCAAAGGGGGGAAGCCAGCGATTTCCACTGCTTTTCTTTTAGTGGACATAGTGGGAGAAAACAACACAGCTGGAGGTTTGAGTCGCTCCCAGCAGAACTTCAAATCCCAGAAGACTTTATAGAGCTGTGAAAGAAACGTCCCCTTCGCTGATTGAAATGGATTTTTTTCTCTTCTTCTCTGGGATATTATTTCCACACGAGTAAAAGATCGGCTGATAGTTTGTTTCCTTGTGGGAACAAAAAAATAAGGAACATCTTGAGCTGCAAGCAGGTCAAAGCAAAAGGCCACATGGAGACATGAGCTGGCTGTGTTGCATTCTGGGAAATAATGAGTCGCAATAACAGCTGATCAAAGTTTATATGGATGGAAATGAAATGCAATATCTAACTGATGGCAGCGTAGCCTTCTTTGTGCTGTATCCATCTATGTGTGTACATGCATGGTAAATATGCTGCTGCTGTCCCCTGCAGGGCGGACGGGGAACTGCACCCCACCTCCCCACCTCCCCCCATCACCATGTCCTGATTCTTTTTGCCAAAAAAGTCAACATCATTAAAAATAGATGCGGCTGAAATGGAAGCAAACAGCTTCTCCTCTGTCATGAATTATGTTTGCATGGATTTCCTCCCACAAATAACATCCAGTGGGTTTGTTAATGACAAACTCAGCTCAACGTGCTGCCGGGCTTCCAGGAAAACAAATTGATAGCAGAGAAAGCAAAGTGCCGTTTCAGTTCCCGAGATTGCAGAATATGAAGAATGAGTTGCTTTATTCAGTCGATTAAGATGATTCTGACAGTGATCGGGGGGGAAAGGAAGGAAAATAGAGTCCAGATGAAATATGGAAATGCTTTAAACTTCCAGCTCCTCTTCTTCTACAGTTTGTTTTACTGATCGACTCCAACGTTTAAATGTGTGTGACTGATGGATGCGAAGCAGACAGCTGCTGCTGCTGTTGCTGTTGATCGTAATGATGACGATGATGAAACACATCTGAATCCCGAAAGAGCAGATAATAATATAAATACAGATGATGCACGAAAGAATTTGCTGTGTGTTGCAAGTTATTTACAAAAGGAAAACAACTCAAGGCTACAAATGTGTTGAGGCTTTAATGTTGTTTTGCTTTTGCAGGACGTTCAGTACGGAGATTTATCAAAATGTGTTGTTACGGACCGATAGCATTTTAGCACTAATTATATTATATGAGCTAAGTTTGTGCTTTTTCATTGTTGAAAGTAAATGTCACATCACACATACAATATTAATGAAAGCCGCTGTTGATTTGTTAGTTAGCTGTCTATCTGCTCCTGTGCTAACCGCTAATGTTGCTAACATTGATCAGTGGTGTTCAATATTAGAAAATAGCCTACTGAGAATGTAATTTATCCAACTGCATCATTGATTTTTTTTTTCTGTAAAGACTGAGGAGCTTCCATTGCTCTTCATTGTGTCACAAAGTTTCGTTCCACATTTTTAGAGCAAGCTACGACTATTCTCCTCCGCTCCAATGTGAAACGGATCATAATTTACAATTCATCATATTCTGCAGACCTTTTCCCTCCAATTAAATCGTGTTTTGATGATGAAATAATGATGTCCTTTTGAAATGTTGATACATTTTCAGATTGCAGGGAAATGAAACCTTTCACTTTCTCAAACAGATTTATTCCCGCCGTTTTCATTACACAGATAAGCCGAATAATTAACATCTAAAGCTACACCGGGCCTGTTTTTTTTTCAGTTATTTTCTCATTCATCGTCTCCTTTCGATGGCTGATACCAATTATGTTTGAGTTCAAAAGGGGATTATGATCATGTTGTTTGGACTTCAAAGGGCTGACGTCAATCTGTCCTCCAGGGACATTCATGTGAGAACCCACCAGCTTTCAGAGATGAATAAACAAACATATTCCACATTTTCTCCTGCCAAACATCTTGCCGAGCTTCACAATTAACATCATTTTTCAAAAGACAGCTTGTGCTCGTGACCAACCGGTCCTGGAACTGGCCGATGTGGGCGTCGAGCACAAATCCCAAAATTTAGATCCCAAACATTTTGTTGGAACATACATTATATGTTTTTATGTTTTATAACACCAAATCTCATAACTTCCCAAAATCTTTTGAGACTGTATTTAAGAAGACGTAGTCATGATGACATCACCCGTTGGTTTGTGGACTACGGCTTTTTAGCCGTCGCCATCTTGGTTTCTTTTGCAACCAGTGAAGGAAGTGACCATATTTGGACTGTGGAGGAGTGACGGGTGGATCTACTTTATAAATTGTATCAATACAGTGACGGATTATGAACTACTGCCCCCCCTGGTCACAGATACGTAAAGGCCACACCCCCATTTGTGTAAAAGTGGGAGCAAATAGAGGAAGGGGGTCTGGGGGCCCTCCCTGACACAATTCTGAATTTGGATGAAGTGATTTCCTGTATTCTGATGCATTTTGGGGATGGCCAGCTGGAGAATGGCAATACCTAAATTTGTTCAGATTCAAAGTCAAAAAATCGATTGGGGGGGGGGGCCCATGTGGCCCCAAGCAGCCACTTAGTTTGCTTATGCCTCGGGCCAGCTCTGATGCAAACGATAACAGCGTGTTTGCATTTCCTTCTCTCTTGCATTTCGATGGCGAGGACGGCGTGGAGAGTCGGTTTCTAGATATTTACCAACGTCCCCGTGTGTTTGAGTTCAGTGTGAATAAATAACTAGAAATAGCAGCAGCGCTCCGTCTCACTCGCTCGCTCTCAATTACAGTCACGGATCTTATTATTGGCCTGCAAAAGCACCTCGGCTGCCAAAAGTGTAAAGAGGGGGGGGAATAATAAATACATGTATGGATAAAGAGAAACATATGTTAACAATATACAAGATTATGTTGAAGGCGAATACACGAATACACAAGTACAAATGTGACACAATGCATGTGTGTTCTACTTAAGAATACTTAGTGAGTCATAAATTAGAAAGCACAGGGACCTTCTGGAAACTGACCAACACACACACACACATGATGAGCAATCAGATGGGATTTTGTTGGTAATTGGAGAGGCGTTTTTTTGTGTGTATGGCACCGTGGCACAACTTGATTGTGTTTGAATAGCCGCTGATTGATTTGTGGCTTCGCTGCAGCCCAACTGTGTACAAGGAGGGGGGGAATTGGTTTCCCAGAAATAAAGAGTTCTTCACTTCTGAACTCGACACACTTGCAGGTTTCTCTGGGCTCTAAGTTAAGCCTGACCGCAGGCCTGAAATGACTCTATTGAAAAGTCGCTGCTGGAAAAAATACATTTCAAGAGTGTATTTTGTCACGGAAAATGAGCTCGCTGGGTAAAGTAAAAGCACCACGCTGTGCCAGAAATAACACCGTGGCATTCACAGTCGCTCACGCTTTCTACCAGTCAGGGCCATCCCCAGGCATAAGAGAACTAAGCGGCTGAATGGGGCCCCCTGGCCAATCATGTGTGGAGATTTTTAGGCTATTAATCTGAAGTTTAGGTATCATCATAAATGACCTAAATGTAAATCATTCTCCAGCTGGTCATCCCCAAAATGCACCAGAATACAGGAAGTTACTGTATTAATACAAGTTATAATGTAACATTATAGTGTGACATTTGTGTCAATAATCGTCAAGAACAGGTGACTCTGCAGTGGTGGGCGGGGGGCCCCGAATCAAATTCTGCTTCGGGCTCCGAAAAGGCTTGGGCCGGCCCTGCTACCAGTTACGGCAGTCGCTAAATGAAATCCGCAAAACAGAGTGAGACGGTTATTTGTCTCCGATACGAATTCTATTTCGATAGTTTTCTTGATTCAGCTTCTTTTAATACAGAGACATCAGGAAGAGTTTCATGATAACTGCAGCTCCAACCTCAAGGGACTCATTTAAAGAATTCAGGGTGGAGGTTGCTGAAGGAAAGTCGTTTCTGGTTTTCATTATTTTCATGATTGATGTATATATAAGGACGTACATGTTCATATTGCTCTTATGAAGACAGGAGAGGCTATGATTCTACAACAGCTGGCAGTGTTTCATAGAGCAAACACACCGCAACAACAAAAACATGTTCTTCAGCAACAACAAAACCAGACGCTGTGGAAAATATGCTTATTTATTATTTATCTGTCAACGACCGCCAATCATTGAAGAAGGACTTGAAACTAGAGATTGAGACCATAAACTCATGTTTACAATGTTTACTGAGATAATACATCAAGAGAGAAGTAGGACCATTTTCTCTTAGACTTCTATACAACCAGAGAGGAGTCGCCCCCTGGTGTCCAGCAGAGAGAATGCACGTTAAAGGCACTTCAGCTACGGCTTCACTTTTCAGAAACGGACTTTGCCGCTTGCTCTGTCCGCACTGTGTTTACAGATTCATGACTTCTCAGTAAATTCATGGAGGTCGTCACCTTTGACCCGGCGTTTTAAGAATGAGACAGTAAACAATAAAACTCCACATCCACAACTTTAAGGCACTTCAGCACTTCTCAGAGGCGGAGGTTATCGCCTGGATGGAAAATGTTGTGCTTTGAAAACTTTGACCTGCTGTAGATGACAAGTCAG
The DNA here is from genome assembly GCA_029853015.1 of Chelidonichthys spinosus. Classification (NCBI taxonomy): domain Eukaryota; kingdom Metazoa; phylum Chordata; class Actinopteri; order Perciformes; family Triglidae; genus Chelidonichthys; species Chelidonichthys spinosus. Next base: position 4,346,309 of record CM056834.1, on the reverse strand, counting down.
ACGATCAGCAAAGGTATTAGATTTCATCCTCTGGGGAACATGAATGCCTGTACCAAATTTAATTGCTAAGCCACGTTTTTGTTGGTTTGATATTTCAGTCTAGACCAACATTAACAACCCGATCAGGTCTGAGACACAATTGTTTATATATTTCCAAAAAGGCAACAGACAAAAGAGAGAAACCCGGAGTTTTGAGAGTGAGACAGTAAACAATAAAACTCCACATCATCCAACCTTTTAATGCAGAAAACGAATCCCCCATTCGAGACAGAATGAAGATAACTGTCTTAAAACAATCAAATAAAAGCACTAAAAGGAGACCTGGATCAGTTCACAACAGGATTCCTGTGGAGCTGACTGGACGGGCCTTTGAGCTGAGTCACATTTTGGGAACGACGTTTGGGAGAAAAACCAGCGGACAGGAGGAGAAACGACAGCTGGAAGCAGTAAAAAGCGGGGACAGTATAATGGTTAAATCAGATGGGTTGGTGGAGTGGGAAACACCAAAACGCTGATCTTCACATGACAGCACAGGAAATATGCATAACTATATTAAGAGCATGCACATGAGTAGTATGTTAAAAGTATTTTTCTGGATGAACTTCCACCTCTTTGAAGTGAAATCCATTTTGGCGGTTGAATATGAGACAAGCGACGTTAACACGGCAGATGTTTTTACTGGACTGGGACGTGGAGGTCACCCGTTTGAATCCAGTGCTGGACTGCAGCAGCAGCAGGAGGAGGAGGAGGACTGGCCACCAGCACCGGAGGGGGGAACTCCCAGTTGTGGTTGTGTGTTGAGCACATGAATAAAAAAAAAATCAGCTGTCTTTATGCTCCATAAAACCTGCTCCCAGGGCACGTAAAAGGTGAGGAAACACAGAAAACGAGTCGTTTATTCCGCTCACAAGGTAAAATATATATATATATATAATTCCAATAAAAGAGAAAGTCACAGCTGTGAGTCGGAGCTGGAGGACGACCAGCTTCCACTTGACGGGTGAGTTTCACACGATCGACCCTGAAATAGAACGAGACAAGGCCATAAAGAGCTCTGCTGCCTGTTTTCTGTTCGATGAATGATGACTGTTTTATACTAAAGGGACTCATCAACATTTCTCTCTATTCTGGGAGCAGAAATTTTAGGATTGTGGATTAAAAAAGGACCTTTTTTCCTTTGACCATTACCTGTATCCTGAAAATAAAAAAAAAACACTTTCATATCCAGCGTTTAGCTGATTTTAATGCCTTAAAACTATCAAATAAAAGCTATAAAAGTCTGTTGAGGCCAAAAGGCCTCGCTGTGACATTTTGAGGAAGGTGATTACACCTGGTAAAACAATTTAATGGCGTGAAGGATCATTGAGCATCAAACGATTCTGGACCAGGAGAGTTCATTTTTCTGTGCTTAAAGGGAAGATTTTAAAACGTTCTGATGGTGATGGCTGTCAGTGACCTTGGCGTGCTGTGGTCTGTCTCACCACACGGCTGTCGTCCCGTCCAGAGCTCTGTCTGTCAGTCACACAAGACCTCCAAGAACACACACACTAACACACACAACACTGTCACACAGCAGCAACGACATCAACACTGAGGAGGAACAAAGTAGATGGGAAACACGAGGAAGGAAGGTTTGGTGATTAGCACAGGTCTCACAGCTCCACCTAGTGGTGGAAGGCAGGAAGTCACACACACACACACACACACACACACACACACACACACACTGATGGGTCAGGTGCCGACGACGCAGCAACACAGTTTTGACATTAACACATTTACTCGGATACTTGCTCATAAAAACTGGAGCAGATGCTTCTTCTTTAGTATTATGGGATGTCACCTTTAGGGGAGAATCTTCCGTCATTGTCACTCTGAATCACATGTATCAGTCTTCTATTTTTGTCAGGACGACATCGCATCCTCTTTTCAGCAGCAGCTGTGATTGGTCGAAAATAATCTAAAACAAGCCTGAGTGTTTTTCTTTTTCCTCCCGATACCTGAACGATGAATGTGAGGAGACGTATCTGTCATGCAACTTGATACCTTTAGTTTTGGAGGTGGATGTGTCATCCAGTGCTTTGGCATGTTGCATGAATACTGGATGGATTAGATTGAGTCCAGACGTGCATGTTCCCCAGAGGATGAATCCTACCGATGTTGGAGATCCCCGGACTTTTTCCTGAAACTCCACCGTGAGATCAACAGCTGTGGTTTGAGTGAGATCTGGTAAAAGTAATGGATGAGTTGCTGTGAAAAAAACTGTTGATCCGTCATTTATATACAGTGATGTCATCACATCCCAAACTCCTCGTCCACAACTTAAAGTCAAAAAACAACCTTTTTTTTTAAGTCTCAAATTATGAAGCTAACTTTGTTAGCAGCTTCACACCAGAATCCAGATGGAACCAGATCCAGTAAGGTTGCTGCTTGGGGGTGCCGCTCTGCCGCTTGTGTTCATCAGATCAACCTGTCACTCCTCCACTGTCCAAATATGGTCACTTCCTTCACTGGTGGCAAACATCCCAAGACGACAACAGCCAAAAACCCAAGATAAAAAAACGAACATGAGGCTTCAAAACGGGTGGGTGACGTCACAATGACTCCAGATTGTAGTATTGCTGACTCAAGTGACATCACTTGAGGCAAATAAACAGATTCACGTAGCTGCCTCTGGTGTCACTTAAGCATTTAAACCAACTTGTGCAGCAGCGTTTCCTTGAGAATATAACTATACTTGAAAAAACTGGGAGTTCCCCTTCATGATGTCATTGTGAGAATGTTAGCGTGCTGACGTTAGCATCTCGTGGACTCCCAGCCTCGTTTTTTTCTCTCTCCTAAAGCGGAACATAAACGGTGGGATTTAAAATGTGGCATTTAAACAGTAAACAGTCGGTTTCACAGATCACAGCCTGGAAATGTGATTGCACGCTTCTGTGCAACGCCGAGAGAATGAGATCACAGCGAATCAGACGACTCCCGCGTGAAAAAAAATCACCATTACAGTTCAGCCGGCTGACGTGGAACAGATTTACTTTTGTTTGAATAGAGAGTACGTTTTGGGGTGTGAGGTTTATTTGGTGTCGACCATTTCACTCCTCCAGCCAGCATGAAGCAAGCCGAGCTCAGAGGAGGATTGTGGAGCGATGATATTTAACTTTTCCCCTCCCCCGGGGGGAATTTAAGGCTGGGTGGTCCGATGGATCTTTAAAACCTTCTTTCGTTGGCGTTTATTACTGAGATCCTCGGTGAGTCATCCTGGCACCAACAATCATCTTACCTCCGATTACACACTTGTTGCTTCTCCATTGTTGGCTTAATATCTGCACAAAAGTCAATTGCACGTGAATCGATCATTCATGCATATTATCCTATATATACTATATATTCCTGCAACATCTACGACGGAGTATTAGGGCTACTGTTTGGGGGAAAAACGGAGCCAAGAAAATAAAGTTGCAAATGTGTGAGTTCATAAAGTGGCAAACTTGAGACTTTCTAAACTCGTAAATTTGAGTCTTTTTAAAGTCTTTAAAACATTTTTTTTAGTTTCAAAAGTCCAAAATTTGCGAGTTTATTACGCTGCTAACAACCAGCATCTATGCTAGCTAACTTGAATGAATGTAGGTTTATGTTTCTAATGAATCATCCCAACGTGTGACAACGCCTCGTTAAGGTCCTTAGGGTGATGATGTTGATGCTTATTGTTGGTTTTATACAAATGAGGCCAAATAGTCATTTTATGGGTGTTCATTGATCGGGCGGTTGGGCTAGGTCGCTAACGGTAGCATTCACTTGTTGTCATAGCAACGGCAAATATCCGGTGTTAGTGGAACCAAGACACTTGTTTATATCGGCTACATGTATTTATAAAGAGGAACATTTGTGAGTTTATAAACTCTGAATATCCCCCCTCTCTCGGCTCCTTTTTTCCCCCTAAATTGGCCCTGATACGCCGTCGTAAACATCTGTGTCAAATCTAAAGAAAACAATGTCGCTAACCACTCAAGCATACTTAGCACCCATCCACCCAATCTGCAGGCGGGTCCCATCATGAGGATCTGCCACGGGACCTGCCGCCTCTTCCAATCTGGATTGGAGCAGGGGTTGACCGGGATAAGGAGGGGGGCCCAACATACATGGAGGACCAGGTTTCGGATTGTTCTAGGGGTTAAACTTTATCCACAGGATTTCCATCACAAAAGCCTCCTCGGCGGCGAGCAGACGTGACCTTGGGGGCCGGCCAGGGACGAGCCGAGGAAGTGGATTCACCGAAGCGTCTCCCATTCACGTGAAGGCCTTATAGGTCGCTGTCCATCACGCCGAGTACCCGACCCCCCCACCTCCTCCTCCACCTCCCCTCACACCGGCCATAGTCCCTTTGTCATGCTGATCTCATGACTGTGGAGGGTAATCCAAAAGACCTTCGCTAGAATGAGGGTGGCGTGTTACACACTCAGCCAGATCTGAACTGACACCGGGCGCCATACCTGCCAACTCGGATGAGCCTCAAAGGCAGCAGAAGAAGCAGCAGAACATTCTCTTCTTTAAAAAAAAAAATAAATAATCATTTATCAATTGATTTGTTTTTGATCTCACAGTTGGAAATGTTCTTTATCGCTGCAAAAAGCCTCCAGAGATCAATACGGAGCCCACACAGAGAGAAGGCAGCAGCGGAGATAACACGGAGCTGGGAGGACGTTTAGCACACGATGTCTCTTCTGATGGATCGCCAGGTGAAAATATCTCAGTGAGAAACAACATTGTTGCACAGATTTTATTCATTTATTTAGTTAGTTTTACTGTAAAAGAAAAGGAAAAACAAACATAAATCACATAATTCAGAAATTGAATACATTGACAAGCAAGATGCTTATAAAATCCTGCCCCTACTTTACATCATGTTAAAAAACAATATGTATGCATAAATACATACACAGTGCAATTCTATAATTTACCTACAATATTTCTGTGATTTTGTTTTGAATTTGTTATACTGGAATATAAATTAGAAAGCACTTAAATGCCCCAAACATTCATTCAAAAACATTGTTAGGGCTCTGCTTTACACTTTAAAGAGCATGTGTAACATTTAGGTTCGTGAAATAGTCAAGAAATGTTAATGTCATTATTCCTGTAAATGTATATTGTACTGTCATTTTCGGCCTGTAATTTGTTTTTCTTAACCATGACATAAAATGATCTGCTGCTTCGTAACGTACCATTAGTTCTTTACAGATTCTTCTCCTGCAACTTGATTGAAATGGTATCTTTTGATTCAAAAGCAGCAGATTTCGAAATCCAAAATGCAAGTTTCTTTTTCTTTTTGTTAAATTGATTCTAACATCATCACATTTTTGACTTGAGTCAGACTCGAGTCCAAGTCCCGTGAATCGAGTCCAAGTCCCGTGAATGAGTCCTCTTAGCTGTATTTCTACAGTCGCCCAGAACAGACAAACCAACCACTGAGCTCTAGCTGATATTCTACATTCTTCAGTGAAGTTTCATTCGTTGCAATTTACACCACCAGGTGTAAATCCTGCACACTGGCCCTTTAAGACGAGAGCATGCATGATAAACACGTTTGTGGACTGTCACAGTAAGGAGAGTGACGGGATAATTGCTTGTTATAATGATGCACGCTTTGTTGACAGTCTTTCTCGGTGTTGCACTTTGCTGTACACATCCATGAGTTTCAAACCTGCGATGATCAGAAAGTTGTCTGGAAGGTGTCCTGGAGGGGGATGGCGGGGTTTCCACATGCTGTTTGAAGCCCACCGATCCCCCTTACGCAATGTTTGTACGACCGAGTGCAACACAGAGGAGAGACTGTCTGGAACGATTATCCCCGTTTGTGCAATCAGTTGCATCAAGACTACAAAGACACGGCGTTCTTGAGGAGACAACGAGGGAGACGGTGTGCAGCCAGGAGGAAGTTATTGTGGCAGATTTCTCTCTTTTGTCTGTTGCCTTTTTGGAAATATATAAACAATTGTGTCTCAGACCTGATCGGGTTGTTAATGTTGGTCTAGACTGAATATCAACCAACAAATATGTGGGTTTGCAATTAAATTTGGTACAGGCATTGATGTTCCCCAGAGGATGAATACCTTTGCTGATCGTCTGACTTGTCATCTACAGCAGGTCAAAGTTTTCAAAGCACAACATTTTCCATCCAGGCGGAGACCTCCGCTCCTGAGAAGTGCTGAAGTGCCTTAAAGTTGTGGATGTGGAGTTTTATTGTTTGCGGTCTCATTCTAAAAACGCCGGGTCAAAGGTGACGACCTCCATGAAGTTTACTGAGAAGTCATGAATCTGTAAACAAAGTACAGACGGAGCAAGCGGCAAAGTCCGTTTCTGAAAAGTGAAGCCGTAGCTGAAGTGCCTTTAACATGCAGTCTCTTTGCTGGCCACCAGGGGGCGACTCCTCTCTGGTTGTATAGAAGTCTATGAGAAAATGGTCCTACTTCTCTCTTGATGTATTATCTCAGTAAACATTGTAATCATGAGTTTATGGTCTCGATCTCTAGTTTCAAGTCTTCTTCAATCCAGCATGATGTTCATTTAGTACATTATGGTCCATTTAGAGTCCACCAGACCAGAAAGCAGGGGATGCTTTAGGGGGCGGGGCTTACCTGCTGATGACGATGCTAGTTAGCTACTAAGATGATGTTAACACTTAGCTCTTTGCACTTCATAACTTTGTATCTCCCATTGTTGCAGTTAGACCACATTAGTCCAACAGATCGTTTGGTCCATTATTACAACATCATGCTTTGCAGACGAGGATTGCTCAAACCCAGAGTGTAATTGTTAATTCTAGTCCAGAGACCGAGACTTCCCAGAATACCACATGTTCCTCTGAATTACAGGGAAATGTGCTCATAATGATGCAGCAGAGATCTGAAGGATGCTGCAGCCATAAAATGAACAGTAAATGTAATACAGCGTCACTGAAGAATGAAAATACAAAATTTGCATGAATTATATGTGAGGAGAAAAACTTTGTGTATGAGTTTTAATTTATTTACAGAGACATTTATGGGAATGTTAAGAAACACTCTCTGGCATTTCTGAGCCTCTGACGAATGTCTTTGTAATGTCCAATTAGAGGAAAGGGAATGATACAAGATCAAATAAAGCTTTGAGGGCTTAAAGAGAGTAACTGGCCCCCGGGCTCCAGGCCCCCGAGGACCCATGTTCATGGTGTGGCAGCTGGTTTGATGAATTGCCAATTTGCTGAGGAATCAGTGCCATGACATCATTATATCAACTTAAATGATGAAGGTTCCAAAGCGTTTCTATGTGTCCTGTTAAGCCGCGTCGAGGCCTGTTGCATATTCATGAAGGAACGTGTGGAGGTCAGTGGGGGGCCCAGTCGGCCCCTGGGGTCCCATTCGGCCCCGGGGGCCCCGAGTCATGTTTAGGGGTCACGCAAAATGAGTCAAGTTCACCATCAAGAGAGAAGTCACGGTTGAGCTTAATTAAAGGCAGATTCTGTATGCCTCCAGCAGCCATGGCCCTCTATATGTAGAACTCATCCATACATAGAACCCATACATACATAGAACCATACCGTCCATACATAGAACCCGTCCATACATAGAACCCATCCATACATAGAACCCATACATACATAGAACCATACCGTCCATACATAGAACATACCGTCCATACATAGAACCATACCGTCCATACATAGAACCCGTCCATACATAGAACCCATCCACACATAGAACCATACCGTCCATACATAGAACCCGTCCATACATAGAACCATACCGTCCAGAACCCGTCCATACATAGAACCCATCCATACATAGAACCATACCATCTATACATAGAACCATACCGTCCATACATAGAACCCATCCATACATACAACCATACATACGTAGAACCCGTCCATATGTAGAACCCGTCCATCCCCTGGAGGGAATTTCCTCAAATTTGGCACAAACGCCCACCTGGACTCAAGGACAAACTGATTCAAATCTGCAGGTCAAAGGTCACCGTGAACTCACAAAACGTTTTCAGAATTCATGCTAATTATGACCATTCTGGACAAATGTCTAATAGGATAAGATGATAAAGTGGTGACGTTTTGCACTGACTTGGAGGCGTCCAACTAAGAGGTGATAATTCTAGGTTTATTTTTGTATACTTTTTTAGAAATTCAGTCACCACGATCACTCCAGAGACTCACGACTCCTCTTAAAGAAACCATTCATGTTACCTTTTTCTACCTCTTTTTCCACCACACTTGATCATTTTCTCTGCCAGCACCTGGTCTTTTCCTCGTCTGAGAATCTGCCCGGCTTTCATTCACTCCACACTGCAACGGACGGGTAATTATTCCCCATGTTGCACTCATTATGACTCACTTCCAATCGTCATTCACCGCATGAAAAGAAGCTCAACGTGAATGTGAATCAAAATCACATTCGTGATGGTGAATTCGAATGTAACCTTTTTGGTAAAAAAGAAAAAGCTAATCATAATTCATACTTTGTTTAGACATTCCGAACACACCTTTAAACAGCCTCAAAGTAAAGTCTTGTTAAAACCTGTCGATGCTTCAATCTGTCAGCAAATTCACCGGCTGTAAATTTCACAGTGGAAATAAACATCCAGCGGTCCAATAAATCTCTACGTACACTTCAATCACACACAAAGGCTGTATGTTTTATTGATCCTCCAACAACCCTCCCACAGGGAGGTGAGAGATGGGTAATCATTATCCATTATTCTTTATTTGTGATATTTCTGCTAAATTTATGTAGAGTTGAAATTAACTGAGACGTCACGCGGGAGCAAGACGTTTCCCACCGAGTGCTGCTTATTGAACAATTTATTCCTCGTAGGCCGAACTTCCCCCTCAGGCCTTTCCTCCGGATCTCAGAGGATCGACTCGGAAGGAGAAGAAGAGCGGTGCTTTCAGAAAGCCATTACTTCTGACGGTGAGGTTGTTAATCCGGAGAATAAAGGCTTTGGCTCTCACCAACCCATGTCTTACATTACAGTGGGGCCTTTTAGAGAGAGTTATACGACGATTAAAACTATATACTATAAATTTAATAATAAGAGATATTTCTTCTAATTCGACAATGTATGTTTTAAGATAGAGAATAATTATTTAATTAAAACATTTCTTCCTTGTGTGATAAAACAAGTGTTTTAGTGCTTCGCGGTCGCTCGGCGGAGAGTAAAAGTACATTAACATGAAATTTTCCATGAAAGTGCTGCGGCAGCTCGACGTTGTTTGAACAAAGAGAATCGTTGAACAAATCATTAAATTCATGCGTTGACATTTTTCTGTTCCAGTTAGAGCTATTATTAATATTTCTTTGTTCGGTCTATACGATATCATTCTGCCGGCTGTAGAGCTAAATTATTTTAGTTTCAGTGCTGCAGGCACTTCTGTTTTTTTTGTGAGAAAATGTCACAACTCCAACTCAAACTCCCCCACATATCTTCCCTTTGATGAGGTCTTCGTGCCACCTCAATGGAAAGTGAGAATTATTATGCACTATATAGTGAACTCAAAGCCTCCCACACTTCAAGTCAAGTCAAGGAATGACCAAATTCCAAGACGACCAAAATCCAAGATGAAGTCGACCAAAATCCAAGATGAAGTCGACCAAAATCCAAGATTAAATCGACCAACATCCAAGATGAAAGTGACCAAAATCCAAGATGAAGTTGACCAAAATCCAGGATGAAATCGACCAACATCCACGATGAAATCGACCAACATCCAAGATGAAATTGACCAAAATCCAAGATGCAGATGACCAAAATCAAAGATGAAATCGACCAACATCCAAGATGAAATCGACCAAAATCAAAGATGAAATCGACCAACATCCAAGATGAAATCGACCAAAATCCAAGATGCAGATGACCAAAATCAAAGATGAAATCGACCAACATCCAAGATGAAATCGACCAAAATCCAAGATGCAGATGACCAAAATCAAAGATGAAATCGACCAACATCCAAGATGAAATCGACCAACATCCAAGATGAAATCGACCAAAATCCAAGATGCAGATGACCAAAATTCAAGGTGAAATTGACCAAAATCCAAGATGAAATCGACCAACATCCAAGATGAAGTCGACCAACATCCAAGATGAAATCAACCAAATTCCAAGATGCCGATGACCAAAATCCCAACTACCAGAATCCAAGATGGCGATGGACAAAAAACCGAACTCAGGCTTCAAAACGGGAGCCCCAACCAACGGGTGTCGCCACGATGACTACGTCCACTTACACATCACGTGACCGTGGAAGTAGGGTTTATTGCGGGGAGGTGAAGAAAATAAAATTCAACATTTTGACACATGGTTCCCATAGTTTCTGTCTACACCCCTGTCTACATACATTTTTTTTTTCGTTTTTTTTTTAATTTGAATTAATTAATCGGTCACACTACCTCTCTCTCTCTCTTACCGATGCAGCGCACGTGAACGAGCAGTCCGGGAGCGCGCGCGTGGAGGCGGTCCGGGGCTGCCTCGGTTTTTTTGTTTTGTTTTTTTTTTTTCCTGTAATCGCTTTTCTGCTGCTGCTGCCACCTCCAGTTAAATAGCGAGGACACGGGAGCGAGCGGGCGGCCGTGCGAGGATATACTTTCCCCCCCCGGCACCTTGGGATTACGACGCGGGGTTTGCAGCATCGACGGCCAGCCGCCAGGTAATATCGACACGCGCACAGATACGCGAAAAGTAAGTAAATGTCCCGCGAAAAGTGTCGTTTTTCCCAGTGAAGAAGAAGGAGAAGGAAAAGAGGAGGAGGAAGGGGGAGGACGGGGGGTGGATGTGTGGGACGAGCCTCCCTTTGTGCCGAGGCAGGGTCACTGCTCTTCAACGCACAATGTGGACACTCCAGAAACGGCGAGGATCCGCGCATCGGCCCCCCTCCCTCCGCTGGCCCCGCCGCCGCCGCCGCCGCCGCGGACCGTCCTCCATCAGCGCCGAGTCTGCCAGAAACGCCTTCTTCTCTGCGTATTTTCAATGACTTTAAAACACCGAGGCCTGCTCTGCTTTTACCCTTTCTTTAAAAACAAAAACAAATTACCCCTGAACGGTAATGCCCCCCCTTCACCGGCTTTGTAACGTTAGCTAGCTAATGTTTACGACCGCTTTTTTTTTGTCGGACGGCTCGCCCCCCCCCCCTCCCTCCGGTTCTCACCCTATTGTGTTTTCCATCCACACTAATGCTGACCCAGCCGGTGTTTAAGTGATGTCTGACACCACACAGACATCGTAACTATGATTTTATGGAGGAGGGGGACGGGACGTCTCCGCATCGACCGGCTGTTGAACCGGGCACACGTTAGCCGTTGGCGTCCCTGTCATTCCGGCGAGACGTCCTCCCTCCCTCCGCTTCACTCCATCGTGTTCTTTAACTTCTTCCACACCTCGCCCGTTTAAAACCACCAGTCTGGTTCCACCTTGGATTCCTCTTGTCTTGACTTCACTGCCAGACTATTAAGAGCTAGTTAATCCATCTATTGGTCACACACACACACACACACACACACACACACACACACAATATTATCCAGTATTTGCTTCAAGAAAACCACCACAGTGATGGTCTGTTTTATGGATCTACACCAGCTCCACTCTGTCATATATAACCCCTGATAGATCATTAGGTGGCAGGCTTATTATATTCTCTTTAACAACATGGGGGGGGGGCAAACATCTGTAATCCACAGCACTGTAGACTTTGACAAATTGTCTTTTTCCATCATCTTCTCTCTCGTCATCCAGCTGTAAATGTCCCACTTTTCTCGTTTACACTCGTTCACCAGGGTTTTTTTTTTTTTTTTTTGGTTTGTTTTGTGGGTGTGACATAACTTTCCAGGGACCACGATGTCCAGCGAAGTGCAGAGACCGGACGACAGCCCCAGCACCAGCGGGGGGAGCTCGGATATCGAACAGCGGGAGTCGGTACCCCCCGAACATGAGCGAGAGCAGGCGCAGCCCAAAAAGAAGGAGACCAAGATCTCGAGTAAAACCGCAGCCAAACTTTCGACTAGTGCCAAGAGGTAAGAGGGAGACGGAAAGAAAAGGAAAAAGAAAAGCTGGTTTACACAGGGGTTGTTTGTTAAACTGAAGGCCTCTCTCCCCCGGGGGTGTGAAGTTATATAAAAAGACTGTAGTCCCACAGGCATTGTCATTTCAAACATCCCAGCTATTCGGTGTGACACTAAACCCACAGAAAGGAGGTAGCTGGCTGGAGATCGTCCCAACCAGGCCTGCTTGTTTGATTAGGTTTGCCTCCAACACTTAACCTCCACCGGTACCAGCACTTATCCCCCCCCCTCAAAAAGCTGAAGCATCATCTTGCACGTTGATCTGAAACCCTCAAAGCGGTGCCGTTCGTCCTCATGATGCCTGAAGGAAAGTTGACAGAACATAAAGACTAAATATGTGTACGCTGGAATGATAAATTAGCTTTACTGACCTTTTTTAAGTTCAAACTTGCATGGTGACATTTGCAGTGTGGGAGATTCTCAGTGTTGGATTTTCTTGTTTAGGCACGCGATGTAAATAGACCATCATGTCACGATTATCCTCCTCCAAAATAACAATATCCAGATAATCATCAAAATACGCTTAGAGCTCTTATTGTTGGGTCACAGATGAGTTGCATCTTCTTCTTTTTAGTGAAAAACAATCAAATAATGTGAAATAAATATGCCTCGCTGCTTTAAAGAATGTATTTCTGTATCCTGTCTATTTTTAAAATCTTTCACAGATCGCTTTTTCAAGTCACTAGTGACGATATTCCTGATTATTTTTTATCACAATCCGCAATAAAAACCTCATATCGTCCCATCTGTAACTGGCGTCATCAGAAAGTGGGATAAAAAGCACACATTTGCCTCATCACAAACTTTTTAATGTCTCCCAGCACAGATTATAACGATAAAAACTCTTCTCTTCCAGGATCCAGAAAGAGCTCGCAGAAATCACACTAGACCCGCCTCCAAACTGCAGGTAAGAAGGCGCTCTCGTTTCCTATCCTCTTTCTATCTCCTGCAGATGTTTTGCAGCTGTAATGGATGCAGACAGCACAAACCTCATGTTTCTTTTCTTTTTTTTTAAAAAGGAAAAAAGGCTGCGCTGCCGTGCCCTCCGTCCCCGTAACGCGTTTGTTTGTGTTTCTGTTTGAGATGGAAATCTCAGGTGAATCACAGGAGACCGTCGCCCGTTCTGCTGCTGCTATTGTTGTTGTTGTTGCTGCATAATGCACGCTGTTGAAAGCCTTTTAGATCACAGTATTATAGCTGCACAGATATTGTGGAAAATGAGGCACTTTAAAAAGGCTGTTTGGATCCTCGTATGCACCCCCCCCCCCTCCCCTGCTCTGTGGGGATTTACCACAGACAATGGTTATTGTGTGCTACCGCCGCGGCTCGCATCCCTTTGAGGAAGAGATATGTTCGCGAGCCTCATGTGCATCCAGTCTCCCTGCCTTTGGGACGGAGAGCAGGATCTGTCATTGATTATGGTGGTTAATATTACGGTGCGTTATTTACTCCGGATTGGCACGCTTCAAAATAAAGTGGTAGTGTTGACAAAGGAGGAAGAGTCTGCTAGATTTTAAGAAATTGTGCAACGGATGAAGCCAGAGAGTCTGCAGCTCTGAGGGCATAGTGCCATTTTAAGAGTTTGAGGATTGTTTGGATGATTATGGGGATAATATCGTGAATGGCATTTATTTTGGCGAGGATAATCATGATGTGAAATGTTCGACCAATGATCAGGCAGGCAGGCGGGTAGATGGCCGGGCTGATTACAGTCCTACAGCAGACACACTGTTTTTACTCTTTTATTTGTTTGAATTGAGACGTTTTCTGAATATTTTGTATTCCTTTACGGCCAATCTGCTTAAAATGATTAAGGAAAACTGCTTCTGGTATGACTCACCTGGTGATTTGGAATAACTTCACCCTCGACGGCCTTGTTTATTGCATGAATTAATCACCCCTGCTGGGTCTCATCAGAGCCCCCATCGACATTAACGATAAACACCCAGCTAACCTCTACATTCCGGCTCACAGCCCAGTTCTGTTATTGGACCGGAGGCTAAAGATGTTGTTTTCCTCGAGGACCCCCCCCCCACACACACACACACACACACACACACACACAAAAAAGAACTAGGTTGGCTCACATGGAGGATTTAACTGGAGGACACGAGTAAGTCATTTGAAAGTAAAATAATCGCTAGCGGAAATTTCACAGTCATCGTCTTAGTGGGGGAACTAGTTGCCTGGGAAACAATTAAGCTTCTTCAAGATAATCTGTCTGTGTGTGTGTGTGTGTGTGTGTGTGTGGTACATGATACTGACATCTAATAATGCGTTTTCAGTGATGCACCCAAATAGATTAGCCTTCTGTTAACAGGAGGGGAGGGGGGGGGGGAGCATCAAACATTCAATTTCTCATGCAAGCGATCACAGCACCGTTTAGGTCCTCGCATGAACGAGTGCTCGCCGCCGGAGCTCGCTGGTGTCGTCATCTGTGTGCTGCACGCTCCCGGCCAGGTTCGCCCCAAAGGTTATCCTTCGTCTTTTTTTTTTCTGCAACAAATGGAGTCGCAGACCGCCCCGACCCCCCCCCCTTCAGGAGACAGACGGAGAGTCGTGTTATTAACGAGATTCACTTGGGCACATTTCACCGACTCTTCGGCGGGGAGCTGATGCACGGTTGTGTCGTCAGTAACCTCGTATGTACTCCACCGCCACTTTACGTTGGTTGATAATCTGCAGCCTCCTTTGTGTCGTGTACGACCTCTTTGGCGACGCCTTCTCGTTCCCTCTCTGCGAGCTCTCTCCTTCGTGTGCATTTCTTTTTTTTTTTTACCATTTAGCTCCTCGGTTGTGTTGAGGATGTAAATTATTTATATACATCTGTGGAAGGAGCTAAAAGTCTTATAAAAAAGCCTTTCCTTGTAGTGTCCATGTGAGCTTGTTAACCTCGGCCTGTAACTGTTGTTCCATCACACGTTTCTTTATCTGTCACTTAGAAGAGTCTGTGATTATAGATGCTGAAGTCGCTTTAAAAAAAGAAAATCAGTTTCCATGCAGGGACTGAAAATTGTCTTGTTAGTGCTTCGTCACAACTCTGGGGGAAAAAAAAACGCAAAGCAAGTATTGAGATTTGTCTCGGAGCGTTATCTCACTCTCAGCGCTCCGACAGCTCGCTTGTCACCTCGGCAGCCGTCGTGCATCAAACGGCCGGGAACACGTCGAAGCCCGAGAGGATTTGACACGGCAATTATTCTCACTGTCAAAGAGTATAGACACTTCCAAGTGTACAGGCAGCTCGTGGCTTTTACACCTATTGATACAAGCAGCATCTGAAAGGAACAGTACTTGTGCCCTGCAAGGTGTAGAAATATTACCGGAATATTACTGGGAATACATTTTAGATTAGATGCGTGAGTCAGTGTGACTGAATTCTCATAAAAATGTGAAAGCAAGCAAGAGGAGAAGAAGATTTTGTTCTCCATTTTACAGTTTTTTCTCATAAATCCTCTGGAAAAGTGATGGGACGATGTAGTGTTTAATCACAGATCCCAATAAAAGAAACACTCACAATTAGTTGATCCGTTATCTGGATTGTAAATATCGTCAAATAGAACCGGATTAAAAGAAATACAGGATAGAAAAAGACTAATAAAGGATGTTCAGTGTGTCTTATCTGTGACGTAATACAAATATTCCAGCATATTTCGTGAAACACATTGATTTTTGGCTCGATAATCATGAGATGAAATCTCCATATCGTCCCATGTCCAGCTGTAACTAACAATTATTTTCACAAATAATCTGCATGCATAATTTCCTGAAAACCAAAGATAAACGATTATGAGTCTGATCTTTAGCTGAGTTGTTGAAATGATTGTGTCTGTGGGGAGAAAGTGGTGGTGATTCTTGAATTAAAACAATTAAATTATCATTCTGCTCGGTCTCACGTTCCCGCCACGACCACAGTCCACCTCCTGCTGTAATGTAAAATAGAAAGAAACTTCTGCTTTCTGCCTCTCGGTTCACATTTCCATACGTATCACTTCCATCTCGTCTGTATCACACGAGTACTTTTAGCTGCGTTTGTTATTGTGACCGACCGACTTGTTGCTATTCCTGGCGGCGCCGACTTCTCGAACTAGAAATCCAAACGGAGACACTTTGAAAACGCTAAAATAAGAGCTGCTGGTGTTTCACCTCGCCGTCCTGGACGAGTCTGCTGTTTGATGTGTTCATCTTTCTTCTCAAACAGATGGCCAAGCAGATCCTTTCTATCATAATCACAATGTTCAGCTGCCTAAATCATATGCGTCAGGTTCCCGTGTCAACTGGAGGATTCGGGTTGTTTTATTTATTCCCTTTTTAAAAGCTGCTATTGTTCGCTATAATAACAGCTGAATAATCCATCGGAGAACAGGCAGAGACACCAATTTCTCATCCCGAGGCAGCTCAAATAGATTAAATGCAACACAGCGACAACCTCATGCCCCTCCTCCCCTCCTCTGTCAGGTTGTCACAAGTCATTCTGGGAAACGGGAGAAAACACTAACTGAAGTGTGGAAGTAGATAAAGTTGCAGGACAGAAAGTCATTTACCAAATGTAATCACAGAACAGCTCCCGTAGTGTTTGAGAACTCTTTTAAAGGAAAACGGACCACTCGCTAAGCTCCGCCCCCCTTTTAACACGAAGCCTCTCATGTAAACATCATTTTTGCCGTTTGGAAAATAATACGACACAGATTTTGAAACTTTGGCAAAGTAATGAGACGGATCATTTGAGCAGCTTAATATCTGAGATGATCAGGTCAAAAAAACAAAGGATGTGCCAAAGAGTAGACAGTGGTGATTGTGCTCTTGGTATTAAAACGTTAGCTTCTTACTAATGGGACTAACCCTTTCCATGTAACCTTGTATTGCAAATTTTTTGCAACAAATACAACGATAAAACACTTCTGACGTCGGTGTGCAAGGTTTCTCCATGTAATGATTAATATCGGACAACAATATCGACTTGGTGTGCGAAAGGCTTCGGACCAAAAAAAGCATCTTGCTTCTTAGCTGGCAACGTGACGGCTAATTACGCCAACGTTGGCGCTGTAAGTTGAAAAACGGCATCTAAACGCTTCCCTTTTGGAACAAGAACCCCATTGTTGCATCGGCGTCGTTCTCGTCTTGCAGTGTAGAGCTTGTGAGTTCTTGTGTTATAAGTATAACTCAAACTGTCAGATGCGTTTGTTTCGGTATGTGGTGAAATTGAAGGCTCGGCCCGTTAACGGCCGCCAAGCCATAATTGAGCAAAACTGTCAATCCTTTGCATTTGATCAGGGCGTCGGCCGACCTCGGACGTCATTCCTCCGTTAGTGCAGCTGTGATTTACAGCCGGTCCTCCAAACAAACAGCCTTGTCTTGGTCCTTGAATGTTCCTGGTGTGATGTAATGCCCCCGTGATGCCCAAAAACAGAGCCGTCACTCCCCGATGACATCATGCAAAGCAGCGAGGCCCTTTTTTATATTTCCACGGAAACGGCACACACACACACAGCTGGTCAGCGCATCGCTCGCTGGCTTCAAGCCTCCGACATGAATATGTAATCTCCGTTACCATCGAGTGTTTTTATCGGAGGTTCTGACCTCTAATTCTCTCCTCGCTGATGGGATCATCTTCCTGTCTGTGATGGCTGCATATTAGCTTGTGCCCATGCCTCGGGGGGGGGTTATGTGCCAGTGACACACCCAGCGTCATTTTTCACAGCTTTACCATTAAGCACAGCGGGGGAGGGTTATCAATATTCATGAGGGGGCGGAGGCAGGCGGGGGGCTGCAGGAATACCTCCGGGGTGTTCAAGCTGATCTCTGCTGTGCATGAATTATTAAGTGGAGGATCTTTTGCAGTGTCAATTTGAAGTAAACCAAAGCAAATGCTTTTTTTTTTAGATGACAGCTACGTTTTGACCTTGTAGGAATCCTCCCTAATCGATGTCTTGTTCCCATAATCACTGCCTTTTTATAAATATTGATGAACTATAGGCACCCATCTGTGTCTGACGCCGGTTCGTTCCTGACCTTTTCAAGTGAAGGGCACTGAAACAGGCTAAGGACCTTCACGAAGGCAAGAACCGCTTTGTTCCACCCGGGAGAATAAATCAGAGACGTTGGTGTTAAAGCAGATCAAACATTTGCACGAGGAAGGTCAGAGACCTACGGTTGATGAAATGCTTGTGAAATCAAGAACTAGCAAACAAATATTAAAGGGAAACTTCACATTTTCTTCTGTTGCCTGCCAAATCAGATGTGTTTTACATACTAAGGTTTGATATTTAAGCTGCACAGGTTGTGTTAGAGTTTAATATATCAGTTTTGCTGGTGGTTAACTTGGCCCCCGGTTAAATCTTCCAGTCTATCTCGTCGCAGATCCAACAATCGATGTGAAATCAAGTATGTTTGCAGATGAGATCCATCTTCATTTACTTCCATAAAAGTGGACATTGAAAGGGTGAAAGTTGATTGAGAGCAGAGATGGGGCGGGAACTAAGGGCCTTTAAGTTGCAGCAAAGGAGAAAAAAAGTTTGAAATACTACATTTACAGTAAATTTATTTATGTTTTGATAAATAAAAAATGCCCCGAAGGGCAGTAAGACAGGAATGAAATATGCTCCGTGTGAAACACCTCGTACATAGAGATAAATAAAGATGTGTAATAGCTGCTACGGGAGCTGCAGGACGTTATAGCACACAGATGGACGGAGGGCCGCCGTTCTCCCAGAAACATCTGCTGAGAATCATTTCCTTCCCGAGCAAACCTCGTTGTTCTTCTTTTTGAGAGGAAAATAAATAAATGTGCTCCCGTGCAGCGACGGTACGGTTGGCTCTTTAATCTATCCTTAATGTTTTCCGCTGCAGCACTTTGTTTGACAGCGAGCGCGGCCGGCCCCTGATTCATGCGTCGTTGAATTCTCAACGTCCTCGTTTGCGAGGTAGTTTTTCTGGCAAACATTTGTCCAGAACGTTATTAACAAGCCGAGCGCGGAGACATTTTGTTGGTGGGAGCGTTGCCACCATGCCGCCTGTTTCACGCGAGCGGTTCGGGGTCATTGAGGCCGACGCGAAAGCAAAGAATCCTTTTGGCAAACGAAATACTTTAAACACTTGTGCATGAGATCCTGTTGCTGCTGTAAGATCTCCAAACCTGATGGATTTCCCCCCACAGAAGTCACAAATCACCGCTCCTGCCAAGACCCCCCTTTTAAAAGGGTCTTAATGACATATTTCAGTCCGGGGGATTGAAACGTTAACACGCTTAACACCTCGTTGCAAACGACGAAAATGAATAATAACCAGCGAATTACATCTCAGAGGAATGCCCTTTTCCTCTGCACTGATTTGTTTAAGCCGCAGCTTAAAATAAATCGTGTTACATTTCTTCAACCTGCAGACCGGAGGGGCTAACGCGGTGTCGGGGGAGGGTCGGCGGGCGGAGGGCCTCCGGGCTTCTGCAGCAGATCCTGGCAGCTCAGCTTGTTCTGATCACTGACCTTTCGGTAATAAGGCCGTTCCCTCAGCCTCGGCGGGGCCGAACGGCTGCCCAGAGTGCTTTTGTGGAGGCGAGGCTGAAGAAGAGAGCCTCTAATTATGGCCGATAGAGTTCTGGTGCAGGGTTCGTGCAATTAAAAATATTAACATCATATTCGTGACTAAATTAGTTTGTAAATTGCAAGAGGCTGCAGTTTTGTCTCGGAGGCAAAATTTGTGTTTTTTTTTTTTTTGTTGTTGTTTTTTTTCCTCTCTCCTGAAGCAGTGATCCTGCATGTCAGCACAAATTCTAACTTGTTTTAATCAAGCGGAGCAAATGTTTCTAATTACCCCTCGAAAAAGGAAACGCATGCTTTTGTATGTTCTTACAGGATTTATTTACAAAAGCATCTGTCCATGGTAATTGTGATTTATATCACGTACAGTGTGCTCTTCATGTGTGTTTATGTTCACAACGTTGAGGGTCACAAGGTTATGAAACCAAAGCTTCTCAAAGCTCTTTCACCATTAGTCATCCTCCACCCTGTAGTACACACTACAGCAATAGCTTGTTGTTGGCTCAGTGATATTTTTATGACTCATGATGTTGTTCCTTTTATGCGAAGCCTGTGTGTTATGGTAATGATATATGTTCTGCATTATTCATTTTTAAGCCAGAGGCAAACATTTGCACTGCATCAGACGGCGGCTGCGTGTAGCTGCTCAGATGAGGAGGGAAGAAAAAAACCGCTTACCGCAGCAAAATGAAAAGAAATCTCTGTTGTACCTCAGAAAACATCTCGCTGAATTAAAAAGGAAAGGCAGAGGAAAATAAACAGAAGCCCTGTTTTATTTACAGCTTTGTTCGTGTGACTTCAAACCTCGGCGAGGGCAGACTTCCTGAGTGAAAGGCCAGTTCTTCAAACCTTTTTTTTTTGGAAGTACGCTTCCTCAATTCAGTGCTGACTGCTGTTCGGATTGATTCAGCGGCGGCATGCAAGGTCGCCCTCCTGTCAGAATAAAATTGTGCTATTCCCTTTTCGACTCAGAAAAGCATGCAACCAACCTACTCAACCGTTGCCCCCCCTCGCTGCCGGATAAACCATCCGGTCAGTAATTGCAGTTTTCATTGTACACACGAAACAATAAAAGGCTTGATTAAAAAACAAACCATGTCATTTGAGACAATAAAGAGGAGAGGGCAGAGGAAGGAGGTGTCACCTCGGCCGTTGAGCTGCACAGTAATTGGTCTTGGGGGCTCTTTCACGACCGGGGGGGGTGCTTCATTATAGTTCCTCCTCTGATAACCACAGCAGCCACGCTGATAGAAAAAAGAAGATCTTAACTGAATGACGGTGCCATTAGGGAAAAAATTGCCCGTGCGGAACGAAGTGGAAGACGAATAATGCAGATAATGGCTTTATTCGTGCACGGCGGCGCTCGCAAAGCCCCAAAACATACCGATTCACATTCAATTACGGTTCCTGTTTTTATTTTTCAGCCCCCGGCCCAGACGGCTATTTACCTGCTCGCTGCGTGACGGCCCACTACACTGCATTTTCACCACAAACGTTTATTTATTTATTCATTTTTGCATGGTGTCTGACTTTTTTTTTTTTTGTGTTCAAGTGACAGATTTTTTTTCACAAAAGCAACCTGATCTTTTAGTATCAAACAAAAAGCCTCTTTAGGCTTGAAAGGCGGCTGTAAAAAAGCGTGGAGTGAGTTTATTTCACAGAGCAGCTGTGGGATCAGTTTTTATGGCGGTAAAAGAAACACTCGGTACTTCACCACTGTCCATCAGAGTATAATCTTTCCAGCATACAACATCCTCTGTCCCGGGACCCTCCGTGGAAGAAGGAACACTCCCTGAAGAACCATTAAAACTGAGGGAAAAGGAAGAAACCAGATGTAGAGAAGTGCAATGGATGTTTTTACAGAATAAACACCAACATAATGCCTCTATTACAACATAATCAATTACATGAATCTTTCTGTCATATGGAGTAAGTACAACTATTTTGCTGCTTCATATCAAGAAAAACTTCTAAATTTCCTTATCCAATATCAGAGATTCACTTTCATGATGAACTCTTTTTCCACTTTGTCCACGGGCCGCTCTGTGTGGGAGGAGCCTATCCCCGACGAGATCATTTCTACGTAGCGGGGCGTTGCAACAGGCTATATTATGTTGGCTTGGAAAGGTCAATGTTGAAGGTTGTTCGCTACAACCGTGACCTTTATACCCCTCACCTTGACCTTGGTACTCAGGGAGGAACTGCTGACTGTCCAGAGTGGGAGGAGCCTAAACCCACCGACCCGTCTTGAAACACGTCTCGCTAACCGGCTTTGTGGGTCTGACTTTTTTTGCTTTTGCATCTCATAACAATCAGCGAGTTGCTAGTTTGACCCTTCAAATCCAGATCACCAGATCACTAGGTTCTGTTATCACATCGCATGGATTCTCCTACCATTGCTACGCAGATGACACCCAGCTGTTCCTCTCTTTTCCCCCGTCCTCTGACGCTCACATTGCAACTTGCATCTCAACCTGTCTGGCTGACATCTCTGTCTGGACAACTGCACATCACCTCAAGCTCAACCTGAACAAAACCGAACTCCTCTTCATCCCAGGGAAAGACTGCCCTCGCATGGACTTGACGGTCACTGTCGAGGGCATCACAGTATTACCTTCCTCAACTGCGAGGAACCTGGGTGTAATCCTCGATGACCAACTATCCTGCACCCCCAACATCACTGCTGTGGCCCGATCCTGCAGATTCGCCCTCTACAATATCCGCAGGATTCGGACCCTCCTCACAAAGGATGCAACGCAGCTCTTGGTCCAAGCACTGGTCATCTCCCGCCTTGACTACTGCAACTCTCTCCTGGCCGGACTCCCGGCCTCTGCGATTAAACCATTACAGCGTATCCAGAATGCCGCAGCACGCCTTATCTTCAATCTACCCAAATTCTCCCACGTGACCCCCCTCCTCCGTGACCTCCACTGGCTCCCTGTTGCAGCACGCATCCAATTCAAGACGATGACACTGGCCTTCAGGGCCATCAATGGAACGGCACCTGTCTACCTTCAAACACTGGTCAAACCTCATGCCCCGAAGCGAGCACTTCGCTCCTCTACTTCAGCTGGCCGGCTGGTACCACCATCGCTGAAATCAAGCAAATGTCGCTCAGCAAAGTCCAGACTCTTCTCTGTTCTGGCGCCTCAGTGGTGGAACGAACTCCCGACCAATGTCAGGACAGCAGAGTCATTTGCCATCTTCCGAAAAAGGCTCAAGACTCACCTGTTCAGACTTCACCTTGACTCTACATAGCATGACCCACTAGCACCCTCCCTCGACACCCCCCCCCCCTTCCCCAACAAAAAAAAAAAAAAAACCTTACCTATAGCACTCTGATCTTAGCACTGTTGCTCTTGAAGTACTACTTTACTCAGATGAGGACCTAACACTTGTTCTATTTTTAGCTCTTACTTTATCGGCAATGATACGTCGTGGTTTCTTTGTTTCCTTCTTTTGACAAATGTACTTATTGTAAGTCGCTTTGGACAAAAGCGTCTGCTAAATGACCTAAATGTAAATGTAAATCCACTTAATTTAGAAGTCCATATGAAGGAATACTCCACTCTTACTAGTTTTGATTGAGGTCGTACCAAAACACACTTAAGGAACAGGAAGAAGAAAAGTAGGTCCTCTTTAATATACCCAGACGATGAGTAAAAAGTGAGCATCATCTGCATATTATTGAATCCTGCTGTGAATGAACTGATGGCAGAGACTCCTCTTTTAAGTCTTACCCGTCCTCTTTGGGCAGCTGTTGCTTTGACAGTGGACAGACGACTGCGTATTGTTTGTTTGGACTGTAAACTGATTGGTTAATTTCATTAAGAAAAAAATCCCACAAGCTCCAGCCAAGGCAGTGAGTTAAAATGAAAACGAGAGAGAGAGAGAAAAAGAAATGTCAGTAACACAATAAAGTCTGAGGCTTATTTCAAGACACAAGACTGTTGGTTCCTGCTGGGTTCAATTTGTACTTTCTTTAATGGTTTATTCTGGTCGAAGTGAAAGAAATCTTTGTTTCGTTCCCTTTAAGTGTGATTAGAGTTGATGAATTCACCTGTGAACCATCTTCATGACATCACCCCTTTCATCAACTTAACCCGAGCCCCCCCGATGTCTTCAGGAAGTAGCTCTAGGTGACGAGGGAGGTTAGCGATTTCCTCCGTAGATCAGCCTCTCGGCTCTCACGCTGCAAGATAAGGTTATCTTTTAGCATTGGCAGCAATTTGCAGATTGCCCTGTCTAAGAAATAAGGCAATGTGGATGATTAAATGGGTACTGTGGTCTCACATACCGCATACTGCATCGTGGGGGAGGAAAGGTCGTTCAATATATATGGAAATTATGACTGCTGTCTTCTGGGATAGTTTTCAGTAAGTGAGAGTGAGGGGTAAAAATGACAAAGTGGGTTTGGTGGTGAAGCGTTTTCTTAATCCTCCTCCTTCTGGAAGCTGAAGTCTCTGGGTTTGAGGGGTCCGATCTGTGAGTCTTTGTTTTGGTCGTTGTGGTTCCTGGCGGCCTCGCCGGCTCCACAAACACGGCTTCATGGCTGAACGACGGCGACGCCTCACAAGCCGGTGTTGATGCTGCCTCTGGTGAAGGATGGGGACGGGGCTGCAGGCGTGTAGCCAAAAACAATAATCAGGGTTATTTTTGATCCAGTACTGAGATCACAATGATTTCTGATTATGACTTTATGGACAAAAATGTATGTTATTTTTTGGGGAAGTACGCTTCCTCAATTCAGGGCTGACTGCTGTTCAGATTGATTCAGCGGCGGCATGCAAGGTCGCCCTCCTGTCAGAATAAAATTGTGCTATTCCCTTTTCGACTCAGAAAAGCATGCAACCAACCTACTCAACCATTGCCCCCCCTCGCTGCCGGTCAGTAATTACAGTTTTCATTGTACACACGAAACAATAAAAGGCTTGATTAAAAAACAAACCATGTCATTACAGACCATAAAGAGGAGAGGGCAGAGGAACAATGTGTACAAAATGTAGACAAAAATGTATATAAACCGACTCCTGCTAACATACACATGTTTGCATCATATACATAAATACGAGTGGTTCTTATTCACAGAATTAAATTCTACCAAAACTTTTTATTACCCAAACTTAAAAAAACACATTGTGCTAATCTCCTACTAATTTAACACATTTTTGCATCAAAATAAAACCTAAAAATAAGGTTCTTCTGCACCTGAAGTCATTTAACTCTTCTACTCAAGCTTTTTACATAGTGGACAAACAATATCCTGGTCCGTACGTGATGTCATGGCGCCCAAACTACCTTTTCCCACAGACTTAAATTGGTAAAGAGACGTCTGTTCCCACCACACAACTGGTGTCTTGTAATCTTTCACACGAGGTCTTTCAGGGAGGAATCCCAGACGAGGCGTAGTAATGCTTGTTGTTGTTGTAAAGAGCTTGTTTCCACACAGTGTAACATCCTTCATCTATGTATATCAATCACTGCAACATGTGTTATGTTATATTTATCCATCCACTCACACATGAAAGCTACAGGCGAGTCCTATTCTGTCCTTTAGAAGTAGAACTGTTTGGATGGCTGGCTGTGAGTTTAAGATGTTTAATTCAATGTGCATTTTAAGTGTCTATATCAATGTCAATCACGTTCATGAAATCGTGAGCAGGATTTTAATATTCCATTAATGGTGCAGATAGATGAGGGAGAAATAATCAATTATATGATACACAGGGTTCGTACGGGTACTGGAAATCCTTGAAAACCCTTGAAATTTAGCAGTAAAGTCAATCACTTATTAATTGTTTCCACATGTATATAAGTAATGTAGCACATCAAAGCTTTGAAGGAAAATTTCTCCTTAAATAGAGATGCATCGTCATGCATGGAGAGAATCACTAAACAGTTGAATCGTGAGCTGACGATTCCCACCACGTGGTGCAGCTCCGGTAAAGAATCTGGATTGTGGTCGAACACCATTTCACTGCTCTGTTTAAGGACCCAGCTGTCGAAGCGGTTTCCTCCGTGAGTGTAATCCGGGAGGACGGGGGCTGTGGCGAGGCTCTCACGGACACCCGTACCCTGATGCATCCCAGAACCCCCTGAAACAAATGACCCAAATACTCAGTGAATCAGGGCGTTTGGCTGGCGGCGCCCTGCAGACGTTACTCACACTGAGGGTTGGCGTTACCGCAGCCTCCCGACAAAGCCCATAAGCAGCACCGCTGCAGCCGTTAACGTCATGTTTCTGTGCCGAGCAGATCCGTCTGCTGGAAGTCGGTGGTTCTCCCAGAGAGAGAGGAAAGAGAGATTTATTTATCTGACTCTCAGTTTCAGGGCTTGTGTGCGCTCGCCGTGGGTTTGTTCTTCTTAACGCCTCCGTTGACTTCACATCGATTCAACGACGCTGATTTTTCAAAGCACCGATGAGGCGTTTGCTGTCGTGTTTGACAAGCAGCCCTGAAGATTTAAAAGCTGCTCTTGCGGGATTAAAATTCAAGCAAGGCCTTGATTACCCGATGATTACAGCGGATTGAACACGTCGGCTGTAGAGGACAACGTCCTGCGTAGCCATTAACCAGGGTCAAGGAGTCATCAGCTATTTAACTCCTGTCGTTAAGCGTGCATTAATTAAAGCCTGGGCCAACGCTTCCCCTCACTGATGCTATGAAACTGCATCTTGGGGGGCGTTGAAGCCGCTCACCTCTCCCAAAACGAATGGCCAAGCGAGTCAGATCCTGAATGAGCTGGCCTTGGACCAGCTGCAACAAAGCTGGTCCGGGGGGGGGGGGGGGGGTCTCCGAGCAACAGCCAGCGGTGGTATGCACATTCAGCTATTGACTTAGCTTTTATCCACAGCCCCTTGTGCGGCTGTCAGATCCCCCTACAGCAATCTCTCCGCCGCCGAGCCCCTCGTCTCTATCGTCCCACATTTAAGTTATTATCACCGCTACAGAGCCATCGGCTCAAAAGGAAGCGTCCGCTTTTTATTGGATAAGTCTGGAAATGGAAAGGCGTCGCGGTAATGGAAGCGTTACTTTGAGGTGTCGGCGGGAGATCGCCTTCAGCTCGGAGGAATAGGCCGTCTGTGTGTTTCTGTCAACGGCAGGAAATGTTTGGAGAGTTGGAGAGGGAGCGGTTGATGTTTCAGTCAGTGAGTAAAGGATCTCGCTGCCTGATTACAAGACAAATGGGACTTTGCTTTCAGTGAGCTGGTTTTTGTAGTTCGTCCAGACTGCTGCTTCAGGGACAGGTGAGACATATATATATATATATATATATATATATATATATATATATATATATATATAAAATCCAGGAAGTCCAGTTTAAGTAATAGATCCATGATTCTGAAGAGTTTTTTTACTGCTAAATGCTGTGTTCATACGAAACATTCTCGTGGTGCGATTGCATACAAACTCCCTTCAGAAAACAATCATTTTAAAAGTAATTAGCTTGTCGTCTTGCAGACACACAACAAAGCACGACTTCACGCTCTTTACTGATCACCATCATTGTATAGTTACTTCAGCATCCTTTTCCTCGTTATTGATATCAAATCATAGATAATTAGTTTATTCTGGGTTCCTCCAGCTGTGGTAAACCAGCAGATGTGTGCCTTGCTAGATCCAGTGAATCCAGGTCGGTGAAATCTACCGAGCACCTCTGGATGATGTCATGAACCCACACAGAACCACGTTTGGTTTCCTGGTGGATCTGGGACTTCACAACGTGTTCAAAACAGCAATAGTGGTCATTTCAGCCGTGATGGATGCTTTTATTTCACGACGGTGCATTTTTTTATTTTGGTCTCATCCAGCGTTTGGTTCTACTTAACTCCACCCTCATATTATGTTAGAAAAAAACCAAGATGGCGAAGATCAAAATGCCCAACTCAAGGCTCAAAAAAACAGTCCACATACCAATGATTTTTCTGTCGCATTCATTGTCAACTAATTGACCTTTGGGATGTCGATGTTTTTGTTCTCTTTTCATTCAGTAGAGTGTTTGTAAGCGTCACATCTACGTCTCTTTGATCCAAGACAATAAATACTGAAGAAACAATTTGACGGATGAATCAATTAGTGGAAGAACTCCTGTGGCTATTTTCAGTTAGAATCTCTTCAGTCGAGGACCGGCCTTCAAGTGGGTCATTTATTCTGGCAGCTTGAGTCCAAACTCAACCAGTTCCAGTTCAAGGCATGATGGAAATATGAATTCCCTCTGCTCTGTTGTAACTCTATATGACTATAACTGTGCTTAAGCCCTCTGTTTGTGTTGTTATGACGCTCTCACAAGTGACTGCTGTCAACATCTGTCTGTGTTCAGCTAGAGAACCGTGTCTTTGAGGTCATTTCATGCAGCTGCTTCACACGGAGCAACGACGCGACGTCCAAAGCAAACAGTATTGTTTTAACACCTTAAAACAGCTTGTGCAGCAAACAGCCGCCGTGTTTACAACAAAGCCTGGGTGCTTCCCTTTTTGCATTCTTCACTCTTGTCGGTTTATTTTCACTCTCTCACAAAACAAAGATGTCTTTCAAGCATGGAACAGCAACGAGTCCAGATCGGCCTCGTCCTTTATCAACGGCGTGTTTTTTTTTTTTAGTTATTCCCCAGAAACGAGGGAATCATAATTGGCTAATTAAAGAAGGCTTAAGTGAGGGGCAAAGTAGATTAGTGGGGACATTTGCATGCGTTGATACTGAAGGAGGAAGGAAACGTCTTATTTCTATTTATGGAGAAAGGGTCTGTGTTTCAAGGGCACGCTCGGAGCCAGATGCTCTTTTCAGTTTGATGTTTGTTATTTCTTTACAGGAAATGTCTGTCTGGGAGTTATTGATGGGATGATGTAGGATTTTACCACGGATCACGATTTTAAAAAAACACACGATAAATTGATCATGGTGGCTTTAAATAATCGTAAATATCGTCTCGAGTGTCTTTAGAAAGCCGTCTGGTAGAGAAGTGACGTCTGAATGTATTTTTCCTTTATTTATGCAGGGAGACTTATCATTTATGATCATCTTATTGAAGATCGTTTGGTTGTTTTTCACTTAAATGTTAAATAAGATGTTTTTTTCCAACTAAAATCTTGTGATTCCATGTTATTTTGTAATGATTATCATGAATCACAATTAGGGACAATATGGGATTTT
The DNA here is from genome assembly GCA_029853015.1 of Chelidonichthys spinosus. Classification (NCBI taxonomy): domain Eukaryota; kingdom Metazoa; phylum Chordata; class Actinopteri; order Perciformes; family Triglidae; genus Chelidonichthys; species Chelidonichthys spinosus. The sequence continues at coordinate 4,317,515 of CM056834.1, read as the reverse complement.
ATTGAGCCAAAGTTCTCACAATAAGTTGATCATGATGTATCAGGATGATCATGAATTAAGATTGTTTTATTGATTTCACTACAAATGATGTTCAGGAAAATAAGGTGTGTCTCATCTGTGAAGAGTGATGAGTGAAAACCCTGTTTGTGTGTGTGTGTGTGTGTGTGTGTGTGTGTGTGTGTGTGTGTGTGTGTGTGTGTGTGTGTGTGTGTGTGTGTGTGTGTGTGTGTGTGTGTGTGTGTGTGTGTGTGTGTGTGTGTGTGTGTGTGTGTCGGGGCAGTTTGCACACACACATTTGAGAGCATGTGTGCCAGCAGGCTTCGGGTTAGTGTTAAACAGCATCCCAGGTAATTACATGAAATGCCGGGATTGTTCATTGTCCCGGGCTTTGAGATCTGGACATTGTCCCGGTCTCCTCCTGGCTCTGTGCCAGATCAGGGTCTTACCACAAACAAGGGTGGGGGGAGGGAAGGGGGGGGGAGAGGAGCCCTCAATATGGAAATGGCATTAATTACTGGGCCTATAAAACAGATGTGACCTTCAGCCTCCACTTCGGCATAAATACCCGTCTCATGAATGAAGACTGGCTCGAGTATGAAATGTTGTTTTCTTATCGTGTAAAAGTCTTTTGTTTGACTGAGTTTTACTGTGTGTGTGTGTGTGTGTGTGTGTGTGTGTGTGGTGTGTGTGTGTGTGTGTGTGTGTGTGCCTCATTATCCCCCCTAGCAGGTAATCTGATCTCCTCATCGAAATTTTTTTCCGAGATAATCTAAATCCTGCTAAAATAGCCCTGAACAAAAACCCCTCCAACCCCCCACGGCTTCGGCATTCCCCCAAATCTCCATCATTAACTTGTCAGAAGCCAACATTTACCGGCTGAGCTGCTCCCCCACCCCCCCCCCCCTCCCCAAACCCCTGCCGATCCCGGCCCGTCACTGTGCTGATTAACATATTAACGCGTCTCTTGTTTCAATTTTCTAGCGCCGGCCCCAAAGGAGACAACATCTACGAGTGGAGGTCGACCATCCTGGGACCCCCGGGCTCCGTGTACGAGGGGGGCGTCTTCTTCCTGGACATCGCCTTCACGCCAGACTACCCCTTCAAACCCCCCAAGGTCAGCAGGCCGGGAGACGGAGCGGTTAGGAGCTGAGTGAGGAGAATATATATCTGGCTCGATTAAGGATCCGTAAATGTTTGAGAGATTTAAGAAATAGCTAACCTTGCTTATTATAACCAATAATATAATAATCTTAGAGGATATACACCTTACATTCAGATGATTCAGACCAAGATGTGATGGATACTTTATTGATCCCGAGGGAAAGATGTGTATTTAAAAAAATATGAGGGACTTTGGTGTCTTCAATGTGTCGTGGAGAATGTTTTTTTTTAATTTGTTTACACCAAATATAGGCTAGGCCTGTATTTCTTTACTTTTTCCTCTATAACATCACTTTGTTCATAATTCATTAATTGATATATATTGTGGTCCAGATATGAAATTATATATCAGGATTGAAGACTTAATCCACCCAGCCCTGGTATCACTTTCCAATAACTTATGACTTTAGTTCTTTTTATGTTAAAAATATTCTTGTCTTGCGGACGTTTTGCTGAAACTTAAAATATTAACACACATGTGCACAGTCTGTCTGCTTTCACGTGAATATCAGCGTTATTAGAACAGACGCTCCATTATATGGCATTATTATTTTTTCCGTTTTTTATTGCGAGCAGCCGCGTGACGGACTGGCAGCCCGTCCGGGGTCGACTCTGCCTCCTGCCCCGTGTTTCCTGGATTACTCTCCAGCCACCGGCCGTATTTCAGCTCGCAGACTGGAAGACCAAGTTATGACAAAGAGCTTTTTTTGTTCATTCGCCGACGCGGTTCATAAATCCGTTCGCAAACCCCCGCGTTTTTGGTCCAGACATGACGAGACTTCTCATCATCACACAAAGAAGCCTTGATACGAGTTAGGAAAACGCCGAGCATTAAAAAAACAACTTTATGTTCTATATTTCATTGCTGCACTAAAATGAAAGTACCAGATAAAGATTTGTTTTGAGAGAGTAATGAGAAGAGAGCAGCAGCAAGCTGGAGGGAATCCTCACAGAATAGCCCATAATAACTAACTGATATAATTAATATTCATATTGTTTCATCGCAGCCGGGCAGTAAATGCTTCGTGGCCCAGTGGTAGTCCATGATCCGGGTCCAGGTCCGGGGGATCCTCCGCCGCACATAAACAGATAACGAACGGATAGAAGGGTCGATGCAGGGTAACTTCTATGTGTGCCGATGAAATCCTGCTGGTGTCGTGGTGGTGGTTCAGGATCGGCTCTGCAGCCTCACAGCAGGGTTGTGGGTTGAATCCTGACCCGCTCGATCCTCATCGTCGTCTTGTATTCTGGTCTGCTGAGTGATTTAAGGATATGAAGTGTTCATGTCATGATCATCCTCGCCAAAATAATCTTGATATTTATCCCGATAATCAGAAAAAAGGCACAAAAACTCACCAGTATCAATTTTCATACATTTACATGTTTTCGTGAAAAATAACCTGAAACGGGGATAAATCCATTTTCTACCACGATGGAGAGCTAGACAGCTTTTCCACGTCACACGTATTTATATGAACAATTATCCCGATTATGCAAATTCACGATGATCGACGTATCGCGGAGCTGTTGTCGTAGGTTAAGTGGAAGTCGTTAACCCGCACTCTTGTGGTCACCCGGTGGTTTGAGCGCACCCTACAACCCCTTCAGCCCCCCTCTCTCTCTCTCCCTCCCCTCCTCATGCTCGCTCGCCCTCGTCCCTCGCTCTTTGTGCTGTGTAACCACCAGCTCTGTGTTTGACAGCAGACTCAAACAAATCCACAGGCTCCGGCCCAGTTTTCTGTTGCCAGAGGGACTTGAGTGTTTCCGCCCCCCCCTCTCTCTCTCCGATACTCCTACCCCTCCAACGCACTGTGATCTACAGCCAAACCCCCCCCCCACACACACACACACACACACACACACACACACACCAACCCCTTCGGCCTGTAGCTGCCATTCACTCCCTCGCTACAAAGACGCTCAAGCGAAGCTGGTTTGCTGGAGGTTTTTGGACCCAGAATCCGACTCGCTCTTTAAAATCTCAGGACGCTTAAAGAGGAACAAGAGCTGACAAGTCGGCCAGGTGGATGTGTTTCTGTTTCTGAACTCGGGCCAGGAGAGGAGCCCTGGCGGGGTGGAGGGAGGGAGAGGGGGAGGTAGTTATTTATAACGTCCTGCCTCTGTGTATTTATTTATTTATTTATTTATTTATCTGGGAATGCCAAGGCTCATTAGAGGTTTCCTCTGGTGGGTCAGGAGGGCCAGATGTTGGTGATTGGAGCAGCCGGGGCAAACGGGGGTGTCAAGTGTCAGAACCCAACAGATGTCGATTTGAGCCGAGACAGAAAACGTAAACAGAGGAAGGCTGGTTGTCGAGGGTGATGGAGGTCAAAACTCTGTGATTTATGATATAAGACAGGTTGATCATCTTTACCTTCACCTCACACGGCCAGTACTCAAAGTGAAGCCGGCGCTGAAGCGCCTCATTCTCTCTGCTGGCCACCAGGGGGCGACTCCTCTCTGGTTGTATAGAAGTCTATGAGAAAATGGTCCTACTTCTCTCTTGATGTATTATCTCAGTAAACATTGTAAACATGAGTTTATGGTCTCAATCTCTAGTTTCAAGTCTTCTTCAATCCAGCATGATGTTCATTTAGTACATTATGGTCCATTTAGAGTCCACCAGACCAGAAAGCAGGGGATGCTTTAGGGGGCGGGGCTTACCTGCTGATTACACTACCACGCTACCAATGCTAGTTAGCTACTGAAGATTATTGAGATTGATTCTATTCAGTAAAACTGTGTATCAGACACAGCAGTGTTTTCACAGCAATAAAATAATATTGGAGAGGACTTTTAACTTATTAAATACCGGCTCTAAGCAGCTTTAATAACAACATTACAACTATTTATGTGAACAACTCTTTTTAATCAAAGCAATCTTTTATTTCCTGAACATTTGAATGATGTGTTTTATGCAAATCAGCACTCGAGATGACCATTACAGAGTAAAAGGCTGATACTGATTTTTGAGATGGTTGAAGTTATTTTTCATGATGCTGATGGAGAAGTTCGTGGAGTCTTGTTGTCAATTATAGTTATTGGAAAGATAATGAGAATCAACTGTTGCTGTCGCTGTGACAATTGTTTTTCACTCCGCTCTTGTCCAATATTCAAAGTGGCAACAAAACTGTTGTTGTTGTGTTGTCTTTATTTCTACACCATGCTGCCCTCTGTTGGTTCGGTTTATTACATTATCAAGAGAGTTGGAGGTTCTAAAGTAAACGCTGTTTTTAAGCCATGAAAACCCAAATAATTCAAAATAATATATGTTTCACTGATGTGTAGTAGAGAAGTCATCCTTGTAAAGTCCTGTTGTCTTGTATTTGGCTAAATGAGAAACTGTGTGTGTGTGTGTGTGTGTGTGTGTGTGTATCTGATGTGTGTGTGTGTGTGTGTGTGTGATGTGTGTGATGTGTGTGTGTGATGTGTGTGTGTGTGTGTGTGTGTGTGTGTGTGTAGGTCACCTTCCGTACGAGGATCTATCACTGCAACATCAACAGTCAGGGTGTGATCTGTCTGGACATCCTGAAGGACAACTGGAGCCCGGCGCTCACCATCTCCAAGGTGCTGCTGTCCATCTGCTCCCTGCTCACAGACTGTAACCCAGGTGAGACTGTAACCCAGGTGAAACCGTAAGACTAAGACTGTAACCCAGATGAGACTGTAGCCCTGGTCAGACTGTAACCCAGGTAAAACTGTAAGACTAAGACTGTAGCCCAGGTGAGACTGTTACCAAGGTGAGACTGTAACCCAGGTGAGACTGTAACCCAGGTGAGACTGTAACCCAGGTGAGACTGTAACCCAGGTGAGACTGTAGCCTAGGTGAGACTGTAACCCAGGTGATACTGTAACCCAGGTGAGAGCTGGCCGGTGGCGAGCCAATTTTGATCACAGAGCGGCATTTTTATTCTAAAAGGACCGATCTAGCTCCGCTAACACGCAAACATTCCAATATTTGCGCCATCGAAGGCTGTTTTTCAGAATAGAAACACGGAGATCTCCGTCTCTGGGAAAAATGAGGGAATGATGATGACCATTCAAACACACTACAGGGTTTCTAACACACAAAGCTTCATCCAAACGGGTGAAGTATCCCTTTACTCGCATCGCCTTCGCCTTGCAAAGAAAGTGATTTTATTGTTATTTCCACAACTTTCCTGCGGCTCTTCTTTGCCTTTTTAATATGATTAGCTCGTTATTAATTGATTAATTGATACGATCGAGTTGACCAGAAGGTCACCGCAGAATAATTAAAAAGGAAGGCTGCGTCCGCCCCTCGGCAGAACTCAGTTATTGTTTGGAAGCAACACTGAGTCCGGCAGACGGCTTAATGATCCGGAAGGAAATCCAATCGCTTTTATATCAATCAGGGTTAGTGTGGACGGGAGAATGTGTAAGAAATCATTGACTTTTAAATTCTCATATAGTGTGCATCTTTATAATGTCTGTGATTACAGCCCAGATGATTGATCATACTGGATCTGAATCTCTCTCTCTCTCTCTCTCTCTCTCTCTCTCTCTCTCTCTCTCTCTCTCTCTCTCTCTCTCTCTCTCTCTCTCTCTCTCAGCTGATCCTCTGGTGGGAAGCATCGCCACACAGTATCTGACCAACAGAACAGAGCATGACAGGATAGCCAAACAATGGACGAAGAGATACGCCACATAGACGACAGACGCCATCCCCTCCTTCGCCTCCCTCCCCCTCCTCTGTACCTCTCTCTCTATATCTCTCTATCTCTCTCTCTCTCACCCTTAACACCTTTACACACCGGAGGGCGAGACGAATAAACAACACAAAGTACTCGCCAACCAAACTTGCCAGCAGTTATGTACATTTTTCCCAATAAAAGGTTTTAATAGATCAGTCCGTTACTCAGAGCAGTCTAACTACAGAGCACCTGTTTACCCAGAGTAGCGTCTGACAGGCAGAAATCCATCTACAGAGCACCTGTTGACCCAGAGGAATGTCTTATAGGCAAAGGACCAACTTCAAGATCCTGTTGACCCAGAGAAATGTCTGACAGGCTGAGGTAAACTGTTGTATAGTCTAAGATGCTGTAAAATATTTGAGTGAGTTTCCTTTTAGTGAAACGCTCTGGTTTACGCAGTGTAAATATCTAGGGCTTTTATTGTGAAGGGTACAAACAGTGGATCTGTTCAGCGCTGTCTTGGTTCGGACTCCAGAGCCTCCGTGTCTTGTTTTGTAAATTTACATAAATATATTTGCCATTCTGTGCAAAAGTATTAATGATGAAAATGATTTAAAAAAAAACATTGTGTGAATTAATTGCCCGCGGTGTGTAAAGGACATTCGTCTGTCAAAGCACACTCACTAAGTGCAACGGTCTACCTGCCCTCCTTTCACCCTCCTCCTCTTCCTCCTTCTCCTCTTCAACATTTGATCTACCTTTTCTGTGTAAAAAAACTAAAAAAAGAAAGAAAAAGAAAAACTCAAAACAAAAAAAATGTCCTTTTGTTCCTTGTTGACTTGAAAGCTTCTTTTTTATACAAAGAGTAGATTGGGATTTTTATTTTCCAATATCTGAATGTTGGAATTATTGTATTGGAGAAAAACATTTAAAAAAAACACAGAATATTATAAATATCATACGCATCGTCCTCCAGCTATACAGTATGTATTCTCATTTTCTTAGTGGCACCTGGAACAAAAACATGCAGAGTATTATGCCTTTTACTTTGTTTTCCTTGTTTTTTTGTATTTGTCATCGATATGTTATCTGCATGGAACAGGAAGCTTCGCGTCAATGGATCCTTCATGCCTTTTACCTTCCTCTGATTTTGTTTGTACTGTATGTATTTTTTCAAAGGCTTTTGAGGCAGACCACAAAAGTATAGGTCTGCCCGTGAAAGAGGCAGGACTTGTATATTTACTGGCTACCCGCCACCTCTGCAATTGCAGAGTGGTTTTGTCGTGCACTTGTATTACTGAAGCACCCAATAAAACACACTGTGGTTGGCTCGTGAGAAACGCTCGGCTGCGTCTGGGATTTGTCTTATTAATATTTTCACCTCTCTGGTCACCGATCGTCCGTGATCCACTGATTTCATGATCTCACACACACACACCTGTAAAACCTCAAGGCCTGAAACGTGGTAACGCTATAATCAGCTGGGCGAGGCTCGTCAGGGTTTTATAACAGACGTAAACGTTCTTCGTATGGAGGATAACAAGTGGCTAAAATGTATTTTATCACTATTCATCAGCAGAAAAACTCCTGTGATCTGGACATTTCTGACACACACTAGGCTGTTCAACCAATCAGAGCAGAGTGGGCTTTTTGGTAGGGAGGGGCAGGAGGTCAAACGGATCATTTCACAGAGAGTCTACAGCACGGCCTGATGGGAAACAAAGTGAGCGTACTGAAATACCAGTATGAACCAGAAAAGGAGCCATATGGGGGTTCTGTTTAAGCCCCCATATGGTCCTTTTAGAGGTTTCCTGGTTCTGCAGTTTGGTTTAGTTTACTGGTGAAAGAATAAAAACTACTTTCTCCAGAGGATAACTTATTAAAGCAGTAAATGCTGCCATCTGCATGGAAATATCCCACACACAGAGAGAACATGATATCATCACAGACCTGCATTTAGGAAAATTTGAGAAAAAAGTTTTCAGAACCGAAGGAAAAGACCGTTCATACTGAAATCCTTGCAGACCACATGTTTTAACATTATAAATGAATCGTACAAAAGCTTTGAAGCAAAGGAGTGAGTCAGCTCTTGGTCTTTTATTTTTTATTTATTTATTTTTACATATTCCAGTTTGGATCAAAAGATCCTTCTTTTTCTGCATATATAATGAGATGGCCATCAGCCCACAAGAGAGGCTGCTTAGCCAAACTGGCTAAAGCCTCCACGCCTGCATGGCTGGAATAATAACACCCGATATGTATTCGCCAAAGATTTCAGAAAAGGATAAGTTCATGTGTTGCATGAATAAAAAATGTCTCTGAATTAATCAGCATTTTACTGGATCTTTAAAACTATATCGAGTAGTTCCTTTTGCAGCTCCCGGAGGTGTTTTTGGCCTATTGTGTCCTCAAATTGAACTCTAATGCGTCTTTGGTTTCACTCACTCAGCGTTTTACACACACACACACACACACACACACACAGAAACTGGATGTGAAATGTCTGATTCAGGACTTTAAAAAGGGGGTTTTAAAGATGAGCACATGCTCCTGTCACAACATTGACACAGCAGCGTTCAACACGCTGACATCACACCTGTTTGACCTTTTTGACCTCATGCATCCACCGGCAGGTTCAACAGTACATGACGTTCTTCACGGCTCATTAAAGTACTGCGAGGCACCGCTTCCTCTCTCCTCTGTGTCGATTATTAGTAATTACACCAGGTGCAGGTAAAATGTAAAATGTCGAGTGCAGAAGCATAGCATAAAATCTTCAACCACTTATCCGGTGTCGGGTCGCCGGGGGCAACAGCTTTAGCAGGTGACCCCAAACTTCCCGTTCGCTTGCAGCAAGTGCAGATAATTGACGCCCACTTTAATGCAGAAATACAAACAATCCACATTATCCCCCTTGATTTTATGAAAATGTGATCTGAGTGCTGCTGCAGGCTGAGATAGTATATATTCAGCTCACTGGGCCTGTAATAATACCTGGTTATTATGAGTCACATGTTGTCAGTCTAAGTGGTTTTCTTTTTCCAGTTTCAGTGGTCAGTGGTGCAGCAGCTTAGTCATTGCTGAATTTATATTTAATTACCCCCCCCCCCCCTCCTGAATATGGTTTAAAAACAAAAACACAAATCACACTTTCCATATTATCATTAAATTATAAAAGAAATACATTTAATGTATTCTGTTTTCTGTCAAACATAGATCTGCTGCCTGTGGAATTTATAAATAAATTATGTATTTATAATACGTTTTTTTAAGGGGAAGGTTTTTTTATTTTTATTTTTATTTATTAAAACTTTTATTTTAACAGGTCGGTCTCATTTTCAAGAGATATCAATACATATTTGATACATCCTCAAAATGAAATATTGTAAGTTAATGTGACTTCAACACACGTTGGATTTTTGATGATAACCTTAAAAAAAATGACATTGAATTAAATGTGTAAAACTCTTAATAATGTAGGCTGCGCGGTCTCCCCAGAGTAGGACCGGCACCCGGGACCCGTTCAGCCCACTGCAGCCGCGGTAGGCTACTTCCGTTCCGCAGAGGGCGACAGGCACCAGCCTAGACTGTGGCGGAGGTCCAGACACAATAGACCGGGTAAGTTTCATCCAGCGAGCCGAGCAGGCGACGTACGGTCGAAGGGTTTTTTTTTTTTTTTGCCGGGGTGGTCGAAGCGCGCGAGTCAGTCCGGGTGCCCGCGTGCGTCTCCCCGGCCAGTGTCGAAGGTCAGTTTTTAAAGAAACAAAAACAACGTTTAGTTGCACGGGGGAGAAAAGGGGCTGCGACTATGTGCTGGAACGGGCTCCTGGCTAACTGTCTGTCTGATGCGTTTAAGGTTTCCGTTGTCACGTTTCGGTCCCTGAACTAACACATCGCGTTGTGACACACACGTACACACAGGCACGCCACTTAACACACACACACAGGTTGTGTTTAACAACCGGGGGCAACCGGCGCGTGCGTTTATAACACGGTTACCCGGCTGTCGGCTCACTTGTGAGGGATGCTAAGCGAGCAGCCCCCCCCTCCTCTCCCTCATATACACGCCGTTCCAAGAAGTAGCCGCATCCCCCGGAGTCGTCGGGCCCGAGTGTTGGTTGCCAGGTTGGGGGGAAAGGAGGGAGGGGGCGGCCGTTTTCAGGTAGGTCAGGGGTCGGAGGGGTCGCCGCCGAGGTGAGCTAACTAGCTAACTAGCTACACGGGTTATTATTTAGTAACTACGCGGTGAGCGGACGCGCGTTCACGGGCGTGAAACGGTTAACGCGGGTGCGTGCGCGTCGCTAGCTAGTCGGCTAACGGCGGCTCGTCACGGAAACGGTGGGGAACGTTTAATATGTGGGATTATTAATGCGCACTAAAGAGCTAAACAACCTTGTTTATAGCCCCCTCCCATACATATACATACATATATACTTATTAATGTATGTTTAATGATTAAATAAACACGTTAATTTCACATCTGATGTTCCCCATAATCATCATCTCCATCAAAAACAAGAACATGTTGGTTTAAATACTCGTAGTAGAAGTATTTCTGCTCTGCAGGATTATACCGGCAGTTGGTTAACACCACATGCTAATGAATGTTTATAAATAGTGAGTTTAAATACACATGTAATATGACTCGATGTTTTTCTGGACTTCCTCGTAATCATCATCATCATCATCACCCAGAATTGAGTTTGTCATCACAGAGAAGTGTAGATTTAGTTTAGTTATTGTTAATTCATGGTGACTTCAAATATGTTTTTGTCGTTTACTGATGATCTAAATGAAAACTTTGTCATCACATGGGGTCTAAAACGTATAAAATCCAATTATTTGATTATGATGCTGCCTTCAAGTGCTAGTGAAGATCCGATTTCCCACTTGTGGAGTCCGAATTACGAGAATGTCACGTTCAAGTGCTTCGTTGTCGGGACAAATTGGAGAATAAATGACTATAGTCCGTTTGTTATGGATTTAAGGATAACAATTCTTTAATCATATATCACATTAAGTGTGTACAAATTCCAAATTAAGATTATGTACAGAAGCAACGTGTTAAACAAAGAATCACGTACCACCATAACTGAATCTCCTCTTCTCCACGTTGACAAGGTCTGGTGGCCCTGACTCGGGAACTCGGGAATCAAAATGATCTCCCAAAGTTTCCAACGTTCTTTATTACGACTTCATGTGCAATTTACAAGTCAGCAACTCATATTTATATAAATTCTATCATAATTCCGACACCACATGAAGGCATCGTTAGGCTTTTAACAAGTCTTAAAATGTCTTAAATGTGATTTTTTGACAGGTTTGTTGTCACTTTTATTAGGTCGTATTAAGTTCAGTGTCACTTTTAAATGTTTTTTGGGGGTAAAAAATGTGTATTTATCACTTTGTAGCAAAACTACAAAACAAATCCAACGAGGAACCAATAACCTCTAATGGGAACTGAAAACTCGGTCACAATTTATCGGAGCGCACATCCGCAGGTGTGTCTCATCTCAAAACGAGCTACTTCTGGAAGTAAAAAACTTTCATCCCACGTGGGTACTTACATGTCGCTTTTGAAAAAGTCAGAAAAATGTTAACGCTGCTGTCACCCAGTATTGTTCCATAATTAGGTCTTAAATTGGTATTAAAAAGTATTAAATTTAACGTATTTAAACACCAGAGAACAGAGACGTTTGTCAGGTTTTATATTCTACCAGCTGTTAGTTGAGCAGCAGCTGCTCATGAAAACACACATTTTTTGTTAATAAATTGTGACTTAAAATGCGCATTTAATGCTGATGCTGATTCTCATAATCATCATCATCAAAATGGACAAATTTCTGAGCATGTCATCGTAAGAAGAGGGCCGTTTAAACTCCAGAGCACAGAGACGTTTCTACAGTATTTCTACTCTCGCCACTTATTTTGACGTTTAATGTCTTTTTTTTTTGTTCTTCCCCCACAGGTTCCGGCTCTTCTCCAATCCAAACCGGTATGTCGGATGAGGATTCCCGTGCCAGCACCAGCTCTTCTTCATCGCCGCCGTCCTCCAGCCAAACCAGACAGAGGGATACACTTTGCAAAAAGAAACGGGAGAGCAAAGCCAGCATGAGCAAGACCTCCAAACTGCTTTCCACCAGCGCCAAAAGGTACAAAACACACAAAACAAATGTTGTCTACGATAGTAGCTCACATTAGTCCAGAGACCAGACTATGTGGAGAAACCAGAGACTGTCTGTGGTCCCCCAGAGGACTAGATAGTAGCTCACATTAGTCCAGAGACCAGACTATGTGGAGAAACCAGAGACTGTCTGTGGTCCAAACAACGTCTAGATGATAGATTGGAGTGTTGATGGAGCAGCTACAATGTTAGCGTAGCCTAGCACCCATCAACCGGACTCCATCACCAGCATTATGTAGTTATTTCAGCATCCTTTTCATCTGGTTATTGATATTAAATCACAGATAAATACTTTATTCTGGGTTCCTCCAGCTGTGGTGAACCAGCCCACGTGGGTCCAGTGAATCCAGCTTGGTGTTAATCCACCGAGCACCTCTGGATGATGTCACAAACCCAGACAGGATATCCAGCTGTCATACGGGAAAGAAATTCATGAAAGAAGAGGAACTTTTGTAATTTCTTCTCAGAAAGCAGCTCCAACAGACCAACACAAACAAAGCTGTCACACTGTTTTTATGGCAGGAGGTTGGGAGGGTTACTACCCCTCTACTACTACTCTAAGCCCCGTGACGTAAGTGTAATGTAATCTGATTACTCTTCACTGCATTTGGAATCGCCTTCCTCGGTACGAAATATGCAAATAAAAGGCGAGAGAGAAGAAATGCGACGTTGTTTGCATGCAAAGCAGCAAAAGGGGAACGAACATCTTCCAGCTGTGAAAATGCTGCAGATGTTTATCTCTGAGCAGCAGCAAAATAAAGTAAAGACAATTAATACAAAATGTCCCGCTTTGTCTGCTGGACCAGAAGTTTGAAGCGGTTCCGCTTGTTTCCGGCGTCTGTTAAAAGAGTCTGGTTCACCAGGAAAACGTGCAAATCATCCTCGTGAAAACTTGATGCTGCTTTACATACAATATGAACGGGGACGTTTTCAACTGGTGTAATCAATTGATTGATTGATTGATTGATTTTTTTTAGTGGGCCGAACCACCCGTCTTTACTTGTGTGTGAGACGGCTGGTTTTACACTCATTTAGTCCTTCAAGCAATGCATGATGGTACATAGAGCTCTGTTCGTGACGAGGCAACGACATGAAAATTGGTCAACATAAGTGTGTTTTCCAATATCCTCATAATAATCAAAATATGCTTTTGTATCCTGTATTTATGCATTCAGGCTCTTATTTTGTTTACTTTCATCCCTATTATAGTAGTCCCTATTAGGAGCATCAAGATGAGTTCTTTGAGTCCACTATATGGGGTTAATTTCCGACACAGCCTATGAATAAGGAGTGCTCGTAGTGATGTCATCGGCTTGTTTGTGGAATTTTAGACCCAGAAGCAGCATTTTTAGGCGCCCCGAAGGTTACAAGCACACAGGGGAGTCTGCATCCTTCTTTATTTTAAAACTGTAATCCTGCTCAGCAATCCCCCGTTTTTATCGGTTTACATCTTCGTTTTTCTTTCTGTCCTAATTCCATAAAGCCGCTCCGTGTAATCGGTTACTCCCTGATCCTGATCACAGTCGGCCAAAGAAACCAGCAGCAGAAATTAAATTACCCACAAACTGATAAGATAAATAAGGTTTGATGATGTTTAAATGTAAATCACATCAGTGACGGAGGGTATGTTTAATTTTACTCATTGCTGTTGTGATTTATGTGATTCATTTTTTGTTCCTTTTTGTGTGCAGGATTCAGAAAGAGCTGGCTGATATAACACTGGACCCTCCGCCGAACTGCAGGTGGGTTTTTATTCTCTGGGTTTTATTTTCTGGGGTTTTATTCTCTGGGTTTTATTTTCTGGGTTTTTATTCTCTTGGTTTTTATTCTCTGGGTTTTATTTTCTGGGGTTTTATTCTCTGGGTTTTATTCTGTGGGTTTTATTTTCTGGGTTTTTATTCTCTTGGTTTTTATTCTCTGGGTTTTAGTTTCTGGGTTTCATTCTCTGGGTTTTATTCTCTGGGTTTTATTCTCTGGGTTTCATCCTCTGGGTTTTATTCTCTGGGTTTTATTCTCTGGGTTTTATTCTCTGGGTTTCATCCTCTGGGTTTTATTCTCTGGGTTTTATTCTCTGGGTTTTATTCTCTGGGTTTCATCCTCTGGGTTTTATTCTCTGGGTTTTATTCTCTGGGTTTTATTCTCTGGGTTTCATCCTCTGGGTTTTATTCTCTGGGTTTTATTCTCTGGGTTTTATTCTCTGGGTTTCATCCTCTGGGTTTTATTCTCTGGGTTTTATTCTCTGGGTTTTATTCTCTGGGTTTCATCCTCTGGGTTTTATTCTCTGGGTTTTATTCTCTGGGTTTTATTCTCTGGGTTTCATCCTCTGGGTTTTATTCTCTGGGTTTTATTCTCTGGGTTTTATTCTCTGGGTTTTATTCTCTGGGTTTCATCCTCCGGGTTTTATTCTCTGGGTTTTATTCTCTGGGTTTCATCCTCTGGGTTTTATTCTCTTGGTTTTTATTCTCTGGGTTTTATTCTGTGATTTTATTCTCTGGGTTTTATCCTCTGGGTTTTATTCTTCTGAGCTGGTTGGTTGTCTTTCCATCGGTGCCGTCAGTAGAAACACACACATCACCATCATTTCTCTCCTGAAACCTTTTATACTGAAACTCAAAGTGCTCATCTGAGATTATTCCTCAACCTTGCCTCACAAACAGCAGTGAATGTGGCTCCAACACTGATTCTGGATCTGTTTGAGGTCCTGTATGAAGGTGGATACTTGTTCTAACAAGCGTGTAAACGCCTCAGGATTTCCTTTTTTAATTCAGCTCCACTTGTAGAGGGTCGGACCGGATCTAACTGGTGAACCGGTTTGATATGGAGCCGGACCAGCATACATGATGCTACTGAGAGTGTAGTAGTGGAGGATAGCTGATGCTATCGTCATAGTGATGTCGGCCATGGACTCTGCCCATCATCATCATGACTGTAGAGGGAGAAACTCTCCAGCTGTGTTTGTATTCCCTTTAATCTAAATCGGTCGCGGCTCGCAGTCCGTCAGACACGCCTGGTTCACGATGGAAATATAACAATCGTAATATTACGCTAACCGCATTGTCACCTCTACTGATTCCTCTTGATTTGCCAGAATGTCTCATAATTCAGGTTCAGCGGGTTTACATGAAACCAAGCCGGTTTAAGTAAAGACATTCTTCTACCCGAAAATGAAATCAGATTAAAAAAAGAAATAAAATGTTGGTCACGTGACAGCCGATTTATAATTTGAATCGTCTTATGTTTTTATATATATCATTCTGACGCCTACGAGAAAAGAAATTATAAACTTTCGTCAGACCTCACTTTTAAAAAAATTCAAAGATTAATAAATGTATTGTCCCCCTGAAGAAAATCACTTTTCCAAACAAGCTTTTAGTCAAACAACACGCCTCATTAGACAATCTGCTGCTTTTCTTTGCTTTTATATGGGAATAAACTGAATATTTAAATGTTTTTGGAAAGACGAGGGATTTGAATATTTCACTTTGGGACATTTGGCAAAATTGATCAGCTGTGAAAGCGATCAGCAGTAATAATAACAATGAAAGAATTGAGCGACGAGGACTCGGGTGTGACCAACGACGTATATTCAGCTCTGTTTACTTTCCTGCTGCGATTTGAAAGATAATCCTGAAAACCAGACTGTCTGGGTTCAAGCTGCCGTCACGGCAGGCGTTCCTCCCTCCCGCGGCGCCCCGAGGCAGCTCATCGAAGCCCTCCCCGCCTCCGAGCGCTGCAGTGTGACCTTTAACCTCCCGCGAAATGGAGGAAAAAGAAAAAACAGAGGAGTCCCTCGCGGCGGCTCGGCAGATCAAACACGTCGCCCTCGGGCCTCGGACCACATCCCCAAACGTGAGCGCCGTCTGGATGTTTGCTGAGAACTGGAAGGACTGTTAAAGAGTCTGTTTTCCTTTTTGTTGTTACTTTTTCTCGTGTCTAAAACAGATTTTCTCTCCGTCTACCCGTCTGTAAAGTTGCAGTCATTTAAAACCGAGCTGCAGTGAAGCTTTGAAGGTGATTTGTCAGGTTTCTGGTTCAATTAAAGGCTTAAAAATTCAGAAAGGACCAAATTACAACAACCAAGTGCGACTGAAACACAACCCCAGCACATGAATTAAGAGCTACGCTTAATCAAGTATTATATAATAATGTATTTTATAATGGAAAGCATGCTTAAGTTTAACTCTAAAGGGGACCGGGGCTCTTCAGTGGCAGATATCCGGTCCACAGTAGAACTGGTCTTCTTAATTGAAAGCTGGGAAACCTGAAGATTAATTGGAGACGCGGCTCAGCAGCAGTGTTAAGTTACTCTCGTCATAAATCCAAATTAATTAACAGAATTAACTCAATTGAAAGTGTAAAAAGGGATTAGAGGATCCTGAATGAAGTATGTGATGGTTAAGTTTAATTACACAGACTTGGTGCTAAATATGCTTTAGTGTCTGGTTTAATATATTTAATCAAAATACCTCAAATACCTAACCTTGAGAAATCTAAACCGGTATGAAACGTGTTAACACAACATGGTCCTGGATCAATATGTTGTACTCGTGACCCCGAGGGGTTCAACACCACATGTCGGAGGGATGACAGCCGGCAGCTTTGAGGGGAAATCAATACAGATTACAGATCCTGATGCGGATCACCGCCGGGGGGGGGGGGGGGGGGGGGGGTTCTCTCTGAGCTGAACGATGACGAGTCTGCACTTTTTGAAGTGATTGTTATTTTTAGTGACAGTTTAATCTCATAAAGTCTCTTTGCAGAAATGTTTTGGTGCGATTTATGTCCTGATTATTAGACACTGTAGTACACGCTGTGTAGTACACGCTGTGTAGTACACACCGTAGTACTACGTTGATTACTGCATTGGTAGTAGATCCAGTTGCGTTTGAAGCAACAAACATCTCATCTATAGTTATAAAGCGTCCGTCTTCCTCGGTGTGCAGCTGTCTCTCTTTCCTGTGACTTTGTTTGTTTGTTTACGCTGTGTTTGCTGAGAGATTACCTTTGAGAGGATGTTTGTTCTTCTTCCTCTGCATCGCTGATGAGACTTTGTGAGCCCGAACGGTAAACGAACACTGTTGACCGAGAAGAAAGAGAAACCGCAGAACAAACGCGGATTGTTTTACCAATAAAAAAGTTTACAAATGGGGGGAATCGTGTTCAGGAGCAGATAAATAAACGGTGTTTTGTGGGTTCAGGATTTCATCGCGGGTCGTTATTAAAAACACGATAAGTTGATCGTGGTGAGTTTCCTTCATTGATAGTTTTTTTACGTTAAAAGATGTCTTATCTGTTTGTAACTAAATGTAAAGAGGTTCCAGGATGTTTTTACTGTCATTTTAAGCAGATTTTCATGATTATCGGGATAATATCGTGAATCACGACCATTTATTATCACTTAATCACCAATTCTCCTTCTTAGGATAGTCGTGAAATGTTCACATGGTCTCACGCCGGTGTGTTTGTGACGTTAGTCCATGTTTTACTTGTACGTTGCCGCTGAGATTGAAGGTGTGTGTGTGTGTGTGTGTGTTTGCCTGCAGCGCCGGCCCCAAAGGAGACAACATCTATGAGTGGAGGTCGACGATCCTGGGACCACCGGGCTCCGTGTACGAGGGGGGCGTCTTCTTCCTGGACATCGCCTTCACGCCAGACTACCCCTTCAAACCCCCCAAGGTACCGCCTTAGTCCCGCATGTCTGGTAGCTCTCATTCAGACTCACAGTAGCGTTCCCATGACAACCACAGAATCCAGACTCAGGTCTAAAAACGAGCCCTTTAAATATAGTTGTTGTTGTTCCAGCGTCGACTCCAGAGACTACTGTTCCCATAATCCTTTGACCGACTTTCTGACTCGTTATAAGGAAGTTGAGAGCTGCCGCCACAGATGTGGTTTCTATATTTAGCCTCAAAGTGTTTTTCTATATTTGTGTCAAATCCCATAAAAAAACACCAACTACTGTGTTGGCTTTTCTCTGTTTCACTAAGACCTGGTCTAAAGGTTTTCCTCAAACCACTGGAGACTCTGCTTCGTGGTTCGTACCTCAGTTTGACAGGAAAGGCAAAGAAAATACATTTTTTGTGAATTTATTTAGAAAAATTAAACATTTAACAGTTGCTCAAAGTTCTTACTTAACAGTAAAAGCCACATGTGAACCTGACTTCGTTTAACCCGACTAACTGGGCTAAACCGACGAGCTGCCGAGACTCTCGAGGTCAAACTCCAGAATTCAGAGTCGTAAAATAAAAAACCAGCTGTTAGGATGTTGTATAGCGGACCGAACTGAAAAAATAAAGTTCTTTTGATGAAAAATCACTTGACTGGTTAAAGTAGATGCAGCTCCTCCTGCTCTCTGGATCTTAAACACAGATTTACATCCTGGATCCAGACCGGTTCATCAGAACCAAGTCCGAACCGCATCAGCTCTCTTGTGTTTTTAACAGTTGTATCCCCTGCAGGCATGTAGACGCCACATAAACATCACTTATCAGTCGGATTGTGTGTAACGTTCTCCTTCACAATAAGAGCGTTCTTATTTATTTGTTTGGTTCGTCTTTATTATTCAGTGTCCTGGGTGGGTGGATCCTGGTTCATGTGTTTGTCCCCCCCCCCCCACAGGATTATTTGGACAAAGTTAAGCTGTGCAACAAATATTATCATGATGGCAATAAAAATGCCAAACCTGATGGTTTTACTGCGGCTCGTTCCCAGTGGGATGAAAATTAAAATAACAGCAATGTCAAAAATATTGATATAAACATAAAAGCTAATAAAAACCACAGGAGGTTAAAAAGAAAGAAAACAACCCGTTATGGAAAGAGAAGTTTTTGCATTTCGTAGCAGGTTTCTGTTTTGAGTGAAAGAGTTTACTTCTTGAACATCGGCAGGAAACAAAGAAAAGGTGGAACTACGATTTAAAATAAACACTTTGACGCTCCAGCTGTGATTTCCCACAGATGTTGTTTCCGTTGTTCACATGAAATCACATGACTCCACCGCCGCTGTCTGAACCAGACGTTTCTAGTTCTTTGTGATATTTCCATGAAAGCAGAAGTCACAGCAGAAAGTGTTTCCTGGTAGTTCTGTAGTTCTGCTCTTCAACCACCAGGGGGCTTTCAAGCCCCGCAGATAAAAATAGAAAACTGGCTGCAGGTTTGATACTGAAGGCTGATAAACACCACAGAGACGTGGTTTTATTAATTCAGCACCGTGAGTCCAGGGTTTCTATTCATAAATCTGTAATAAACTTTGCGTTTTGTTTATGAATGATGTCATTTGGTTTCAAAAACCTTTTCTGAGATTTCTAAGACACTTGCATTTTTTGGCGAGTCTGTTCTGGATCTCAGGAACCTCCTTATTGTTGATATAACAACCCCAGTCAGACAACCCCAGGACTGTTTAGGGACCCCAGTATGCTAGAGAAATCAAATGTACAATTTTAAATTAAATAAATAACAGCAATTGAATCAATTATACTGAGACTTTAGTGTGTGTGTGTGTGTGTGTGTGTGTGTGTGTGTGTGTGTGTGTGTGTGTGTGTGTTGTCTGATGTGTGTCTGATGTGTGTCTGATGTGTGTCTGATGTGTGTCTGATGTGTGTGTGTGTAGGTCACCTTCCGTACGAGGATCTATCACTGCAACATCAACAGTCAGGGTGTGATCTGTCTGGACATCCTGAAGGACAACTGGAGCCCGGCGCTCACCATCTCCAAGGTGCTGCTCTCCATCTGCTCCCTGCTCACAGACTGTAACCCAGGTGAGACTGTAACCCAGGTGAGACTGTAACCAAGGTGAGACTGTAAGACTATAGTTCAGGTGAGACTGTAAGACTGTAACCCAGGTGAGACTGTAAGACTGTCACCCAGGTAATACTGCAAGACTGTAACCCAGGTAAGACTGTAACCCAGGTGAGACTGTAAGACTTTAACCCAGGTAAGACGTAGCACAGGTGAGACTGTAAGACGGTAACCCAGGTGAGCCTGTAAGACTGTAACCCAGGTAAGACTATAACCCAGGTGAGACTGTAAGATGCTAACCCAGGTGAGCCTGTAAGATTGTAACCCAGGTGAGCCTGTAAGACTTTAACCCAGGTAAGACTGTAACACAGGTGAGACTGTAAGACTGTAACCCAGGTGAGCCTGTAAGACTTTAACCCAGGTAAGACTGTAACCCAGGTGAGACTGTAACCCAGGTGAGACTGTAACCCAGGTAAGACCCGGATCACACCGGCCCCCCCAACGGCTCAATCTGATGAATAGGTGTCGAGTCTCTGAGGTGGACTTTTTTTTTTAATTTAGAAAAACACAAAAAGCATCTGTTTGACCTGAACATCGGCAGCTTTCTGATGAAGATGACTTCATCTTCGCTTTGGACAAAAGCGTCTGCTAAATGACCTAAATGTAAAAGATGAAGAAATGAGTGTTATGAAGTGAAACTGAGAGATCAAGTAGCATTTTGTTTGTTCGATACCTCAAATCTCCCTGATTTCTTCCAGCGTGTCACCTCTCCGGTTCGTTAGGAAATCAGATCACAATGTTCAGACTCATTTGAATCACTTTCGAGCTCTCCGTCCGTTTTAACGAAACAACAGGAATCTGAAACCCATTTACTGGTAAATGTGTGTCAGTGCTGCCACCTTTGACAGGAAGCCCGTCGCATCTGGACGTCCTCCTTCTACTTCTCAGCTGCCGGCTGCTCGTAAGACTGAAAGCAGGGGGGAGTTTTTTGTTGGTTTTATTTGCAGATTAAAGTGGATTTTCATGCCACAGAAGACACGATGACGCGGCGGTCGTTCTGGTGTCTGAACGCTTCTAAAGAATTGTGACCTGATGGTTTGATTCTGCTAAAGATTTGACTCTGTTAGAAAAAAAACAACCTTCCAACCCCTAAAATTCATGAGAAAGAGTTTCAAACAGGATTTCCTTATCAATAATAAGATGTTTATTCCATAAAAGAAGCTTGACGATGAACCTGTCTTCCTCTCTTCCTGTCTGCGGACCAGCTGACCCCCTGGTGGGAAGCATCGCCACCCAGTACACGACGAACAGAGCGGAGCATGACCGGACAGCCAAACAGTGGACGAAGAGATACGCCACATGAACCGGCGGAGGGGGGGCGACCAAGACCACGACCAAGACCTCGAGGAGGAGGGGTGGGGGGCTCCGGCTGCTTTGTGTTGGGGGGTTATTTCTATCTCAGATTTTTAGTACTTTATTGTCTGGTTTATTTTTTGCTTCCTGATTAAGTTATCTCCACAAATATGGTAATAAAGGAACACGATGGAAAGGAGATGGCGTCTGACTTTTTTCTTTTACTTTATTATTAAAAAAGTTGGATTCTACTTTTAAATAATTAATAAATTAATAAACAACCTTCTAGCTTAATGAATATGTACTTTAGTAATGTTTTAACTGGATGACATTTAGAGTGACTGCTCTTTATTTTAACCCTCCAAATTTGGCATTAATTATTATTATTTGACTTTATTATAGTGTCAACTTGATTATATTTGGAGTCACTTTGAGTTTGTTGTCTTGTTTAATAATTCAACAATGCTTGAATCTAGCCTTCATAATAATTCTTATTAGTTTGTTTATTTATTTATATATATATATAAATATATATACAATCATAAAGTGCGTGTTTGCACTTCAAAATGAACGTTTGGTGCATTCAACTATTCCCACACACGTTAAATGCTTCAATATGTTATTATTTTGTACTATTAGTCACTAATTCAGACAAGTGAATTGTCCCTAATTTTACTTACTGAGTAATACTCTTTTATTGTGTATGAGATGAGTCACCATGACACAGTCCAGCTGTGAGTCTTCATGGGTAATACACATGATCACTGTGGGAAATGAGAAAAAAAACTGCAATTCCCACCGACTCCCATAGGTGTCGCCAAAGAAAAGCAAAGAGACTTTGAACATCAGTAAATGATCATCACAAAGCAAAAAAAAAAAAAAAAGGTAAATGAAACCAGTGAATGACTTCCCGTCTCTGCAGTTTCCTCATCGATCCTCGTTTCACTTGTCAACACCAGCTGTTCCAGACTCGATGAGGACTCTTTATGAACTCCTTCCACTCACTCAGTGGTTGCAGTGTTTGTTTGCTGCAGAGATGTATCAGCTTTAATGCCACAGTGACATTTTGAAGGGAGGAAGCCAAGGCCATGAAAGCTGCATTTTATCTGTTGGAGCCTTTTATTTCTCTCTTTTTGTCTCTCTAACATTTGACTTCACAGAGAAAACAGAAATCTCTGCCTCATTCATGTAATGTGCAGAAAATGTACCAAACACAAGTAGTTCCTCCAACAATCACAGATCTCGTATAAACATGACTTGGCTGAGAGAAATGAATTTGTTCCTCTCATAAAATACCTGACTAAAGGAACATTGCGTAATGGGAGTGGAGGAAATAAGCACCGTGACACTGCTAATTAGCACAAATGAAAATATTTAGCGGTTATTAAGCAGATATCGGTATGCAGGTCGGAAATAGGAGGCAAGAAAACCAGGCTGTCCCTCTATGTTCAATGTTAGAATGATGCAATCTACTGTTTCAAGTCATTGATAATAATAATAATAACACAGTCCTGTCATGTAAAGTCCTCAGAAAAAGTGGGAAGAGACAGATACTTATATATATTCTGATATTAAACGTTATTCAGTGTTTTTAAGAAAAAAATTATATAAAAAAATATTAAAATTATAGAGGTTAAGATAAACAAACTGAGGCTGCAGCTGCAGGCAGTTAATATTTAGAAATAATAATAATAATCTTTATTAATATATAGACAACACAGCTAAAAACAAATAAAATACAAGCAAATAATGCTGTATTTTATTGCGTAAGTAATAAAAAGTAAATAATGCTGAAAAAACTTTTTTTAAGATACAAAAGTCATAAAACAAGTATGGGAAATATTTAATTACAGTAAAAAAGTGACACTAAAAATGTAAATAAGTGTGGAAATTAATTAGAATTGAATTAGCAGTGTTTTGAGCTGTTTCATTAAAACTATAAATATAAGATTTATAATGAGAGTCAATGAAATTCTGGATTCTCAAGCTAAAGTTTGTTTTTTTCTTATTGTTAACAATCCCGGTGAGTTTCCTCCATTATTGCCCTTTAACACACCAATGAGTCACAACGTTGCACCAATTAAAATGTTCCCTCCACATAAGTAAAAATAAACACACACACACTGTCCCGCTGACACACAAAAACCAGGTGATGTAACAATCAGCCTTAAAAAATCTATATATTTGTGAGCTGTTTATGTTCTGACAGTAAAGAATATAAAATATCATCAATGGTAGAATTCATTTTGATTAATTTCCCACAATAAACTTCTTCAAATCAAGTAAAATCTCTTAAAAGTTCTCCTAAACAAGAATACAGTTAAAATGCGTCAATGTGACACGTTTTAGGCGTCACGGAGTTTAACTTTGACATCTCTTTGCTCTTGGTGACGACTGAAAGGTCCGGATGACCTGCTGAGAGGGTCAGGTCAGACATATAAAAAATTAACAAAACATTTTAAAAATCAGTTTCCTACATTTTGACAAATGTTTAGTGTACACTTTAAAACTTTAAATGAAATACACTGAAGGCGCTACATTTCACTCTCAGGGTTTTCCCGGCGTCCCAGAGAAATCAGGTAAATCACGCTAACAAAGAAATGCTAACGTCACACGATTACGAGTAATTATTTGAAGGTGACTAAACAGAGAGAACATAATGTTCTAGCCGCCCACATTATTATCTGCCAAGTACATCAAAAATAGATCGACTAGAGTACAATTCCTGTGGTTGGTTTTGTTGTGATAGTACATTGAGTACTTTTTGCAGCTTGCCAAGTGATCCAGTACAAACTAATTACAGGTCACGTTTCTTTAATAGCACAACCAGTTTGAATGGAACATTTCCGTGTTTCATAACTGTAATTTCATTGTTAGAATCCCGCTCGTCTGTTACTTCGCAAGCTGTTTTTCTGTGAATATGTCAAATATTTCATTGTTTTCTTTTAGTTAAACGAGATATATTTCGGGGCGAACTCAGACGTAAATAAATAAATGTGTTTAGTGTAATGCTAACATTTATTAGCATTAGACATAAAAGTCCCGCGACCCTGAATACAGGATAAGCGGTAGACAATGGATGGATGGATGGATGGATGGATGGATAGACGTAAAAGTACAGCCGAGGCCTGTGGGGAGGTTTTGCAGGTAGTTTTTGTTTATAAACCAGCATTATGGACAATTTGAAAATTTGACAAGACGAGAATGTGGTCGATCTGTCGTTAAATAGTCATTGTGTCGACAGATCGGCAGCCCCTGTGGACAAAAGCGGTAGTGTTTTTGAACCCTTTAGAAAACCTCTAATTTTTACTGCAGCAGGGTCTGACAATCTGACCCCACTCAGTCCTGGTTCTGGTTCTCCCAATGCCTCCAAGGGTCCTTGTTGGCCCCAGAGAAGCTCTTGGTCCTGGCCCCGAGGAGGATCTGGACCCGGACTCAGTCATCTGAGGTTTTTTGGTGAACCTGCATGATTTTTGCTGGGATCCGACCCTATGAGAAACATTAACAATAATTATAGAAATATCCGATCTTCTTGCCGATGGTCTGTTGAGACTTTTTCATCTCCAGTTAAAAGTCCCTCAAACTTAAGTACAACCGGCTAATTGTACATAGTTACTTTGCAGCGCTGTTTACTCAACAATACAGCAAAAGAACAGTGCGACCTAAATACTGTACCGACACGCCTCGCTGCTCGACTGCACCAATTATCAGACAATTATAACCGTTTGCTGGCAGCTGGCAGCAGGATATATATCTGTGAGCCGTCGCTTGCTTTTCGTACCCTGAAGATGAGCTGAACTGGCCTCGGGCCAATCATTATAATTATAGACTCTTTAAGGTAGTAATGTTCTTTGGTATTCTGTGGTTATGTCATTTAACTTTACCCCCTTGTAGTCACATAACACCACATTTCAGTGGATTACTTTTCAATCTAAGTTATTTTGCAGATTAAGATTAATGCTCAAAAAAAGATGAAATCAACAAATAAAATTTGGTATAATGTTGCAGGTTAAGTAGTTAATGCTCCAGTTTCACAGGCTTCAACATTAAAGTTGTTATTAACTGATAAATAGGGGACCGAGCCTTTGCGGCAGCTGCCCCGAGGCGGAATAGCTTGCCTTGGCATATTAGATCAGCCCAGACCCTAGAGGTTTTTAAGTCCCTATTGAAGACCCACCTGTTCTCCATGGCTTTTAATTCAGGCTGAGCATGACACCCGTCTACTGTATTTTATTTATATTTTTATTTATTTATTTTTATTATTCTCATTGTATTGTATTTGTTTTACTGAACTGTACAGCACTTTGGTCAACCATTGGTCGTGAAAAATGTGCTCTATAAATAAAGTTTGATTTGATTTGATTTGACGTTGTAATATTTTTGGTTGGTATGAGCTGATTTAAACAAGCTGCATGTTTTTGTTTTCCAGGAAGAAAAAGAGTGATTTTTTTTTTTTTTTTTACATTTACTGATAAATAGGTCAACAATATGACCAGGGATGGTCTAAACGTATAAAAAAATAAAAGTTTAAACCATTGATATAAATGAACTAGCTAGCGGCAGCCCTTCCTGTCTTGTAGTACCATTCGGACCTCCGGGGGCGATGGTGAGTCATGGTAGCGTCCAGTCTGTCCTCGTCTGACTCAAGTTTTTCCCACCAGTTTGGATTTAAGAAGTCAAGAAAACATTTTGTCTATTTGTATTTATAGATTTCTCTTAAAGTCACTGTTAGATAATTAATTATTAGCATATTTAAATGTGACTTTTCAGAAATAATTGTAATCTAGAAAACAATCATCTCAATTCATTAGTAATGGACTGTGAATGTTTCCTGGTGATTTACCCTGTTCACCTGTCGTGTCTGAAAATGTCTGGAATGTAACGATGCATATCTTTAAAGTTTGTTTTCTCAAAACAAGTTTTTTTTGTTGTTGTCTGAGCCAGAAAACTCCACTTACAGCATCACTTTCATATCTGTATTCTGAAGGTTTTTACAGAAGGGGATTCGTTCATATATCATTCCGCCCGGTTTCTATAATGTTTTATTACTAAAAACGTGGTGTGAATTGACAGAAATACAAAATGTTCTGCAGAAACCTTTGACTTTAATTTAATTTGGCTTAATCCGATGTTCGGGAAATGTCTGCAGATTTCTCGAAGAACATTTTTGATTAAAAATTATATGTAATTTGCATATTTAAACTTGTAATACAAAAAAACTTGCCTTAATGTTCGTAATCAACTGGGGAAGTTAAAGTGTTTCGTGGTGATATTCACCTGTCGTGTCTGAAAATGTCTGGATTTTTATCCCTTTTTCAAAACAAGTTGTTTTTTTCTCTTCCTCTGAGCCAGAAATCTCTACTTTCATCTAGCAAATTTTCCATTTCCATTCCAGCTCTGGAGGTTTCTACACAGACTGAATGATATACGTTGTTTTATTCTTAAAAACGTGGTGAAAATTGTCAGAAATCCAAAATGTTTTTTCTGCAAAATACCTTTGAGACTCCTATGTCAACAAACCTCGGCTTCATCCGATGTTCTGCAGATAAGAAAAGCAGAGGAAGATGTTTTTGACTGAGCTATCAGCTGATGTGATCTAGGACATGTTTTTCAAAGTGGGGAGGTCACCAGAGGTCACCAGGGGGGCTGAAGAACTTATTAATTATTAATAAAAAATAAGGAAAATCTATGAATAAGCTGTTTGATTTTTTACATTTGTCATCATAATGTACATGTATTTTTAAAAAAAAAGTGCCACAAGCCGATGCTATATGGGGGTCCCTGCATGACAATTTAGGAGCCCCTGATCCAGGATCAGACCACTTGAGTCTTATGTTTTTCAGTATAATCATGCTGTGATTTTTGTTTGCATATTTAAACAATGTTTTAAAAAAATGTCAACACAAAAATGAACTGTCTATGTTGTTTACTTGATTATTTTGGGTGAAAGCTGTGAGCTTCTTCCACTTCTAGAACTCCTCGAAGAGGAAAATGTACTTTTACTTCATCACATTTTTTTATTTTTTAATAACAGAATCATTTTCCATGCGCTGGCTTGTTGCACGTGTCCTGCTGCTTGTAAGCTGCTGTAACAGCGTGTGTGTGGTGGGAAGGAGGAGGGGGGGGGCTTTAAGGGGGAACAGCGCGCGGACAGCGTGACACCACCGCCGAAACATCAACCCGCCTCCGCGTTCACGTTGTGCTGTGCAACGTGACCGCCTTGTTACCATTCCTCTCCTGTGTCCACGAGGCGCTAAGCCCCGCCCCCTCCATTCGCTGTCCTGAAAGTGTGTCACTGGGTTAAAGTGAGCTCGAGCGGCCTGGGCGGGAGGGGCGTGGCCGACAAATAGGTCACATGGGCGAGCCCCACTACTGAGAACATTTAGTTCTCCTGACGAACGAACCGCAGGCACACTAGAGACGCGGACGCACTCGGAGACAGTCGGACCCGAAACACAAGCGGAACAGCCAGATATGATCTTTTTCTGCTGCTCGCGCTCAAACGTCAACTTTAGTCGCTGGTGATTTAATTGCTCGTCTTTTTTTGTTGTTGTTGCTGGTTTTCGCCGCGGAAAGACGTCGTGACAACTTGAAGTTTCCCCTTTTTGGAGATTTTATTTTAAAAAATCCCCTTTTCGTGGATCAAAGATGCCTGAGGACTTGGGAACAACCAAACCCGGTAAGAGGACAATCGGACACTCGGTGAAACAGGCTGTTGATGTTTTCATTCATCGCTCCGCAGCACAGACACCGACGGTTGTTAAAGGGTTCATTCTTAAAAATCTAGAGTTTTCTCCTGTTGTTGTTAGTCTAAGTATGTCTGCTGCTGCTGCAGGAGAAGAAACATCTGCAGCATCAAACTCATCACAGTGTTATAGATATGAAGTAAAGACACCCGGAGATTTTAAGAGTTTTTAAATGAATGATGTCCCGCCATTTAAACTGTTCTTTTCGTCGACTCCTGTCAAAGAACGTTACATGTTTTTACAAGTTGTTTTATTGCATCATACTGCGATAAAAGCTCCTTTTCTACCCCGGAAACCGTGTTCGGGGTTAGGAGTGCCTGTCTGCCGCTGCGGTGGAGCTTCGTTCCCTTCTTTGACACAACAACAGTCCCCCCCCCCCCCCCCCGCTCTTCCCCCTCCCTCTCTCCCCTGCTCGTGCTCACATGGACAGCGTAGCCTAGCCATGTGTCCTTGTGTACACGCTCTCCTAGAACACTCCTCTGATTGGTCGGCGGTCGCCCTTGCTCGTAATGCACGGGTCCAGTCAGAGCTCTCCTCTGATTGGTCGACTGTCGCCCTTTGCTCGCAGTGCACGCGTTCAGTCAGAGCTCTCCTCCGATTGGCCGAGGCGAGCCAGTGACGCGGTGGGCCCCCGCAGCAACGTTGCGTAAAGCAAAGAGGCTGTACACGGGCTTCGGGTCCCGCCAGCGCGAGACTGCACCGCGAGGTACACGTGAGACAGCTGACCTAGATTCTTGTGCCCCTCGCGCTTCGCTTTCACAGAAATCCATGACAGGTCCACGTGTGGGTGGGCCGCGAAACGGAACAGTCACGGTGGCGGTTAGGTAATCATCCACCGCGGCCTCCACCACTATCTATCTATTTATTTATGAATCTCTTTATGAGCGGAAGCTCACGGTGCATATTTGGTCTTTTAAAGGCAGCAGTTGTTTGTTAAATCATACTTTTGTTCGTGGAAAAATAAGCAATTTGAACATACAAAATAAACAATATTCAGGAATGGGTCAAAGTCACATCACATGTTAAAGGAGAATGTATGGTTTGGACTAAAGTCTTCTTATTTTCCATATTTTAAAGAGTGTATGCTGATGAATATTTGCCTCAAGGGCATAACATGTAAGAACATTGAGTCAAGGGCACTTGGGTAAGAGAACTAGAACAGTGTTAGATTAATGTAGAGTTAATTTAAATAGTGATTTCCTCTGAGTTGCTGTTTACTTTTTTAAAAAACGCCTCCTCAGCTTCGCCTGCAGGCCGGATTCCCCTCAAACTCCCATTCTGTAAGCAAACAGGCGCCAGAGCGTTTTTCAGGCCAAAGCCTGTCATTACATAAGAGGTGGATGTTTTTTCCCCCCTTCCTCCCTCCCTTTTGCATTCTTTTCCTTCCCTCCGCTGCTTCCGTGACCCCGTCAGGAACACACGCTCCCATAGCATACACATGTATGTTACGTAACCGTTATCCAATCAGCAGCGAGAAACGGCGGGGGGAGCTAAAGCGGGTCAACCTGGGCGCTGGATAAACTGGCTGGGAAGCTCACAGCATTCTGGTCGAGGCGTGTCAGACTCAGCATGTACTTGGTGTACAGCCAAGAGCTTGTTTACTTGGCACACACCACACATTTTTTTTTTTTTTTTTTTAATTGCTGCGGTTTTTATCTGTCGTTTTAATCGCAGAAACCTAACTGAACACATTCAGTATCTGGATGTGTTGGTTGATAGGGAGGGTTTTGATTTTAGGGGAATATATAAAAGCAACGTGACCCGCACACGCATACAGATAGCGAAAATGTGTGTCAGATTAATAAAAGGAAGTGATTAACCTGCTATAACATGTCGCCATCTCTTCACAGGAGGTGTCATCGCCTACATCTCCTCCGGATCCTCCAGTCCAGAGTCCTGCATGATGAGCACCAGCCCTGGCAGAGGCTACCTGTCGGCGGCGGCGGCGACCCGCCCGTCGCTGCCCAGTCGGGCCGTGGGCATGGTGGTGGACATCTCCCCGGCGGCCAAGCGCGGCAACGGCGCCGACAAGGCCGGACGTTCCTCCACGTCCGCCAAGAGCAGCATCACCAGTAAGTACAAATCACAATCAGTGGGCTTACCGAGGGGAAACAACATGCAGTTTATCTGATCTGGCTGCACACGAACCGCTGCTTATCTGTTTGTGTTTTTTTATGTGTGTTTCTGCAGAGATTAACGGCATGGTGCTGCTGTGCAAGGTGTGTGGCGACGTGGCGTCGGGCTTCCACTACGGCGTCCACGCCTGCGAGGGCTGCAAGGTGAGACCACTTCCTCCGTTTGATTTGCATCTGTGTTCACGACGCGTTCGCCCGACTAACTTTCTCCTCTTCGCTCATCAGGGCTTCTTCAGGAGAAGCATCCAGCAGAACATCCAGTACAAGAAGTGTCTGAAGATGGAGAACTGCACCATCATGAGGATCAACAGGAACCGCTGCCAGCAGTGTCGCTTCAAGAAGTGTCTGGCTGTCGGCATGTCCCGAGACGGTGAGTTCAGGCTCAAGTCAGCCGACGACGAGGATTCACTCTTCTTTGTCTGTGTTTGTTTGTTCATCATCATTCCAATCTAACGTGGAGTTTTATCTTAATTTGCAGCTGTTCGGTTCGGCCGCATCCCAAAGAGGGAGAAGCAGAGGATGCTGCTGGAGATGCAGAACGCCATGAACAACATGATGAGCAACAACAGCCAGCTGCACAGCATGCTGCACGGCCAGCAGAGCCCCATGCCGCCCATGGAGGCCAGCGACGCCAGCTCCTCCTCCTCTTCCTCGCCGTCCTGCTCCAACCCCTCCTCCCCGCAGTGCCCCCAGGACTCAGAGTCCGTGGTTTCCATGGACACCAACTCTAGCTCCGCCTCCTCGTGCTCATCGGACAGCGGCGAGGACGAGGCCGTCGTCACGGGGAGCAGCAGCCGGCAGCACCACCAGGACGCCTTCTCGTACAGTCAACAGAGGCAGGGCCAGGCCTCGCCCTCGTCGGGCACGGTCGCCGTGGAAACAAGGTGTGACAGCCGCATGGAGCAGCAGCAGCAGCAGCAGAACTGGAGCTGCTGGAACAACAGCGTGGCTGTGGGAGGTTACCAGCACGGTTCCTACAGTAACCAGCACGTCACCAACCCTGCGTACCGGGAGGAGAGGGGGGTTTACCACCAGCAGCAGCAGCAGCAGCAGCAGCTCAACAGCGCCCCTAGCTGTGAACAAGCAGAAGACAGCCAACGGCAGCACGTCTTTGCCTCACAAACTGCCCCTTGTGGTTATAACGGACCAAGCAGCTGCGTGAACAACAGAGCACACTTGGTGAGCAATTCATTCATATCCAGTCTTTAAGTTAATATCAACTACCCATGACTCAGCAGTCTGATTACCGAGGCCCCCGTCTGACCCCCCACTCTGCCTATTTCCCCCCCCCCCCAGGTGTGTCCCATGAACCAGTCGCCCTTCGTGGACCCCCGCAAGCCGAGCCAAGAGATCTGGGAGGAGTTCTCCATGAGCTTCACCCCCGCCGTGCGCGAGGTGGTCGACTTCGCCAAGAGAATCCCGGGCTTCCGCGACCTCCCCGAACACGACCAGGTCGGCCTGCTGAAGGCCGGGACCTTTGAGGTGAGAGACTGAACAAGCAAGAAAAAAAAAAACTTGTTTTGTGCTCACTTTGAAGTCAAACGCGGCGGGGCGTTAAAGTTCTGTCAGCTGTGTGCTGGATAATATTTGCTCTGATAACATTTGGGATGGAAATGAAAGAGACTGTTCAGATGTTTTGTGCGTCGTAAAACCAGTCTGACCTTCGGATTCCTCTCTCCTCCAGGTGCTGATGGTCCGATTCGCCTCCCTGTTCAACGTGGTGGAGCGCACCGTGACCTTCCTGAGCGGCAAACGCTACAGCCTCAACACGCTGCGCTCGCTGGGCGCCGGCGAGCTGCTCAACACCATGTGCGAGTTCAGCGAGAAGCTGGCGGCACTGCGGCTCAACTCGGACGAAATGAGCCTCTTCACGGCCGTGGTGCTTGTATCAGCCGGTAAGACCTGATGTCATAACTCTCAACGAATCAGAACGATTCATTCTACGTTAAAGGAGCCGTGTGATTAAACTCAAACTTTAACCTGTTTTTTTTTTCTTTCCTTCCGTGCCACAGATCGCTCAGGCATCCAGGACCTGAACTCAGTCGAGGCCCTGCAGGACAAACTGATCCGGGGTCTGCGTAACCTGGTGATGCAGAACCACGGCGAGGAGTCGGCCACCACCTTCACCAAGCTGCTGCTGAAGCTTCCCGAGCTGCGCTCGCTCAACAACATGCACTCGGAGGAGCTGCTCTCCTTCAAAGTGCACCCGTGAGGAGCTTCCCGAAGGGGGGGGGAAACCCGAACCAGATCGACACAACTCCGCCAGGAACCGGCCTCCCGTGCTCCACCAACTCAGTCGCCTGTTGTTTCTAGAATGTATTGAACAGTTCTATTTTTGTTAAACAAGAAGAGAAAAATACAAAAACGTACGTTTACAGGCGAGGCGGCGTGACGCTCGGCGAGCGTGCCAGAGATTCCCAGATCCGTGAAGTCCAAGGCGTTTTGTTTTTTCCGTGTATATTTTTAACGGCTTCATGAAACGATGCGAGTAGAAAACAAATTGGTCGACACAGAAGCCATTTAATTCCAAAGTGAGGAGCGGGCGAACGCCAGAGACGGCGTCTTGACTTACACACGCTTGTGTTTGGTCCAATGTTTTTATTTTTTTGACTGATGTCGGCGAGGAAAAAGAAGGCAAGCTAGCAGAAAAATGTATATCACAGAACGTGTGACGACCGCATGGCTGTACTTAATGCAAACAGTTTATGACTTGGATCTTCTCCCCTTTGCCTCCAGAAAGCATCAGTGTGTGTGTGTGTGTTGTTTTATTTTATTTATTTTATTTTTTTTACATGTTTATGTCAACCGCCTGGTGGTTTTCTGGGGGGAGTCGATGACGCCATTTTCAGCAACATTACATTTGCACGTTGTGGAGCAGAAAAACCAAGTTAACATGTAAGACGGAGTCACACGAGTGTTTTTGCTGTTTTCTGTTTATTTTTTTATTCTAAACTTTGTGTGCTTTCAGCATAGCACTGAACTTGATGTGTTTGTCATCCATTTTTGTTGAAATGAAATCTTGTTTCTTCGACTGGCAACACTGCCATGTGTAAATAACTCTATAAATATATCTATAAATATATAAATATCTGATGAACATAGAATATAAATATGATATAGTATGAATGAATAAATACAAGTGAAGAAAACTCTGTTCTTTGTGTTTTTATTGATATCCAAGTTGGGTTTTTAATATGACTCTTTGGAGGAGCAGCTGTTTTCCACCAGAGGGCGCTGTTTACTCAGCGTCACACAATGGAGCTGCACATGAAGTTGAAGCTCCTCTAACAACAACACGACTCCAAACTGCTGAAGTCTAGCAGAAATCCTTCACATCTCAATCAGTTTTACATCTCTGAACGCATATTGCATCATTTAGCCCACTTTGGTCCCATGGAAACGACAAACAATTAGATCGAGTGTAAAAATCAGTCCTACGTGCAAGATTGTGTTCGTTCCTCAACAGGATATGATATGAGGGATTTATTGAACAGAATCCTAAGTTAATCATCCGATGATTTGTGAGTTTTCTGCAGAGTGACTTTCTAAATGACCCGAGAGACTTCACAGCTTTACTCACAGTATTTTAATGAAGAGGTTCAGTCAGGCCCAGATGTTCTTACACACAGACCAATCAGATGTGAGTGTGGGAATTTAAAATATGTATCTATTTAACTTAGAAAGCGCCAAATCAAAGCTGAGAGGGACATTTAAGTCTGGATTCCAACCAGCTTGATGCAGAAGCACAGACTTCTAACCCAAACCAGAGACGTAAAAATGGATAAATCACCTTTAAAAACAGCTGCAGAGTCACAAACAGGTCCACAAGCGTGGTGTCACATTTCTGATGTTAAAAGCAAAAAGGAAGCCTCACTCATCAGATATTACTTCTGTTATCCATCAAACATCAGCAGGGATTTATTTTGGCTTGTGATTTTAACAAGAAGACCTCGTCTTTGTATTCAAACACTCTCTGAATTTAAATCGCCCACAAATATAAATGATCCGTGAGGAGAACCTGCAGCAGGACTTTCTCTGACTCACCTGTAACCCATCAGGCACAAAGTGGAAACACCTGCAGACCCGAGTCTCTCTGCATTCAACCTGCAAACAGGTGAATATTCACTGTGGAGACTCAAAACCTGTTGTGACTTTTAACATTTACAATAAAAGGTTAAATGTTAGTTTATTTAGGTCGGCGTGGATTCGTCGGTCTTTGTAGTCAAATCTCTTTTAATGCATCATTCAAATCTGAGAGACGTTAACGACGTCCACGTGATGGAAATGTGGCGACCAAAGAGGAAAATACTGGTAAAGTCTGATGTTTTTATATCATAAATGTGGTGGAAATTAAAGTGCGATTGACTATTAAAACAGGTAAGTTTAATATTTCAATTAAATCTGTTGGCTGGCTGTTTAGAAACTCAGATAAAAAAGACAAAAAAAAGGCAAGAACGTCTTATATTTAAATGACAGGAATCAAATGAATCTGCCTGATTTCTCTCTCTTTTTTGTAGATTCATCAGATTCTGCTCCTTTAAAAACTTCACATTGTACCTTTTTATTTAATCGTGTGTGATTCGTGTGATTGTTGTGATCCGTTTCAGGTAAATGTTTCTCTTGAAACTGATCCCTGAAAAGCAGTCGGACAAGTTGCAAACTTCAGATTATTTGCATTCAGGTTTTGTTTTTTTTTTGTTGTTTATTTTCTTCCAGACGATTCATTCAAATCAGAGCGATTCACATAATGTCAACATCCACTTGGTCCGATGAAGATGATGCAAATGTGGTAATAAAATAGTGATCGAAAACGTGTATCTGCAGTTCTGTGTCATAAATGTAGTTAATAAAGTTTTTTATTTGGCACTGATACCAGGTCAGTTGAAGCTACAAAAGGCTAGCTTAGCATAAAGACTGTAAGCGGGGGGGAGGGGGGGGGTTAAACTTTGGATGCAGCCAAGTTAGCATTTCGCACTGCCTGCAACAAGAATGCTAAGCCAAGCTACTTGGCCAATGCTTCACATACACACAAGTTGAGAAAATCCTCTACCAACACAACTTACTCATCAACACATCATCTTGTTTGTTTAGCCAGGCTATTGGAGCGCCCTGTTTACAGTCTTTATGCTAAGCTAAGCTAACTATCTACCAGCTGTTGCTTCACATACCGACATGTTGGCTACAGACCAGTTAAAAAAAACATGCCTACCAGCTCATATGAAGCACACTAATACACGCGTGATGTTGTTCATTTAGCCACACTAGCTATTTCCCACTGCTTACAGCCTTTATGCTAAGCTAAGCTAACTAGCTGCTAGCTTTGGCATCATATTTTGGAGTATATTTCCCAAATATTGAACTTCTCCTTTTAAACGCGGGGACAGAGACACTTTAAAATCAAATTTTAGTTCCATTCAGGCTCTTAAATACAATTTTCAAGATTAAAAAATGAGATTTTTTTTTACGATGTTGCATTTAATATCTTAAAGACTTTGAGGGAGATAATTAAGGTTTGCAGATGTACAGGTATGATTTTCAAAAGCACATGATCATAAATTATCATTTGTCTTTCTTTTTTGTTGTTATTTGCGTGTGTATGTACGTTGTATTAATTAACACGAAAATTAGATGATACATCTCAAGGGGTTTTTATCCTAAATAAGCATTTCAATATATGTTTTGATCAACGAGTGTAAGTTTAATTTTTATGAGTAACTCTTGTTCACATTGTGAGAAAGGAAAAAGGCTGAGTTTTTGTCAGTGAGGGAGTTTCAGTCAGAGTTAAAAGTCGTACATCAAACTGTCATGATTTGCATGAACGTATAAAAAGCCTCAAACAAACAACCGTAGTATTCAAACGCTGACGAGGTCGACGGGAGGAAGTTCAAGTCTGGTGAGTGGATATGAAAAAATATAGCTGTACCTTTACCAGCACACAATAATGCATCATTATTATAATCCTACTTTCACACATACTTTCTGTAGCTTAGTTTAAGTATATTTCGATGTTAAAACTTATGTACTTTTAGTTTTTTTCTTTTTATTTTTTTTAAATGCAGGAGTTTAACTTGTTGCTTCTTTGGCTTAACTAAAATGTGTATGAAATTAAAATGTCTTTAAACGTGTTTTTTCAGGCAGTTAATTAAAATAGAATGGATGGGATCTCGTTCCTGATACTTCTGCTCACAGGTGAGATGTCATTAAAGTGGTGATGTGTGTGATCTTGTTGTACAATGACAGTAAAGGCATTCTATTCTATTCTATTCTATTGTGCCTTCAGGTTCCTGCGGTTCCTTGCAGAACAACTATTACTTCATCAAAGACCAGAAGACCTGGGACGATGCACAAGACTTCTGCGTGAAGAATTACGACGGATTGGCCCAAATACACAACGTGGGAGACGTGAGCACCCTGATGAGCACGAAGACCAGCGTCCACATGGACAACAAGGCCTGGATCGGCCTCTTCGAGGGGCTGACGCCCTGGATCTGGACCGACGGGGAGCCGGCCTCCTATTTCAGCTGGTTATCCAACGAGGAGCAGGATGTGAATGGCCTGTGCGCAGTGATGGAGAACGACATACAGTGGCGGGTCATCTCCTGCGCAGCAGAGAGATTGTATGTGTGTCAACGTAGCTGTGAGTGTGTTTGACCTCCTGGTACTTCATTTATCTCACAGCTGAGGATTCAATTAAATAATATTTGTCTCCAGATACTTAGATAAGACAGAACTTTATTCATGAATGATGATCAGTGTGCATCCTAAAATAATAATAATATAGCAGATGTGCAATACTCGAATAACACGTGTGGCCTGCTACATTTTTTACAAGGTGTTTAATTTTCATATCATATATATATATATATATATATATATATATATATATATATATATATATATATATATATATGATGGCACTGATTTCCTGATAGTGTGACTGTACTACTATACTAACATTGGAGATAATTTCAAATACTTAACAGAAGTTTTAATAATGTTTTAATAAGCCGATTTATATCCAGTAACTAATCGGATATAGTGGAGTAAAAAAATAATAATACATAATTCCCCTCACATGCATTAAATGTGAGTAGAAAGTACAGATATGTGTTTTAACATGTAGGGAGGACAAGTTTGTAAAAACATTTTTTTTTTAAATACTCAAAGTACAGGGACCTGAAAAGAAAATCCTACTTTAAGTATTTGTAAATAGTTAAACCTGCGTTTAACACATTTTTTTCCACTTCTTCATTGTCTTGATCTCAACAGACCGGTCGTACTCTGTTGGTGAAAGTAGGATGACTTGGGATGCAGCCAAAAAACGCTGCATTGAACAGGGAATGGTTCTGGCCACAATCAAGAATGAACAAGATAATTATGCCGTCTCCAAAAAAGTTGACGGGAGGAAAGTGTGGATCGGCCTCCGCAGGTATGAACACTGGTTTTGGTCGGAATACGGAGAAAGGGCCAAGTTCGAGAACTGGCAAGAAGAACAACCTGACTACCAGACCGGTGGGGTTAGGTGTGCAGCAGTGTTGCTGATGAACGGGACCTGGACCCAAGAGTCCTGCAGCACCACGTACCCTTTCTTCTGCAACAAAAGTATGAACCACTCAAACATTCCTCCTCAGTATTATTACACCATCACACCAGAGACGACCCACTAACGAGCTCTGTCCTGATTGTGTGTCACCAAAGTAAATGGCACCAATTTTTCACAACCCACGTATCTTCCAAGCACTCCGACACTGCATTTTTTCAGATGGACAAAAAAAAAGGCGGCGACTAAAGCTGAGGTGCCTTAAACCTGCATTCTCTCTGCTGGCCACCGGGGGGAGACTCCTCTCTGGTTGTATAGAAGTCTATGAGAAAATGGTCCTACTTCTCTCTTGATGTATTATCTCAGTAAACATTGTAAACATGAGTTTATGGTCTCAATCTCTAGTTTCAAGTCTTCTTCAATCCAGCATGATGTTCATTTAGTACATTATGGTCCATTTAGAGTCCACCAGACCAGAAAGCAGGGGATGCTTTAGGGGGCGGGGCTTACCTCATGATTGATAGGTCGCTACACCAATGCTAGTTAGCTACTAAGATGACTTTAACACTTAGCTGTAAAGTTGACCTTGAATTATAGAAGCTAACCTAGCAGCTTCACACCAGAATCCACATGGATCCAGATCCACACATCGCTCCCAAATATGGTTACTTCCTGCCCTGGGTGTGTTCTCTAGTGTTGTTGTCTGAAACTTGTCTGCCTGTTTGTGACCCATGCAGTTCAAAAATCAAGGAAAACTGTGGTGAGGATGAAGATCCAAACCGAAGCGAACATGGAAGATCCGGCCTTGAGTGCAGACCTGCTGCGACAGGTTGTGTGTGTGTGTGTGTGTGTGTGTGTGTGTGTGTGTGTGTGTGTGTGTGTGTGTGAGTGAGAGAGATACTAATATCTCTCTCTTCTTCTGTAGTTGCATTCAGTCTTCGCTAATCAGGGTATGACTGACTTCAAACTGACCTGGAAGAAACCACCAGAGAAGCAGACAGAAGAGGACAAGAAGGAAAAAGGAGGGACAATTAACAGGTACACACACACACACACACACACACACACTCACACACCCCTAATAAATACCAATACCAAAACAATGCTTCCGTCTTTCCACTCAGATGCTTGTTGACGCTGTGACTGCAGGAAGATCCACCACAGAGAAGGTTTACTGTAGCTCAGTAACTCACTCTAAAATATATTAAATATTAAATACATTCATGTTTGTGTCCTTTTCAGTTAAAGACTGAAATCATGTTAATGTTTTACTTCACGTTTACTAGCTTTCAGACTGAATAAATCGGCTGATTTCCCTTTATGGATGAATTTCACTTTGATGGCTTTGTGTTTGACGCATCGCGTGTGATTTACTGTGAAATGGTGATTTAAAATCGATATATGAACTAGAAATATTCATTATTTTCCATTTGTGTGTTTGTGTCCTATAATGGTTTTGCACATGTCAAATATGTGGTTTTAGAATATTCTTATGATGATGAACATGCGAAGCCCTTCTAAATACCCAGGGGAAACCCCTAGGGATACCTGTGAACCCTGAGATTACATGTGAAACCAATGAGATTACCTGTAAAAACTATGAGATTACACATGAAACCCATGAGATTACCTGTGAACCCTGAGATTACATGTGAAACCAATGAGATTACATGTGAAACCAATGAGATTACAAGTGAAATCATTGAGATTACATGTGAAAACTATGAGATTACACATGAAACCCATGAGATTACCTGTAAAAACTATGAGATTACACATGAAACCCATGAGATTACCTGTGAACCCTGAGATTACATGTGAAACCAATGAGATTACATGTGAAAGCTATGAGATTACACATGAAACCTATGAGATTACCTGTGAAAACTATGAGATTACACATGAAACCTATGAGATTACCTGTGAAATACATACAAATCGACTGAAACAGATTAAATACACATACAACACACACACACACACACACACACACACACACACACACACACACACACACACACACACACACTCCTTACTTGACCTTCTCAGATGTCACTCCACCACACCTCGACATCAGAGGGTCAAACGAAGGCAAATGCGGCAGCAGAGACACTACAGATCTATTTACATTGAATTTTACTGGTTTGAATAAGAAATCCCTTCGAAGAGATTTGGTTGTTAATTTCCTTCTCCTCATTCTCCGTCTGTAAACAACAATCGAGAGTAATTATCGAGTATTTTATTTCTCATTAAAATAACTTGGTCATCTGTGTATCCAAGTTTTGTTTGTTTTTATCAACTTTGTGGAAGGAAGAATTTGGCAAAGACCTTTTTCCTGTTTTAATGTGACCATAAAGGACTGATTTTCCAAGTTTGGTGCGGAAGAACTGGTTCTTTTTTACACAGATTATCTCGCCATAATCACGGAAAGAAGACCACTCAATTTGCAGAGATCACAGCATTTATGCTGAACTTCTGTTTGCGTCATAACACCACAATGGTGTCTCCTTTTACACAAAAGCCAGAGGGAGCATGCCGGGTAACATCGGCGTCGGAGGTAGTGTAACGTATTAAATAAGCTTTGTTGCCTGAACGGAAGGATATTTCTGTGAGAAATAGCTCTCGTGTGCCAAAACAGCAACGTATCAACTTATGAAAGGATGACTTTGAAGTCATGCTTTGCATAGGAAAATGAAGTCGAGCACTATATTAGTGAAGGGGAGGGGAGATGTTGTCTTCCCTTGTATTTTTGGATGAACCACAAAGAGCACATATCTCAACATTATAACAACATCTGATGGCTGGATTTTAAACGTGTGAGTTTACTTTTATTTCTCCTGCTGCACTTTGACAAAAGACTGCCGGGGGATAATTATCTGTTTGTTTTAAGAGCAGGTAGAGGGTGAGTTTTAAAAGTTGCTCTCAGAGTTGCTTTTACATTGTTTATTTTGATAAAAGAATTGGGATCTCAAGTTGTATTTTATTAGAAAGAATCCAAATGTTTGTTGTTTTGTGATGATTTTCAGTTCAAAAAGTTGTTAAGAGGATGTAACTTTGCTTTATTTAGACAACTTATTGAAACACGGACGTCATTTTAGCAACATTTCATTGACTTCATTTCAACAAGTCCCAACTAAATATCCATCCATCCATCCATTTTCTTCCGCTTATCCGATACCGGGTCGCGGGGGCAGCTGCCTGAGCAGGGACGCCCAGACTTCCCTCTCCCCGGACACTTCCCCTAGCTCCTCCGGGAGGACCCCAAGGCGTTCCCAGGCCAGCCGGGTGACATAGTCACTCCAGCATGTCCTGGGTCTTCCTCGGGGTCTCCTCCCGGTGGGGCATGCCTGGAACACCTCCCGAGGGAGGAGTCCAGGGGGCATCCGATGCAGATGCCCGAGCCACCTCAACTGGCTCCTCTCGATGTGGAGGAGCAGCGGCTCTACTCCGAGCTCCCCCCGTGTGACGGAGCTCCTCACCCTATCTCTAAGGGAGCGCCCCGCCACCCTGCGGAGGAAGCTCATTTCGGCCGCTTGTATCCGGGATCTTATTCTTTCGGTCATGACCCAAAGTTCATGACCATAGGTGAGGGTAGGAACGTAGATTGACCGGTAAACCGAGAGCTTCGCCTTTCGGCTTAGCTCTCTCTTTACCACGACGGACCGATACAGCGACCGCATTACTGCAGCCGCTGCACCGATCCGCCTGTCAATCTCGCGTTCCATCCTTCCCTCACTCGTGAACAAGACCCCAAGATACTTAAACTCCTCCACTTGAGGCAGGAACTCCCCCCCGACCTGGAGGGAGCAAGCCACCTTTTTCCGGTCAAGAACCATGGCCTCGGATTTGGAGGTGCTAATCCTCATCCCGGCTGCTTCACACTCGGCTGCAAACCGCCCCAGGACATGCTGGAGGTCCTGGCTCGAAGGAGCCAACAAGACCACATCGTCCGCAAAAAGCAGGGATGAAATCCAGTGGCTACCGAACCAGATCCCCTCCGGCCCACGGCTGCGCCTAGAAATCCTGTCCATAAAAATAATGAACAGGACCGGTGACAAAGGGCAGCCCTGCCGGAGTCCAACATGCACCTGGAACAGGTCTGACTTACTGCCGGCAATGCGAACCAAGCTCCTGCTCCGGTCATAAAGGGACCGAACAGCCCTTAGCAGAGGGCCCCCGACCCCGTACTCCCGAAGTACCTCCCACAGAATGCCACGAGGGACACGGTCGAATGCCTTCTCCAAGTCCACAAAACACATGTGGACTGGTTGGGCAAACTCCCATGAACCCTCGAGCACCCTGCGGAGGGTATAGAGCTGGTCCAGTGTTCCACGGCCAGGACGAAAACCGCATTGTTCCTCCTGAATCCGAGGTTCGACTATCGGCCTAATTCTCTTCTCCAGCACCCTGGAATAGACTTTCCCGGGAGGCTGAGAAGGCAAAATCATGATTAGCAGGCAGCACGAAATATAGGAAAACGATCCAAGGAATACAAAGTATGTCATTAATATATCTCTTATATATATATCGGACGCCTTTACATACAACTTTTAAAAGTGAACAGGCGATTTTTCATTCTACGTGTTTTCCATCTTTCTCCCGTTAACATTGCAGTGTTCACACAGATATTTGAAAGTTTGTTGTTTTGTCCAATATTAATACTTTCTTCTTGTTTGCAGTGAAAATGGGGAGTTTGACTCTGATTCTCCTCTGCTTTGGTAAAGTCAAGTCACTTACATCATTTCATGGATGAAATCACATGTTGTGGTTTTCAGGCAGCTGAGAAGTGAAGCCAAATCTGTAGTGCCTTGAACTGTCATTCTCTCTGCTTGCCACCAGGGGGTGACTCCTCTCTGATTGTATAGAAGTCTATGAAAAAACGGTCCTACTTCTCTTGATGTATTATCTCGGTAAACATGAGTAAACAGAAAGTCCGGACCATTAAAAAAACGTGTTTTCATGCTGCAAATGAACCGAACCGTGGTACGAGGCAGGTGTGAAAGTGATGCCTATATGACTAAATACTAAACATGACCTCTCTCACGACCCACAGGTTTCAGCCTCAGCTCTAGCTCTCTCGTCCCACAGCGTACGTATCACTACGTCAACCGGAAACTGACCTGGGCCGACGCTCAGCAATACTGCAGAGTGCATTACACCGACTTGGCAACCTTCGAAAGCATGGATGATATAAGTCGGCTGCAACCTTCCTTCTCGTATTCCTGGGCATGGATCGGTTTGCATGATGACCCAAAGTCTTGGAAGGAAAGCATGGGCACTGACGCCAACTCCTGGCGATGGTCGGCGACCGGCGAAACAAGCAAAACTGGTTTCCACAACTGGGTTCCAGGGCAACCAAAAGGAGATCCAGGAAATGAAAACTGTGTGACGATGATGACTGGTGGGAAATGGGGT
The DNA here is from genome assembly GCA_029853015.1 of Chelidonichthys spinosus. NCBI lineage: Eukaryota > Metazoa > Chordata > Actinopteri > Perciformes > Triglidae > Chelidonichthys > Chelidonichthys spinosus. The sequence goes on along the minus strand of CM056834.1, from coordinate 4,274,593 downwards.
GAATGGTCATGTGAATCAAAAATGTTTCATTTTGTTTGTTACACTGGTAAGAAAAGATTTTGTTTATTAATAAAAAAATTAAAAAAATTAAAAATCAGACCAATCATTCATATTTATATATATATATATATATATATATATATTATAGAAATGATATTCCTTTATATATATATATATATATATATATATAATTTCTTAGAACCTAAAGTCCTAACTATGATAATTTGTGATACAGCAACATGATTAATTTTATGAATCACCAGCTTTGTTTTTGTCTATTGCAGTTACGGACCTGAATGAGAGAACATTTGTGGTGATCAGAATTGGGAAAACGTGGCCGGACGCCCGTAACTATTGCAGAGAACACCACACGGACTTAGCTATGATCGACAACAGTGACGATAACAACAAGGTCCATCTTGTAATCCATGCTGTATATCCGGGCAGCTATACAGTTTGGATCGGTCTGTACCGAGTGCGGTGGACTTGGTCCGACAAGTCGCAAAGCTCCTTCGTATACTGGCGGAGCGGCAGCCCGAATCACTACGGGGGTTTCCAGTTCTGCATCTCCGAGAACGTTCATCACGAATGGGATGATGCTAACTGTGATGTCCTCTACCCTTTCATCTGCCATAAAGGTGTTTGTTCAACAACAACAACAAAAATCAATATAATGATTAAATGATGATGATTTAATCAATCGGAACTCTTTATTTTGTGACCGCATGTTTATTGTACTGTTCAGTGTCAAAATTGAAGACCATGCTGCAGATGACAATCGAGACCGAGGCTGACCTAACAGCGCCGGCAACGAACACCCAGATCCTCCAGCAGGTAGGGCTCTTTTTTCTCTCTTGAAGATGTAACATATGATGACGTATCAGAGCCACTGTAAAAAGAAAAAAAAATGGAGCTGAGAGTTGGGCGCAATATTTGTGATTTTTTTATGATGCTAACAACCACCATCTATGCTAGCTAACTTTCCATGAATGTACCCTTTTTTCAAATGAATACATCACAACGTGTGACAATGCCTCATTAAGGTGCCACTTTATAGATATATATATATACCGATATAAACAAGTTGCTATGACAACAAGTGAAAGTTACCACTAGCATCTTAGCCAAACCCGCCCCGATCAATAAACACCCATAAGATGATAATTTGGCCTCATATGAATAAAACCAACAATAAGCATCAACATCATCACCCTAAGGACCTTAACGAGGCGTTGTAACACGTTGGGATGATTCATTAGAAACATACATGTACATTCATGGGACGTTAGCTAGCATAGATGCCGGTTGTTAGCATCGCAATAAACTCGCAAATGTGCCACTTTTTTTCTCTCTGAATATTGCTTCCCTCTCTCGGTTTTTGTAATACGCCAATATGACAGTGGATGAAGAAAGTTACTGAAAACTAGAGTTTACTCTTTGTTTCGTATTCCTCTTCAGCTGGATGCAGTGCTAACGAGTCGCGGATGGACCGACTTCAAGCTGCGATGGAAGATTCAGCCCAGAAAACAGGAGGAAGAGAACCACGCAGAACCTCACTGCAGTTTACCTCCATAATATAATTAGATCTGCAAAACATTTTTAAATATGATGATTTTTGACTCGTACTTGGTGGTATGACCATGTGAGCGATACAGTGCTGCAGCAATGACGTAGGAGGTTAGCGTGGCACCGGTTCGATGGATTCAAAAGCCAACAAATTTATGAAACCTACATTGTTCAGAAGAGTAATCTTAAGAGTAATCCTAAATTAAAACTCATCATTTTCAATGCACGAACACAATCGGTGAAAGTAAAAAGCTAATGTTAGTCACACGTATACACAACACGGCTGAAAAGGCAGACTAGTCGGCACAATGATGTTTTAATAGTCTCATTTAGCCATTTGTTAGCAACTGCCTTTTTAAACCGTTTTCTGTCTTTTTCATTGTAATGACTCCTGTACTTATATATCTATTGAATAAAATGTCTTACTTTATTTCAATTATCCCCAGCTTTGTTCATTATTTTGTATTATTTATTGTGTGTTTTAAACTATATAAAGATACTCTGCTTCAAATAATAATTTGTGTCTGATATGTGTTTTCCACAAAAAAAAAGTGACCTTACCTGTGTGTTGTTATAAGTCGTCTTTACATTCAATTATCGAACTAATATTAAGCAAACATTTGAAATTTCAGGAAAAAAAGAATAAACTAGGCTACCTGAAGAGTAGATTGTAGTAGTATTCTTGATCCACTAGTAAATATGGACAGAGGTATCCAGGAATTTGCTTAAAATATTCTTTCATGTCAGCTAGTGTTGCTACTCCAAGACAATAAATACATTAGGAAGACACCAACAGCAGAAAAAAGTCATGTGAGTTAATTGTTTGCTACATCAGAACTAATCCAGCAACTTTGGCGTTTCCATTTCCCTTTAAGCACATCACTTATTTTCTGACCAAAGGCCAATAAAACCGTTTTGGTGAATAGTTTGGTTGTCTCCTATTAAGGCCGCAAAGATTTAACTGAATAGCTGTTATTCATGTCAACTTATCCTGGTAGAAAATAATACGTTCAATGCATCTATATTTTATGTGAGAGGCTGATAAACAGAAGCAATACAAAAATGAAATGTAATATCTGTTTTTGATATTGTAAATACGTTTTTGATAATGTAAATATTTCATCCAAATATCAAAAGTATACAAAGATCAGAGGTAATCTGGTGAAATGGAGATATACAACTGTGTGTCATCTGCATATTGGTGGTATATTTGACATTATAGTGGTTGATAACAGTATCCAGATGAAGTATAGGGAAAATAAAACCAACTTCTTTGAGGAACTCTTTGTGCAACTCATACTTGATTATATTATTTAAAAAATGTTAAGCGAGACACATACTACGTGACAACCACGAGACTTGAATATCTTTGACTTGAATGACTGTTGGTCTGTTTATTTTATTTACAAAACGTTGAAGAAAGAAAATAATCAGCAGATTAACTGATAATTAAGCAAATCTATTGCATTAAAAGACACTTTTTTAAGCAAACTATGGTAAGGTATTACCTCATGGTCACATCATGGTCTGCACACAAAAGGTCACCTTTGCCAAGGTCATGCTTTGCATATGAAAATATTAGCAAGACATACCTTACAGTATGTATCAACGGGCATTTGACAATTTGGGATTCTTCTGTATGTTTGGAGGATTTATTGCAAAGACTTCTGATCTCAACAATCATTGTGAGTATGCCTTTATACTTCCAGGAAAATACAGCACCATTCCAAGTTTAAAATAAGGTCCGCAAGGCAGGAAATTATATCCTGATCCGAGATTAGCGTGTTCTTTCTTCTGTTAGGAGGTTGGAAAAAGTGATTACTTGTAATGCTTATCCAAAAAGTTAGTTACAAGTAAGTAACAAAAAGTTTCAATTTGAATCTTTGACATGTTTTACATCAGAAATTCCCTCTTTATTAACAACTGCTCATATTCATAACCTTTTTAGTATTCATTCATCTGTAAATAATGATTGTGTATGTTGAACCTGAATGGTTTTTAATCTATGGAATGTAATGTGTCAGACGGGTGCTCAATAATATAATTTTTTTTAAAAGCCTGTTTGTGATCAAATCATATTTATCCTAAACGTCACTTGGTTATGTGATATGACCTATTGATGCTTCTGTCAGTCGTATCACCTCGTATATCTCCACTGGACTGATTTAATGAACATTGACAGAAAATGGTTGGTAAAAAGAAATAGACTAAATTCAGTTTAGAAAGTGTCCATTTTAAGGGTAAATATGACACTAAACAAATGTAGTCAAGGTTGAGCCGACACTTCCGGATTGTCTTTTGACTTTCAAATCACAAAAAAAAAAAAAAAACGATGATTGGGCCATCAGCTTAAATTACAATTGCAAGTACACCACCAATATCTTTGTACGGAAAGATTGTTAAAGATTTTATTTTAGAAATGTTTTTTTTGAAACTGACTAGAGCAGCCTTTAATATACAAAGCTACATTTTTTTCAATAACCAGATCTATTTCTATACCTATGTTCTCTTTGTTTGCAGTTAAATCATAAATGGATCGTAACATGGTTCTGATTCTCCTCTTCTTTGGTAACCTCAGTCTTATTTACATCATTTTACAGATAAGTGCTTTCTTTTGGCGACTGTATATTTATGTATACCAGTCTACGCATATACACTATAATATATATATATATATATATATATATATATAATATATATATATATATATATATATATATATATTCACCTCTTATCATCTATTCCCAGGGTTTTGTGTCCCGTCGTCTCTGTTCCACGTCCATCGTCAGTTCCACTATGTCAACCAGCGAATGACATGGGGCGAGGCTCAGCGCTACTGCAGAGTGCAATACACAGACCTGGCGACCATTCGAAGCATGGAAGACATAAGCAAGTTGAACAGAACTACATTGGAACCTTTGGAGTTGGCATGGATCGGGCTCAGGGATAACCCAGACTTCTGGAAGGGAACCCTGCTTGGCGAAAATTCCTGGAGATGGTCGGCAACTGGTGAAGTGAGCGCAACCGGTTATGAAGCCTGGAGTAGCGGCGAACCAAATAATATGCCTTCAGAGTACTGCACGGTGACGACCAATGGAAAATGGAACGACGTGTCCTGTGATACTTTGAAATATTTTGTTTGTTATACTGGTAAGAAAATATGTAATTAACTGAAGGGGCATAATGTCAAAATGAGACAGTTTTAATGAAAAATAATTATATGTGTTTATATGTGTTTCAGTGTTTAAAAATTTGACGACATGATGAAGGTTTTGCGTAATGAAATGCATTTAGGCTCTTTATGCTCCACAAAACTCCACTTCGTGCATTTTTTCCCTCCTCCTAATCCAATAGCATAGTACTACAGCGTATTAGGGCCACTGTAGAAAAGAAAAAAAAACAGAGCCCGAAGAGGTGGGAAATATTCTGAGAAAAATTGCAAATTTGTGAATTTGTAAAGTGGCAAATTTGCCAGACTGTCCTCCGCGAGAAAACGACCACATAGGTCGTGTGTCAAGCACCGAATTATGACCATATGTTACGTTAGCGCGCCCTCTAGCGGTCAAGTAAATATCGACACTCCGGTGTCTCGACCTAAACCTCCCCCCCTACCCTATTTGCAAGTTTGTAATAGCCAATATAAACAAGTGTCTTGATTCCGCTGACACCAGATGTTTGCCGTGCTATGACAACAAGTGAAAGCTACTGCTAGCTTAACATTCATGGAAAGTTAGCTAGCATAAATGCCGGTTGTTAACAATGTAGTAAACTCGCAAATTTGCCACTTTATAAACTTCTACTCTACTTAAATCTTTTCCTTTGTCTCCCCAGGTGACCTAAAAAATGCTTTTTTTCAAATAATGTAATGAATTTGTTACACTGGCTGCACGTCTGTCTATTGCAGAAACTGAAACTGAGAAAACCTACGTGTTCATCTCATCTTTAAAAACGTGGGCCGACGCCCGCGACCACTGCAGAGAACACCACATTGACTTACCCATGATCGAGAACGAGGAAGACAACGCGAAGGTCCACGAGGCGAAACCAGGCTACACCGTCTGGATCGGTCTGTACCGACTGCCATGGACTTGGTCCGATAAAAGTAGCAGCTCATTCAGAAACTGGAGACACGGCGAGCCCAACTATCGCGGCTTCGCCCACAAAGACTGTACGGCCGAGAATGCGCTACACGAATGGATCGACGACGCCTGTTGGTTAGAGCGGCCGTTCATCTGCCATTATGGTGATTTTTTATTTTCTAATATATTCTCATTCACAGTGTCCTTTAGTTTTGGTTTGTGTGTTTTTTTTTCTTTTGATTGTTTTAAACAGAACAGAGAATTCCTTGACATTGGACCTGAGAAAATAAATAAATGAATCAAATTAAAAAGATGAACAAAAATGTACAAAAAACCCACATTTATAAAAAACAGAATAGATATAAAAAATAAATTATCATATGATAAAATGTGTTAAATATATGCACATACATACTTACAAATAAAAGTGATTGTTATTGGATTGTCCAGATCCAAAAGTGAAGATGACTCTGGTGAGGATGAAGATTGAGACCTACTCTGACATGACAGATCCGGCAACTAACACCCAGCTGCTCAAGCAGGTAACTCTTTTATGTTTATTATTATGTTGAGAAATTTTGATGTTGAAATGCGAAAAATAGAATTATAATATCAATCTGTCAACAATTATTATTTTAATGGCTTAGCATTGTAAACACACATCATTACAAAGTACTTTTATACTGGGCTGCAATACACATTATTATTGTTTTATAAGGAACACAGTTTTATTTTATATGTAATCAGTAGTCCCACCACCGGGTCTCTGTAGGCCTTGGCCTGAAAACGTTGAAGTCCTCTGATCTACAGAGTCTAAAATGGAAAAGAAAATAGAGGAAAAGGACTGTTTTTTTTTCTCTTCAGCTGACGGCAGCACTGACCAGTCGGGGATTTACTGACTTCAATCTGAGTTGGAGGATTCAGCCCAGAAAACAGGACAAACAGAAAGTCACAAAACCTGACTGCCTTCCACATGTTTAGAGGCTAAGTCCCGCCCCTTTCTGTGTTCCCTATGGGACATTCAAATTAAAATATGTATGATAGTTAATGGAGAAAACAAATACTTCATCCTGTTTGAGTTGTACCATGAAAAACACATTTTTTAAATATAATTTTTGCAAGTCAAGAATGTCATAGGTTTCATTTAGTTTTCCACGAAACCACTCATTGAGCTAGCCCTTTTGTTACTAGCTAGCTAACTTAGCTACGCTCCATGCACATGTAAGGTTGTAAGTTGTAATAATGACTACTTTTACTTAATGAGTACTTCTTCCACCGCGCATATAAATATATACAAAACATCAAGCAAATTTAAAACTAATTGGGGATTTGTTAGTTTAACATACAAATCAAATATAATATAAATGAAATTTGTCCTTTGGGAAAATAAATGTCTTCACCAAATTTTACGGCAATACATCCAATATTTTTTTTAGTATTTCTGCCTTGTCCAAAGTGACCGACCAATCGTAGCACCACACTGCTAGCGTGGCCAAAGCGTGTTAGTATTATGTAGTGTCTATTGAGTGTGAGTTGGTTTATTACAGCTAACGTACGGTTGATAATGCCAACCTGTCTGTTTTTTGTTTCATCTGTGCATTTTAACTAAACAAAGTCGTAGTAGTGGCATATTGATATGGGATTTGTTATTTCTTATTAAAGTCGATGTACTTCATTATGATCTGCTATTGTTAATCTTTATATTATGCAATTATATAATTGAGGAATTTTGACAAATTAAATTAAACCCCTCCGTGTAAGTTGTGATCCAAGCTTCTCCGTGGGGGGGCATTGGCTCAGGAGCTAGAGCGGGTTGGCTGGCATCAGCAAGATTGCCGGTTCGATCCCTGGCTCCTCCTAGCTGAGTGCCTGGTGTCCCTGAGCAAGACACCTCACCCTAATTGCTCCTGACGAGCTGGCTGTCGCCCTGCGTGGTTGACACCGCCGTCGGTGTGTGAATGTGTGTATGATTGGATGAATGTCAGTCATTATTGTAAAGCGCTTTGGATAAAAGGATTTAGCACTGTTTGTGCTGTTAGCACTGTTAGCTGCTAGCCATTGGCTTAGCCGTCTTCATGAGTAGAGCCATGTGGTGGCGATCCCTCGAAAGAAGATATTGAAAGTTCTTCTCAAACTAGTTATTTTTTTCTCATAAATAAACGGAGCCGGGGGTTGCAGATGTGCTACTTTAATACGATGCTAACAGCCTAGCTAACTTTCCATGAGTGTACGCATCTATGTTTCTAATGATGCTTATTGTTGCTTTTATTTATGAGGCCAAATTGTCATCTTGGGGGACGTTTATTGATCGGGGAGCGGTTGAGCTAAGATGTTCGTGGTAGCTTTTGCTTGTTGTCATAGCAACGGCAAACATCCGGTCAAGCAACGTGTTTACTTCCTCTGTGACCTCTAATAAAGTTACAAATTTGCATTTTTTTCCCTACAGTGGCCCTTATATGTCGTCATAGTTATAACTATTTGCATTTGTGTACAAATAACAATAGCAACAACTATAACTGTTTGATGTTTATAGTATATAATATACTTTTCCCTTTGAGACCTCTCAGGGATTTTCTTTAGAACTCAGATGATGGTAAAAGATGACACAACGTCGTAGTTATAATGGTGGGTGGACTGGCTTGTACCGAGCCACCACGGAGGAGGTCCGACAGGAGCAACAGCTCCGTCAGGATTGAACTGGTAAAGCGGACGGCCAAATCACCATGGCAACGAGTACTGTGTGGCTGAGAATTCACACCACCAGTGGAGTGATTATAGCTGCAACACTGAGTTTTCCTCCTGGTGCCACAGAGGTGAGAAAATATATAAATCTCATATTTACTTTATCGAGAAAAAGATCGGAGGAATTACGCCAGGAGAGCGACGACGTTGGTATAAAGACCAAAACGAGGTGGATGGGTCGAACAAAAGTAATAAATAAAAACTTTCAAATAAAAATCTAATATTGGCAACTCTTCATCAATCAGCAAGTGTTGGTCTTGATTCTCAGTTGTTTTATAAGCCAGATCCAATCCTTTTCTTTTAGAAAACATCAAAGAGGAATTTGACTCCCCTTTAAAACCTGTCCGGTCCGCGTCGTCTCACTGCTGTTTGTGTCACAGTGGACATAAAGAGATATATTGCACTAATAAATAACCCTCAATGGTGCCAGGCTCCAAGTGAAGGTTTACAACTGGTTGTAAAGAATCAAAAGGAGAAAAAAGGGTCTGTTAGGTAAGTCGGTCATTCTGTTGCTGCTGCTAACCATTTGGTGCGATGCCATATTTGGACAAAACGCAACAAAAACGAGGAGCAGATGAGACGGATTTTACAGCTTTAACGAACCCAAGATGTGGTTTAGTGTTTATGTGTTTTTTGTACATTTGTAGGACTGAACAAAAACCTGAATCATAACAGAGAAACTCTAAAAGTGAATTATAATTTTTATTTTACATTTAATGTTATATATTAAGTGTTTTATATTTGTTTATTTTTATATTTAAAAAAAATGTTAAATTCATTTTAAACCAGAATTTGTTACCATTCGTGGTCCTCGTTGGATGAATCCCGTCTGAATACCTATCGAGTGCCACCAGCAGATCAAAGTTTGCACTCTGACCCTTCAATCATAACTGATAAAACCACAAAAGACTTTTCCACATTGGGACGACTGTATATAATTCTTTAGGTAAATCAACTTCACATTACAAACATTTAAATAGAATAAATATTTACATCATTAAATACATCATAAGTTGTAAAATGCCCTCATAGCTACACACAGTTATTTTCATCTGGGAGGCGGAGCTAAAGGAAACACTAACGCTTTGATTTAGGGCCCCCATGGATGCAGAAGATTGCCTGAAGATCTGGGTTATTTTCATCTGAATTTTGAATTTTGAACAGCAACGATACCTCCAACATCTGCAACTCGTGCTTTTAATCCAACCGGAGTTTACTAATAGTTTAACTGTAGCTGCTTTCCAGAGTTTCTATGTCTGGTGACGTATTTCTGAGAGAAACAGGACAAATAGGCGTGATGTTAACGTTGGGAGGGATTTTATAAAATATTAACTCACCACTTCCTGCTCTGTGCCGCTGAAAGCTGCAGATGGATGGATGTCATGGTATCATCGGTTTCTTGCTTTTTTCCCTCCTATTAAAGGTTTTTTTTCCTTGTTTGATGGATTGTCCCGGGATCTAAAGCACTAAAGTTTTACAAGTTTACAATACAAAGTAATAGATTTCTCTTTTGGGCATGTTTTCGGGATATATATCGTTAACATTATAATATATATATAAACGGGGATGTGATCTAAGCGGGATAAAAGGCGTTAGCACGCTGACATCAGTAGAGCATTAGCCTCAGTACGACCTCAGAGAGTCGTCGTTTAATCAGAACGAATCAGCATATCCGAACCTTCCTGAGACCCCCAAAAAAATGACTGATGAATGGCTGAATGGATTCACTCCTACCACAGAATGAAAAAGATTTGAATGTTGAAAAGAGAGATCAAGATGGAGGTGGGGGGGGGGGGGGGGAGAACTGTGACCGATGCTAAATGGGACAGAGGGAAGAGGACGAGGAGCCGGGGGAGGACGGATGGAGGAGGAGGGAGGAGGAGGAGGGAGGTCCAGCAGCAGCAGCAGCAGCACTCTGCAGGAATGTTTCACATGCCTGTCCTCTGGATGACCTCGCCTCCCCGGAGTGTGGGAGATACTGGGAGTAATTAGCCTCCTTTAACATTGGATCTGTGCTGCCTCCACACCCGGCGGGTTAGCAGTGGCATTGAAGGAGATCACCTCTATTTAGACTTAACACAAAAATCTGGATTTCTCTATCGTTTTTTAGGTTTTCGCTCATTTCCAGCCGATGAATGCCGTTTTTAAATGTGGAACGGATCCCTCCCCGTCCCACCACCCATGTTGAAGCTGATCTACTTTATCTCTGAGTAGATTTAATTATGGCTCCTCTGAGCTGCAGATATTTCTCACTTAAAGTCAAGGATGGAGGACTTAAGTGGACGTGAATGAAGAGAAACGAAGCCTAAAAAGTATTGATTTTTGTGTAAAGGCGTTTCGATCACGAAATGCCAATGGGGGGGCATTACCGTTTTAACCTGCTTTGCTTTGATGTCCTTCATTTAAAACAGGAAAAATGTCCCTTTATGGCCAAACCATCAATCTGCAGCTAAAAGGCTGAATGCTCTCCAGCTTCATGATGCTAATACTGCACTTGTGTGAATTTTGGGAGGAGTACTTTCATATATGACGTAATTTAAATATCGTTTTGGGGATTTTTTATGATCTGGAGGCGACCTGATGTTTGTCGACCGCGTTCAGGTTTATTTATATTTCTGTGTAAATACATGGAAATGTGCGCCTTTGTATTCAATCATTTGATCTTGTTGTCTGCTTCGTAAACCACGTTATAATTGCTCATAAGTGCTCTTATAATTAACCTTAATTATTCTAATTATCAAACCACACACAAGATACGTTTGCTAACGGATTAAACCATGACTTCACAACACGAGACTAACGGTAAATTAAAAGTAGGCCTATAGGGTACTCATTACGTGGAATGGGCCAGTTTTTAGAACAATATAATATACTATAACTAGATAATTTGTTAAAGTTGGGGCTAATTTTAACTAGCGTAACCAATAATACAACATTAAATGTTTCTTTTTGTATTTTGTATTGATCTGAGACTGTCAGTGTTGTGTATTTATACACAAGGAAATACTCAAGAGTACCAGATCCTACAAAATGTACTGAAGTGCAGTACTTTTAGTCAAGTACTTAGCTACATTCCAACACTGATTACACACACACACACACACTCCCAACAATCCCGGGTCCACTCCCGAGCTGCATTATGGGTAATGTAGTCTGCACATTTCGACCGGGCAGTATTTACGTGGAATTCTTTTTTCTTTTTAAAGAGAAATATCTCTGTGATTAATGAAATGTTTTTTAAAAAAGTAAAAACAAAAATGTCTTTGTACATTTAGGAGTTTTTTTTTTTTCTACTTTGAGGGAACTTTAACTTTAACGCTACTTCTTCTTCTCTGAACGAGTGCCAGTGACGTCACGCGGCGGGCTGGGTCATATGGAGGTCAGGAGCGGAGGAGGAGGAGGAGGTTCACGGGGAGTTCACGCGCATACATTAGGTAACGCCATCGCTCGCGCGCGCTCTCTGACATAACGCGCATGGAGCAGGTTGAGTTGAGACATTAGTCAATAAAGCGGCGGCGATAAGAGGAGAAGAAGAAGAAGAAGAAGAAGAAGAAGAAGAAGAAGAAGAAGAAGAAGAAGAAGAAGAAGAAGAAGAAGAAGAAGAAGAAGAAGAAGAAGAGAAGAAGAAGAAGAAGAAGAAGAAGAAGAAGAAGAAGAAAGAAGAAGAAGAGAGAAGAAGAGAAGAAGAAGAAGAAGAAGAAGAAGAAGAAGAAGAAGAAGAAGAAGAAGAAGAAGAAGAAGAAGAAGAAGAAGAAGAAGAAGAAGAAGAAGAAGAAGAAGAAGAAGAAGACTAACTTTGTTATGCAAAGCAGCCGGTTGCAACATGCAAACGCTTTGTGAGCGTCGGTGGGAAGCGTAGAGTCTCACACGGTCCCCTGAACGCAACACGGGGGCATGTTCCCCCGTTAAAACACCCCGGTTTTTTTATTTGCGTAAAAAAAAAGCAACAAAACAGCCGTGCTGGTGGAGGGATCGCACATGCGGACAACAACAAACATTCTCCACACGGACGACGCCGAGACCGGATCCACATCATCATGTTCGACTACCTGGAATTTCAAGCCTTCGGTCCCGGAGAGATCATGGACTTGTACGCCTCCACGTCAAGCCCCGCGTGCACGCTGCAAGACCAGGACCAGGACCGGGACTTGGCAGCCTTCTTCCCCGAGCTGATCGAGGCGGACTGGCAGCAGCACCGGTGCTCTCAATGTAGGTGCAAAAAGTGATTTTTATAATAATAATAAAAAAAAAAGTCAAATTACGTACAAGTGTAGTTTTCTGGAGAGAAATCAGCAAAACTAGAACTCTGTGCTCGACATCCTCCATGTTTAGACCCTCAACATACTTATAATATCACATTAAAGTAGAGATAAAAAGGCTTTAACCTGCAGGCCAACAGTGTGTGGCCATGCATTCATGAAGTGGTTTCCAGGTGATGTGAGTGACTGTAGTTTTGGTGTTTACCTGTACAGGTGTCATTCAGCTCCAGTATAACTGTTGCGCAAAGCAGGAACCGATGCAAATCTATATTAACAATAAGGTGCACATCATAATCATGCAATACAAATATATAAGCAGGGGGAACAGTATGGATCCTAAAATATGAACAGGTCCATTTGGAGTAACATTTAAAAACATTATGGTTTTCTATGGATCAATCAGTGACTCAAAGTTATTTTGTGTAATGTTTTGTAGATGATGTACAAACAACAAGTTGAGACCAACAAATAAAAGTGATGGAAATGAATTAACAAAAAAAAATAAAATAGAATAAAAAAATGACCCTGAATCGGAAACAGATTTATTACCAAGAAGGATTTTACACCAAAGAGGAAATTGTCTTGGTGAATCAAATGCAAAAACATTAAAGTCAGTGAACAAACAGCGACTATAATATATACAATATAAACAAACAGACATAAAGTGTGGGGTGATTGATAAATAAAGACGGACATGAAACGGATGAAAGGAAAACTTATAATAAACTCTAAGAGAGCCTAAAAAAACAAGTAAATTATATTAAATCCACACAAAAACAGTGTGAGGAGTTTAAAGTGGCGGGTTATTATTTCAAGGCCTCATAATTATATCTGTCCATATCCTATATCTATACAACAGTTGATAATCATAATTCAGCTGCTTTGATTTTACTTTTTTCCCCTCTAATCGAGTGTGCAGGAATTTTAATTGAAGCTTCATATAAAATAAACAGCTTTAATGTAGTGTTTTATTAACTTTAACTGACTTGGGCCCAGACATGGAACAAGTGACAATAGAGTAAAACACAGCAGTAATAATATGAAACGTGTCGTCAGAGGAGTAACTGTTGACACGCTGTCCGTCGACAAACACTTAAAACTGTGTGTTTATTGTTTTCTTCGCCGTTCGTGAAGTAAACGTGAACCTCGTGATGCGTTTCGTTTCCCAGTTTCCTCCCACAGGAGCTTTGTTTTGAACCGGCGGTGTGGTGGTCTGGGATTTTGGGACTGGGGGGGGGGGGCAGTTCGGGGTCACAGTGGGGTCACGGCGGGTTCACGGCGGGTTCACCGGACGGTCAACGCTGCCAGCGGTGGAAGAAAGTTCTCACTTCCTTTTAACTTTGAGTAGAAGTACGACGACGTGAGAAGGATCTTTACAAGACCACAATTATTTTATGTTATTATCTCTGACATGAACATTGTTTGATTTATTGAAGAACCAGAAAGAGATAGAAGCTGGTTTTTCCAACAATTATATGTTTTTAATGTTAACACTACGTCTGAATGTCTTGCTAAAAAAGTTCCGCGTTTTGACGAACCTTAAATGCTGCAGTGAGCATGCCAGGCCAATAGGTGGCGGTGAAGCTCCCCGATAGATTGTCTAATCAATAATTACATCTCCGCTGATCACACTGACGCGCAGAAAATCAACACTATGTCGGAGGATCGTTAATAAATGTTAGCAAAGTCGTTAAAGTCATCGTCTTAGCATAGCTATCTGACTGCAAAACGGAACACGCGTTGGGGACCGGGTTTTAGCTAGTTTGCACGGGGACGCCGGAGTTGCGTAGTCAAAAGATTTCACTCTGGAACCCGATCTCAAAAGTGTTCATTTGCAAATACTTTGTGAGGACTGAAAAACTGATTGATTCAAGAAGAAAAAAAAAATAATAAAAACAAACCAGTAACAATGTAAGTACATAAAGAGGGCTTTTCAACGATCAACCGTTGATCAAAAAAGGTACCCTCAAAAATAACGAGCTTCTACGTTTGCACCTTCAGGATCCAAAAAATTTCAAATGTATTTTCTTGACTTCCCCCTAATTGGAACAAGGGGGGGGGGGCTTTCTCTCCTCGCTCGCCCCCCCCACACACACACACACGTTCTGCTCGTTCTCCCTCCCTCTCATCAGTCAGCTGGGCTCGTGGCATGCTCCTGCATTGTTTGGTGTTGGCGGAGTGCTGCTTGTCCCCGGCTGACCCAGGTTCACTCGGAGGCCACGGGTTCAAGGGGATGCAGATGAGCAATTTTTCTCTCTTTTTTTTTCTTCCCCCCTTTTGAATTAAAAAAATACGGATTTTCTTGGTTTCCTGTCAGCGATGGCGGCGCTGCGGTTAGAAAGCCGGCGGGGAGGCTGAGCGGGCGGTTGTTCACGTTGGAGGGCGGGCCGTGGAGGAGTCATACATTCAGCTGGAGAGAAAAACGGGGTTAAAAGCTTTTCCTACAAAAGGTGCAGCTGTGTGTATATTATAGAGTTCTACATTCAATACGTTTCAAAGAACCAGTATTTGACTGATGAGTTCAGCTTTCTGTGGACGGGGGGGGGGGGCTGATGAAAAATACAGAATACAAAAGATTGTTTTTCACCACAAAAAAAAGGTGTGTCTTATATGTGACGCAATACACATATTTGTTTCTTATCAAAAGGTAAAGTTATTCCATTGGGCTTCGGTGCCATTTTAAGCACATTTGAGAGATTATCAGGATCATATCGGGAATTGTATTCATTTTTGCCAAGATATCATATCGTCCCATGTCAACATTCTCCTATTCATCAGTCAGTTTGAGTTTCTCAGTTCCTGAAGTTCATGTGCAAATATTTATCCCCACATTTTTAATATATGTGAATAAATGTTGCTGTTTTTGGAGTCTGATAAAGGCCAGACGGCATCTTCCAGTTCTGAGCCGAAGCCGAAGTGCCTTAAACTGTCATTCTCTCTGCTGGCCACCAGGGGGCGACTCCTCTCTGGTTGTATAGAAGTCTATGAGAAAGTGGTCCTACTTCTCTCTTGATGTATTATCTCAGTAAACATTGTAAACATGAGTTTATGGTCTCAATCTCTAGTTTCAAGTCTTCTTCAATCCAGCATGATGTTCATTTAGTACATTATGGTCCATTTAGAGTCCACCAGACCGGAAAGCAGGGGATGCTTTAGGGGGCGGGGCTTACCTGCTGATTGACTGGTGGTTACCACCGTGTTTTGCTTGTTTTCTTCTCAGTACTTTAACGCTTTTACAGTGTGCCATCAACGGCCTTCAAAAAAAGAGCCTTCAATCACATTTAAAACCATGTGTTTATTATCCAACCGTTTAGTGAAGTTTATATATATATATATATATATATATATATATATATATATATATATATATATATATATATATATATATATATATATATAGGCGGTAAATTTTGAGTTAGAATTGTTTTTCCCACATGAATGAAAAATGTAATTTTGAATCAAAGGTGACAGCCTACAAGATAAAATACAAAACAGTTAAAAAAACATTTCAATATATAATAATAATCATAATAATAATAATAATCTCACACAGCGCAAGAATACTAATTCAAATTGCTTGTTTTATTCACCAAAACCCAAAGATATTCATTTTATTTTCATACTTTTATGCTGCTGTTGTGAAATCAGAAGAATAATCTTTGACATTCTGTATGTTGCAGTTTGTTTCTAACCGTTGTGTGTTTTTGCAGCCGTTGAAAGCCAGAGCTCCAGCTCCAGCTCAGACGACCTGTTCGCCAGCCCCGCCTCCCCGCCGCCGCCTCCTCGCACCTACAAGCCCTGCTTCGTGTGTCAGGACAAGTCCTCGGGCTACCACTACGGCGTCAGCGCCTGCGAGGGCTGCAAGGTACCGTCCACTCCCAACGCCCCACATTAGTCCAGAGTCCAGACTATGTGGTGAAACCAGAGACTGTCTCTTCCCCTAGTGGTCTAGATAGTAGCTCACATTAGTCCAGAGACCAGACCAGACTATATGGAGAAACCAGAGACTGTCTGTGGTCCAAACAACAAGGTCTCTGCAGTATTTATGTCTCAATGACCTTATTTGGAGTGTTGATGGAGCAGCTACAATGTTAGCGTAGCCTAGCACCCATCAACCAGACTCCATTCAGAAAACAAGCATTTTAAAAGTAGTTATCTTGTGGTCTTGCAGACAGACCTAACAAAGCATGACTCAGCACTTTTTACTGATCACCATCATTATGGATTTATTTCAGCATCCTTTTCATCTGGTTTTTGATATTGAATCACAGATCAATACTTTATTTTGGGTTCCTCCAGCTTCATGATATTGATATTTAAATACACTTTCAATAAACTATTAGAGAAACGTAGCACTAACCTTACCATAATGACCTTACCTCACTATAAAAGTGAATTTACCCATTTACTTTGTCAACGTGGTTCCTGTTTGGGTCTTGAACTTTGACTTGAACTCTGAATGTGGTCTCTCTACCCCCCATGTTGCCCCTGCAGGGCTTCTTCCGCCGCAGCGTGCAGAAGAACATGGTGTACACCTGCCACCGCGACAGAAACTGCATCATCAACAAGATCACCAGGAACCGTTGTCAGTACTGTCGCCTGCAGAGGTGCTTCGCCGTGGGAATGTCCAAGGAGTGTAAGTGTTCGATCCTCGCTGACTCAGCAGAATTCGCCACAAACGACTTCCTGTTACATCACGATAAAGTGGAAATCACGGAGAAAGCTGGGCTCAGAATATCGAGTCAGGCTCCCTCTGTGTGCGTTGTAACCGTTGCGTTGATCGTGCACCGTTGGCTGCTAGCTGTCGTCCTGTTGAGAGCCTGTAGAGTCAATCTCTCCAACACAGATACACTGTCTGGAATTTAGCACCTTTAACTTTATAAAGGCACATTTTTTTTGTTTCAGCTTTAAGTGTCCGCTCCATACCATCCAAGTGCGTACTCCCCCCGCCAACCGCTCACCGCCAAGTTTCATAGTTTCTGAAATCTGTCTAAACAAATAAAATAAGCTAGAGGATGCAGATATTATATCCCTGATGAAGCTGAACTGTGAGCTACAACTCAGTGAGGAGAGCTAGTTAATGCTAACAGATAGCAGAAGATGCCATTGATTTTACATCATGTTGGGTCTGGGAGACCAGACCAGACTATGTGGAGAAACCAGGGACTGTCTGTGGTCCCCCAGAGGTCTAGAAGTTCCCATTAGTCCAGAGACCAGACCAGACTATGTGGAGAAACCAGGGACTGTCTGTGGTCCCCCAGAGGTCTAGAAGCTCCCATTAGTCCAGAGACCAGACCAGACTATGTAGAGAAACCAGGGACTGTCTGTGGTCCCCCAGAGGTCTAGAAGCTCCCATTAGTCCAGAGACCAGACCAGACTATGTGGAGAAACCAGAGACTGTCTGTGGTCCCCCAGAGGTCTAGATAATAGCTCCAATCAGTCCAGAGACCAGACCAGACTATGTGGAGAAACCAGAGACTGTCTGTGGTCCCCCAGAGGTCTAGATAGTAGCTCACATTAGTCCTGAGACCAGAACAGACTATGTGGAGAAACCAGAGACTGTCTGTGGTCCCCCAGAGGTCTAGATAGTAGATCACATTAGTCCTGAGACCAGACCAGACCATGTGGAGAAACCAGAGACTGTCTGTGGTCCAAACAACAAGGTCTCTGCTGTGTTTATGTCTAGATGACCTTATTTGGAGTGTTGATGGAGCAGCTACAATGTTAGCGTAGCCTAGCACCCATCAACCTGACTCCATTCAGAAAACAAGTATTTTAATAGTTATCTGGTGGTCTTGCAGACAGACCTTACAAAGCATGACTCAGCACTTTTTACTGATCACCATCATTAATGATATTAAATCACAGATAAAAGATTTATTCTGGGTTCCTCCAGCTGTGGTGAACCAGCCCAAACAGTAAAGGAAATGTTCTTACGCCTAAAGAAATAGTTCCTTACTAACTGGAATTTGAGCTAGAAGGAGGATTTTAATGACAAGGTGAGTTTTAATGAACCTGGACAAACATTTTCAGATAAATTCTGTAATGTTAATTGAATCTGGATAAAACGTGAACAGATAAAGCAACTTGTGTTTGACATGGTGGAGGTTTATGTAAACAAGGTGGTCGATGTTGTTCTGATCCCTTTTTTTCATGAATAACCTTGCAATGTGTAATTCCTGGTGAACTCGACCTAGATAGTGGCGTGCGTTATGTACAGGAGGGCCGCGGTGGCCGATCCGCCCCTCCACATGTTCTCATTGTTGCCGTTCGGTACTCAGAAACACGCGTGTTACGTAAAGGCATCACATGGCGCAGACAGGCGGATGGTATGTAACCGCGTGTAACACGAGCTCACTTTGGGAGTGTTTACACAATGACGTGTGGATGTAGGGCACCCAGAGATGGGGAAGAGCTGGCAGTGTTGCATAATCGTGTGTGTGTGTGTGTGTGTGTGTGTGTGTGTGTGTGTGTGTGTGTGTGTGTGTGTGTGTGTGTGTGTGTGTGTGTGTGTGTGTGTGTGTGTGTGTGTGTGTGTGTGTGTGTGTGTGTGTGTGTCAGTGGGCCGCAGTGAAACGTGGTGACACCGTTTTTTTTTTACCGATTATAAAAGACTAACCTGCTTCGGCTGCTTCTCGTGGAGCGGAGGTTAATCCACGCAGCTTAACGCCATCAGATTACAGCGCAAACTATTTTCCCCCGAGAAAAAGAGAAGAGTCTCGCTGCTATTCATCATTTTATTTTGAGGCTTTTTTTTATGAAATACTGTTGAAATTCCATTCACATCCGTTGTATTGCTGATGGTAATTTACAGGCTCCCTGGCTGCTGAGGTGTGTGTACTTTAGTGTGTACTTTAGTGTGTACTTCCTGTAGTCTGCAGGCTCCGTTAGGAAAAGCAATTAAATACAACTTGTGTAAACTTGTTGTAAAAGAGAGTCAAAGGTAATTGAATTGTCGTCACTTTTAATGGACGAGAATATAAACCATAATGACTGCGACTCATTGTGAGGATAAAAGCTTTTTTCTTTTTTTTTAATGTGTGGAAACTATCTGAGCTTCAGGCCTCTGAATGGGTTTGTGTTTGAGGACGAGTCAGTACAAGACGTTCCCCTTTTTAAGAGAGACCTCATCATGGTGGACTGAGGACATAAACTGTTAATAAATATACACAGTACATCCCACGCATGGGGGGGTTTAGGACATGTTGGGCCCCGGGCCAAAGACGGCAGCAACGCCCACATTGTTTCCACCTTGTGAGTCATCGAGGATGACACTGACAGTAGCAGCTCGGCGTTTCGGCCAGATGTTTCTTAAAATGTCGCTTAAGTCACGACTGTACGCCGATTTATCGTTCAAAGACGATGATTCTTCCACTCAAATAAAATAAAACAATTAGTTCTATAATAACTATGTTTCTATAAATGACTTCAGCTCATTTCTATGTTAAACAGTTTATTGTGTTTCCTTCCTTGTTCATCATGTAAACCGTCTGATTGTGAATGACGAGAGGTTTGAGTTCATTGTTGACCGACATCAAAGGAAATTAATTCACTTTTTATGAAAGGAGGGAAACACACCGAGGCCTCGTTACATTGCTTCTGGTCACTGTGTGGTCGTTTGTGTCTCTTTGTGGTCGTTTTGTGTCTCTTTGTGGTCGTTTGTGTCTCTTTGTGGTCGTTTCGTGTCTCTTTGTGGTCGTTTTGTGTCTCTTTGTGGTCGTTTGTGTCTCTTTGTGGTCGTTTTGTGTCTCTTTGTAGTCATTTTGTGTCTCTTTGTGGTCGTTTCGTGTCTCTTTGTGGTCGTTTTGTGTCTCTTTGTGGTCGTTTGTGTCTCTTTGTGGTCGTTTTGTGTCTCTTTGTGGTCGTTTGTGTCTCTTTGTGGTCGTTTCGTGTCTCTTTGTGGTCATTTTGTGTCTCTTTGTGGTCGTTTGTGTCTCTTTGTGGTCGTTTTGTGTCTCTTTGTAGTCATTTTGTGTCTCTTTGTGGTCGTTTCGTGTCTCTTTGTGGTCGTTTGTGTCTCTTTGTGGTCGTTTGTGTCTCTTTGTGCTCGTTTTGTGTCTCTTTGTGGTCTTTTTGTGTCTCTTTGTGGTTGTTTTGTGTCTCCTGGTGGTCATTTTGTGTCTCCTGGTGGTCGTTTTGTGTCTCTTTGTGGTCATTTTGTGTCTCTTTTAGGTCGTTTTGTTTCTCTTTTAGGTCGTTTTGTCTCTTTGTGGTTGTTTCGTCTCTCTCTGTGGTCAATTTGTGTCTATTTGTGGTCATTTTGTGTCTCTTTTAGGTCGTTTTGTTTCTCTTTTAGGTCGTTTTGTCTCTTTGTGGTTGTTTCGTCTCTCTCTGTGGTCAATTTGTGTCTCTTTGTGGTCGTTTTGTCTCTTTTAGTGGCATTTTGTCGGGAAAGGTAAAGATCCCTGACATTTCTGGCCCCTCGGCCTGTGTCAGTAATCCATCTATGTAGGATAGATGGATTACTACTACTACTACAGTATATACACTATTTACAGTATCTACAGTATGAATATATTTATATACCGGTACATGTGTTTTGCAAAATGTACTGAATGTCGTTGCTTCTCCAGAACTTCAAGTTGATGCTCAATAGGATTCTTGTCGTTTTCACTCCAAACAAAAGACATGTATCTGGTATTTTATTTTCACAATCAAAGATTAATCAGTCTTGAAAAGAGTTGTGAAGCTCATTCATGTCGGCGTGAAAACACACTTCAGACAGAATTAAGTCAAAAAGCCCAAAGTTTGAAATCAGGTGTCCTCTTTTAGTGGTTTATTCTGGAAGCGTGTGGTAACGCTGACCGTCTTCTCCCTCAGCAGTGAGAAACGACCGGAACAGCAGGAAGGGGAAGAAGCAGGCGGTGAAGATGACCATCATGGAGACGTACGAGCTGACGGCCGAGCTCGGTCTGATCGTGGAGAAGATCTGCAGAGCTCACCGAGAAACCTTCCCGTCGCTCTGCCAGCTGGGAAAATACACCACAGTGAGTCACAGCACGGTGCCGACCAGCAGATTAATAATATAAGGATAATCCACAGATCAAATCTATCCTCTCGGTCCAGACGTTTTATGGAGAGTAGATGAAGGATTAGATTAAAACCATTGTTTTCATGGTGGGTTTTAAACTGAACGTGAAATATACAAGACATTTGCTAAATTATCCAAAAACGTATCATTCTTTAAACATCACTACGTCTCTTTTCAGACCAAATGACAATCGGCCATTTTCTCCAAATTGCATTTTTTTTATTTTATTTTGCAGCTGTTTCGATCTCGATCTCGGCCTTGTTGTTAATCTGACATGTGACTCAGAGGAAACCTGTAAACAGTATCGACCCAGTATTGCTTATGATGCGTCGCATACATTCGTCATATACTGTAACAGTATATTTATGTCAATCAGGTCCTCGGCTTTAAGATGATGTCACTTCTATGTGGCGTCTACTGTCGACCTGCTTTCTCACCAAAGCTACGTAAACGGCTCCATCATTTCTGTTTAGAAGCAAATCTACATAAATAGCAGCTGCACCCGATCCATCGGTCCGGGACAAAAAGATTTCATAATTGCCGGTGAAACCGTGACTTGGTCCAGTTTAAAACGGGAAACTAGGGCAGGAGTTGGATCTGTTTTTGCGACAACAATAGAAAGAACACACGGAGAGAACACAATGTTCCAGCGAACGAGGACAAACGTGCATCAACAAACACGGTCGACCTGCTGAGAACACGCCGGGCGACAATTAAACCTCCCGGTGTTGCCCGGCGGTAATAACCCGGCTGCTGCGGTGAGGCTGGGTGTGTCGCCTCTCTCTGTTTGCACACGACTGTCATTATTACATCACAGGCTCGTTATTTGATGAGTCAGCGGAGGGAAAGAGATTCCTGGAGAATTTCCTGGTTTGAGATCAATCAGGAGACTTTTAACGACTGTGGAAATATTAATGCATTTGAATTTAGTACCTTTTTAAAAAAAAAAAAAAAAAAAGTTATTATTATTTGTTTCACTGAGCTTGAAAAAAATGTTAATTGAAAGATTTCTTATAATGTTTTGAGGTGATTTTGTTGTTTTAAGAGAGCTGACTTTTGTGGTGTGAAACTTTCATTTTTACAAATATTACAAGCCAGAATATTATCTCCATAAAATTCTTAAAATGACACTAAAACATACTGGAATCACATTTTTTTAAGAAACAAATATTTTTATTGTGTCACAGATGAGACAAACTTAATGAGAGACGATGAATATTTAACTTGACCAACGACACAGAGAGGTCAGAAATCATTGTGGCTGCTTTTATATTCAAAGTTATTGTTTTGTGGTGATTTAGTGCAGATGGATTTGAAATGTCTGCGTATCATTATCTTATTTATCAATCTTATTATCTTATTTATTTCTAATCGCATGGTGTCTTTTTAACTCTCTGAACCCTGCATCTCTCCCGAAACATGGTCTTGAGAATTTATTTTTTCTCTCTGCCGCCCAGAACTCCAGCTCGGACCACAGGATCCAGCTGGACCTCGGGCTGTGGGACAAGTTCAGCGAGCTCGCCACCAAGTGCATCATCAAGGTGGTGGAGTTCGCCAAGCGGGTGCCGGGTTTCACCGGCCTGACCATCGCAGACCAGATCACCCTGCTCAAAACCGCCTGCCTGGACATCCTGGTACGTCTCTACTCTCTACTTCAGCAAGTTCGACTAGCAACCTCCTGTCATGCTCTCTGCTGGCCACCAGGGGGCGACTCCTCTCTGGTTGTATAGAAGTCTATGAGAAAATGGTCCTACTTCTCTCTTGATGTATTATCTCAGTAAACATTGTACATTTTATGATCTCAATCCAGCATGATGTTCATTTAGTACATTATGGTCCATTTAGAGTCCACCAGACCAGAAAGCAGGGGATGCTTTAGGGGGCGGGGCTTACCTGCTGATTGACAGGTCACTACCACGTTACCAATGCAGTTGACTTTAACACTTAGCTGTTAAGTTGACCTTTAATTACGAAGCTAACTTCGTTCTTATATCCTAATATATAACACAATATACTGATTTTAAAGAATAATTTATTCTCATTAGTGGCTTCAGAAAAACAGCATCTGGTGGGCGGAGCCTCACACCACCTGCTGTTCTGTTCCTGATTTAATTTGCTTAGAATTCTGGCAAAAATAAAATGTCCAAGATAATGAGATGCAGAAGAACACTCGGGTACAAACACGACGTCCAGCTTGTCTTTGGTTTGTTTTTCACTTTTTATTGGACAGATGAGTGTAGAAATAAGAGAGAGGTATGATGTGCAAGAAAAAGTCCCAAAGCTGGAATCAAACCTGTGACAGTTATTTAAACAAACTTTAGAGCTTTCCTCATGATGCCTCCCGACCTGACACTCGTCCTTCCTCGCCCTCTTCTTCCTCCAATCAGATCCTGAGGATTTGCACCCGCTACACTCCGGACCAGGACACCATGACCTTCTCTGACGGCCTGACCCTGACCCGCACTCAAATCCACAACGCCGGCTTCGGTCCACTGACAGACCAGGTCTTCACGTTTGCCGGCCAGCTGCTCCCGCTGCAGATGGACGACACGGAGAGCGGCCTCCTCAGCGCCATCTGTCTGGTCTCCGGAGGTACTGCAGCTCAAACCTCGTGTTTATAGTTATAGTTTATATCAGCTGTTCCCGTTTTTAACGTGCTGAATGTTCAACCGAACAGACCGGCAGGACCTGGAGGAGCCGTCGAAGGTGGAGGTGCTGCAGGAGCCGCTGCTGGAGGCGCTGAAGATTTACTCCCGCAAACGGCGGCCCAGCATGCCCCTCATGTTCCCCAAAGCCCTGATGAAAATCACGGACCTGCGCAGCATCAGCGCCAAAGGTCAGAAACCAGAGACGGTCCGTGGTCCCCTCAGGGGTCTATGATAGTAGCTCACATTAGTCCAGAGACCAGACCAGACTGTGTGAAGGAACCAGAGACTTTCTGTGGTCCAAACAACAAGGTCTCTGCCCTATTTATGTCTAGATGACCTTATTTGGAGTGTTGATGCAGCAGCTACAATGTTAGCATAGCCTAGCACCCATCAACCAGACCCCATTCAGAAAACCAGCGTTTTAACAGTAGTTATCTTGTGTCTTGCAGACAGACCTAACAAAGCATGACTCAGCACTTTTGACTGATCACCATCATTATGGAGTTATTTCAGCATCCTTTTAATCTGGTTATTGATATTAAATCACAGCTAAATAGTTTATTTTGGGTTCCCGCGGGTTTACAAGCATGTCCATGTCCACAGGGGCCGAGCGGGTGGTGACCCTGAAGCTGGAGATCCCGGGCTCCATGCCCCCCCTGATCGAGGAGATGCTGGAGGACCTGCAGGACCTGGAGAAACAGTCTGAGGAGAGCGGCGTGGAGGAGAGTGGCGTGGAGGCGAACGCCGCCGGCCAGCGCTCGAACGCGGCGTCTCCTCAGCACATGAACAACTCCTCCGACTTCCTCCTCTGAAGTCGCTCCGAGAACACGTGTCTTCCCTCCCAGAGATCAACGCTCACTCAACGTCAACTAAAGCTGCAGTGCAGACGGTCGCTAGCGTCTTACCTCAGTTCCACCGACCGCTCGGCGAAGACGTCGCCGCGCTCGAAGAAGAGATTACACCAACGACCACGCCGATGAACGAAGCTTTCTGCTTCTCAGTGGGGAGAAAAGAACGATGCAGTATTTTAATTTGTATCACAGGTTTAATTTTTTAACCCCTCGTCACCGCTGGGAATCACACAGGTTTCTACTGTATTTATGTCTGCATGGATTCATTCGTTACCTCATTAAATATCAACACTTTTAGCTTTTAGAGTAGCAAAGTTTACTGGTTCTACACTGTAAAAAAAACTACTGGACTAATATTTGGAGAAAACAAGAAAAAAAGATTTTTCTGCACAAAAAGGGAAAGTTTTATAAAAGGTGAATGTTGGTAACAGGCATTAACAAACGTACGAGTTCACACAGAATGAACGGAATGAAATCCTTCAAATCAGCGACGTGATTCGTTGCACGGTGGTCGTTTTCTGGAAAAATGTGATTTAAAAAAAATTAAATTCAACTCGAAATTTTAGCAAATATACAAAAAATCGCAGGAGGTGCCATGTTAGTTAAAGGAATACTTCACCCATTTGGAAGCTGTGTGTGTTAGAAATCATCATTTCCCAGAGACGGAGATCTCCGTGTTTCTTTCTGAAAAAGAGCCTCCGAATATCGTCATGTTGCGTCATCGGAGGCTCTTTGGTTGGAGGGTCCATCCATCCATCAATAAGCAGCTTTTACATCAAACTTCCTCCCAACGTTGCGTCATCAAACGTAAAGATATCGATTCAGCTTGACTTTAAGTTACGCGTTCTGCCGCCGAGACGTCTCAGCCTGTTTTATATCGTATGTTTTTCTATGAAAATGAGATGTAGAAATGATCTAATATCGCTATGGCAATATCACTCAAAATTATCTTTTTTTTTTTTTTAAACCCATCAAATACGACACATTGCATCGTGGGGATTGTATTTCAGAAAGTAGTGTTCCACTGTGGCACGTTTTCATTTGTGAGCGACGCTTCAACGCTCGTTTCACGGTTCGGACACTGAAATCGAAACGCGGCGGGTGAACGGCGAGCCGGTTCAGAAGGCTCCAGAGGTTCATCTCAAAGACTCTATGTGATCTCTGTGATCATATAACGTTAAGTTACCTCTTTCTACGCTCTTTCTCAACCACAGCTGGTTGCTAGGCGACAGGAGCAGCAAAGGTAACGCAAACAAGGAAATCCTCATTCCGCCGTCCTGCGAAGGATACAGGCCGCTGAACTGGGACACAACTAAAAACACTGGTTTGAACCCCACAGTGAATCCAGGAAGTCACGGCAACCAATCAGGAAATAGTTCCTTCACGTAAACGCCCCCTCGCTGACCCGCCCTGCGCATAAATCCACAAATCGTTGTTTTTACACTAAGTTTTGTATGGTTCAAATAAAAAGACCAAACAAGACGTTATATGTTTATTTGTGATCTTTAGAGAGCCACGCTAACAGTTCCCCCCCCCCGTCTCCAGTCTTTGTGCTAAGCTAAAGCTAACCGGTCGCCGGCTCCAGCTTTATATTTTTACCGCCCATAAACACCAGAGTGGATCCTGAAATGAAACCGTTGCGTTTAGAGATCTTTATTTTGCGGGAGATTGTGTTGCAGTATGAAATGTTCGTACACTGAGTAAGCTAACACTAATGGCATATTTGGAAGGTTCGACATGTTCAAATTTCAGTGTTAATAATGAAAAGGATTCAGTGTTTTGTTTTCAACAAACTTTTGTTTTTCCTTTTAACAAAATGAGAAAGGTCTGTTTTTATATATCGTCTTATTACAGATGAGCCGTGTGTTACAGTAGAAATAAGACTAATTCAAACTAAAAGCAAGCATATTATGGGAAAAGTGTCTCATTGTTGGCAAAGCAAATGCTAATTAAATATATAAAATCAGAAACTTGATTGATATTTGTGCCTGAAATGTCGTCAAAATGTATAAAATATCTGTAAGTAAAAAAAAAGCAAGCAGCCTGTTTACTGTAAGAACTCGCGTGCCTACTCCAAATGTGCCATAGTTGGTGAGTTTTTCCATGTTTTTGCCAATTTGACCTGAAATAATTCATATTCCGTGTGTGTGTGTGTGTGTGTGTGTGTGTGTGTGTGTGTGTGTGTGTGTGTGTGTGTGTGTGTGTGTGTGTGTGTGTGTGTGTGTGTGTGTGTGTGTGTGTGTGTGTGTGTGTGTGTGTGTGTGTGTGTGTGTGTGTGTGTGTGTACAGCAGTTCCATGTCTGATGTTGTGGAGATCTCAGGGTTCATACTGCCCCCTAGTGGTCCCTTAAGGAAACTGTGGTTTCTGTTCAGTCGTGATTAAATTCCAGATTTATAGAATAAGAAGCTCGTGTCGATGCTGCTGCGTCAGCGGATTACTTCAAATGTTTCTGCCTAAATGTAATAAACCGTCCTCTTTGTTTGTTTGTTTTTTTTTTCATGCCTCCAGGCTTCTCCTGGTAATTAACGTCACAACGCCATGATTTGTGGGTAATTCCCTCAGGCAAAGTCTTACCCACAAATCATAGCGTTAAATGAGGAGGTTACCAGGGGGGAAACTGGATCGTTAAATGAACACAGAAATCTTAACGATAAAGATTTAAGAAGTATATTTCATTTATTTTAATTTTGCTTTACTGAAGCCGTTTTGACAAAAAAATGTTTATTTAACAATTTAAACAAGAGCCTGGGAAACTTTCAAATTGGGCGGCAACCAGGTAACGCCAGGTAGGTCCCTGAGGGTTCAGGGTTTAAGGTCTTTGGGGGGGGGGGGGACACTGTCCTCGGACTTCAGTCCTCATCCTGGTCACATGACCCCCCACTTCCTCCTGCTAATCGTCTCGTTTCCCAATCATCCTGTCAGAACAAACGCCAGCTGCTTTCCAGCCACCTGAACCTGTAAATCTGTGACCTGGACCCTCTGAACTCTGAACCCTGGACCCTCTGAACCCTGAACCCTTGACCCTCTGAACTCTGCCTGCCATGGATTCTCAGTTGCTCTTTTCTGGACTTGCCACCGATGCCAGTAAGCTTTTATATTTTAACTGGAAATAGTTGTTCCCCTTGTTGTTGACCCTCCCTCACTACCTGCAGAATGTATTTGTACTTCCACTTTCTACTTCTTTTTACTTCTACACTCCAGATGTAAATACAGTAAATGTTCACTCTGAATGTATCTGACAGCTGAAGTTACTTGTGATGTGCTGCGTTGTTAAAGATTAATATCGTGGTTCTGAAGAGACATTCCTCTAAACTTCTCAGATTTAAATTCTGTTTAAGGTGCAACATTTCACACAAATTATTCTTAATTTCTGTACATATTTATGTTGGAAAATACTTTAAATAAGGGACATTTTTCATGTACTTTTGATAGTTTGAGTATATTCTGACTTTCTGGTTGTATAAGTACGTTGAAATAAACTCAAAAACAAACCTGCTGACATTTCATCTTTCTGCTAAATAAGGACAACACTTTTATATTGAATTGATAAATGATAAAAACAGGATAAATCTGCATTAAATAGATTTATTTTGTTCATTTTTACTGATAAATCCCCTTTTGGTTCAAAGTGCATAAGAAAGTCCCTTCAGCTTCAACGAGCCGCTACGCTTCAATAAAAACATGCAGTGAATATAAAAAAAGACGTTAATCATATTTGAAATGATAACTATCTCTGAGTGCATTTTAATTTAACAAGCTGCTTGTAAAGCTGCTACTCTGTGATACGTTTTAAAATGTGTGTTTTTGGGTTTCTTATCAGCTCTTGAGGAAGTTTGGCTCGCGGCCATTTGAAACACAAGCTGTGATGTCGAGTCCTGCAGCGAACCGGTCCGGAGAATTTAAAGTGCTCGACCCACATAAACCTGAATAAACAGCAGATAAAAGGCTCCGGGCAGCGTCCGAGGCTACAGACTAGTTCACTGTGATACGACACGCTGAACTCAGAAAATAAATACAGAAAAAGCTCCTTTCATTAAAAGCACATGCAGACTATGAATCATAGATGCATCAAATATTTAACACCTGAGATGAGTCGATTAACGATGGACAGAAAAATAAATAATCTGCAGCATTCAAGCATCTCTGGATAGTTTGATGAAGAGTTTTCTGGCATCAAACGAGTTATAAATTAATTTAGAAAATAACGACGAATCGTGTTTTAAATATAAGGACGGACAAATACTCAGCATTTTCACCGTTTAAATTATTATAAATTACGTATAGAGGATTTTAAATTGAGGTTAATTACATTTCTACTGACGTTCCAACGCTGGGTTAAAGTTGTTTTCTTCCTTCATTTCTCTTCTTGGAGATCCTAAAACAAACATAAAGGATCATAAGAATAGAAACGAGATCATATGAGAATTTCACGTCACGTTTATCGAAATAAATACGATTATTCTTTTGATAATCATCAAAATGTGCTGAAAAATGGCAGCAAAACCTCCTGAGATCACTTCACCTCATATTTTGTCAAGAAACACATTTTTATCACAGATTAGATTTATCTGAACCACAGCAGATCACTTTCTGTATTTAGTGAATTATTTCAGTGATTTTGTATTTTTCTTCCTATATTTGTATAAAAACGCTTCATGACGAACATGAATCACCGGTTTTTTTTTTTCGCTCTTAAGGTCGAGTGTGTTTGTAAGAAAGGTCAAAGGTCACCTGCTGCGTGTCGCGTCGTAGTAGCCGATCTCCTCCAGCAGATCCTCGACGATCCCCTGAAAATGAACATTGACATCCTGTTTATGTTTATGAAAATGTTCATCCATGTTTGATTAAATTAGGGAAGAGTTTTAGATAATAACAATAAATACAGTTGAATTGTTTTTTTGACTTCAGAGAAACCGACCTGCATCTGTCGGTAGGTGACTCCGTCTCTGAGATTCACGTCGCCTGTCGGGAGGCAGAGAGAGAGAATCAGCTGTGAACGTTTTGAGGTCAGAGGTCACCAGATTACATCAGTGAGGCTGTTTTTTTTTGAGGCTGTGAAAGCGGACGATGTGCCAGAGAGCCTGCAGCGTTGTGTGTCTGATGTCGGGTGAAGCTGTGAGAAGCAAACTCTCACCTGTGTGGTCGGCGGCGGCGTGGGAGTCTCCGGTGAAGTGGTGGACCGGAGGCCACCAGTCTGAACCGGCTGAGTCCGGCTCCAGCAGCTCTGGAGAGGCTTGGAGGAGCTGCAGGGAAACAGGAAGGAGATGCTCATTTTGCAGGAAAAAAAAAAGCCAAAAGGACTTTTTTTTCTAGATAATCAGGACAATCTTCACAAACAAACACCACTCTCAAGTTTGTTAGGTTTTAAGTGTAAATGCAATCAGAAATAAAAAGCTAACGTTAAACAGAATTTTTGGGGGGAAGACTTGAAAGAATAAGTCAATCTTAATTGTAGTTGTTTGAAATGTTTTCTCTGCCTTATGTGACATACAGTGGACCGTACCAACCTTGCTGAGCTCCACCTTCAGCTTGAATGGATCGCTCCCAACGTGGAACAGAGACCTTTTAAATCTTTCAATGAGCCGTCGTTTGACGTTGTGATGAGGAGCTGGTGGAAGCTGGAGAAGGAGGCGGGGTTAAATATAAAATATTAATATCAGACGGGCCTCCAGCTTCAACTCTGATGAGATATAATAGTGAATAGTTGCACGACTATACCTGAGTGATGTATATGACTTTGTGCAGCTGAACGAGGAGCCTCTGAATGGGATCATCGATCTGCCGAACCTTCTTCTGGGACACACAGATCCCTGCTGAAACTGGGGTGAACAACACACACACACACACACACACACACACACACACACACACACACACTGAAGAAACAGGACGGACACGTTTCATCGGAGGCTTTCTGCTTTGTTTGGTGGGAATGTACCTGGTCTCGGTTGAATCTTTGCAGCAGCAGAATCCTCAACTGAGACCAGGAGAAAACAGAAACCGCAAAGAGCAATAAATTGTTTCAGATATTAAGAAACTTTTTTTTTTAATCTAGGTGTCGGCCTCCGTTTGGCCTACAGATAATTGTTAAGAACAGATGTCATTATCTTGAGATAACAAGATTATTATCTCGTTATCTGGAGATAACAACGGTTGTTTCCTCTTATAGTATTCATCAGAGGTCAGGAGAGCCGGCGTAGATGGATCTGGACAGCAGAAACTTCAGCATTGATGAACGCACCAGAGTGAATTCTAATCACAGTGCAGAAAAAGTGTCTTCCTAGTCGATGAAGGAGGTAATGTGAGATTTTTTACTCACCAAGATTGAATTTGGTCCGGTGTTACACAGGCAGCCGACTTTAATCCTTTCATCAAACCAAAACAAGCCAACACCAAATAACAAACAGTGACTCAACCGATCTGGAAAACGTCAAACAATAGTAACTTCTGCCTTTAAAAGCTGATCAGCTTGCCTCCCCTTGGTTTACAAGTTGACGTGTATATTGTGGAAAAACTGCATTCTTGTTATGTGAACATTCCCGAACCAACAACTAACTTTGGTGTTTTCCTGTGAAGACCGTGGAGTCGACGTCGGTATCGCAGGGTTCAGCTTCGCCATCTGAAAACACACACATAATAACATTTAATCTTTATTATTCCAAATGTTTCCCAGTCGGGTTCAGTTAAATTGTCAGCAGCCTGAAACAGAGTCACCTCCGCTGATGTTTGAACTGCCGGCTGATTTCACAGATTCAGTTTTCATTGAGGATTCTTCCTGCAAAAAGTAGAGCGACGCATTTTAAAAATCCCGAAAAACTAAAAATATCGAGTTCTTTCATCTTTAATTCAATTCACTTGTATTTATAGTGTTATATCACAACAGAAGTGATCTCAGGACACTTTGAGGACCAGAATACCCTCATGATTTTCAGAGTTAATGCAGTTTTAGTTCCAGCATCACTCAGGAGCGTTACAGCGTCAGTGGCGAGAAAAAACTGCCTTAACAGGCTTTTAGGCAGAAATCTCATGCAGACCAGGCCCTCTGGTTCCAACTGCATATGGTGTTGGTAGTAGTATAGTAGTAGAATTAACAGTAGTGGTAGTAATCACAAATGTTCCACTCATTTAGAGAAGATTTTAGTTCTTCTTAATCAATTTACTTGCCGACAAAGCAAAACTCCTATGATTTTTAGGAATCCGGTTCACCTGAGACGGGTTCGTGTGACTGCGGTCCGTCCGGCCTTTGTGCCTCTCCAGGAAGTACTTCTGCGCCCGTTTCCTGTCTCTGTCTGCTCTTCTCTCCAGTGCATTCTGGGAAGTGTAGAGGCCGTCCATCAGCCTCATCACGAGGTCGGAGATCCTGGCGCTGACGGCCACGATGTCCGGCCGCCGGTCTGCGTCTGGACTCAAACACCTGACGGGACAGAGGTCGGTATGAAACACTGACCTTAGTGTTGGGTCACTATAACAATAAATACGCATACAATACTATATGTACATCACTTACAAGGCCGTTAGCTTGGCTTGTGTAGTAGTACAGGAGTAGTAGTAGTTATACTTCAGTAGTAGTATATCTTCAGATGTGTAATTCATGCTACAATTCAAACAGGATCACATGATTCGTCCCTCCCCGTTGACTTCTGTACACATTCTTTTCCCGAAATAAGGTCCCATGGGGAACACAGGAAGGGGCGGGACTTAGCTTCTGTACAACTCATGAACTTTGACACTCGAAATATGCATAATTTCAAAATAAAAGTCTCACCATCTGATCATGTCCGTGACTCTGTCTGAGAAAGCTCCTTCTTCAACCGGCTCGTAGGCGCCATCGACGATCTGCCGGCAGGCCAGGAGAAGCAGAGAACAATGACGGCTGACCGAGAGGTGTGTGTGTGTGTGTGTGTGTGTGTTGTGTGTGTGTGTTTGTGTAACCTTGCTGGCCAGTGACAACATGTTACCGCTGTAGAACGGAGGCTGTAAAGTGGCCATCTGGTAGAGGATGCAGCCCAAAGCCCAGACGTCAGCTTTCTCTCCATACGGCTCGTTCTTCACCACCTCTGGACTAAACACACACACACACACACACACACACACGTTTGTACGTGTTACCTCATAGAGCATCTGTACCTGAACTCAGCATCAACCAACACTAAAACAACAGTTAGTTGACAAATGGAGAACAGGAAAACGTGTCCTTAACTCCCAAATGTGTCCTCACTGTCAGGGTTTACCACTCAAATTGATGCTCATAAACATATTACAACACACACACACACACACACACACAGCTGCACTTTCTATTTTTTCTTTAATCATGCTCCATTTATTGATTTCAAGGGGACTTTTACTTCATCATCAGTTTATTTTTCATGGGACTTTTATTTAATAATTCCACATTTTAATTTGGGGGGATTTTATTTAATAATGCCACATTTATTTCTTTTATAGCTCTTTTTATTTCCATCATCCGAGTGAATAAGGCATGTTTATCTCTGATTCAGACCAAAGTAACAGCACTGACTCTGTCTTTTGTTTCACATTCAGAACCAGATCCGTCTAGATTGAGGAGAACCTAAATTAAATTTTATTTGCACAGGTTTTAATATAGATCGATTGACCACAATCGATGACATTTACATTTCATATATGGCCACATTCCTGAAAAACAGCCTTAAAACCTTTTTCAACAGATCTTTTACTAGAATCGGTCATTGAGAAGAAGAGAAACGGTAGTTTCCTCACCAGGAGTACAGGATGGTGCCGACCACCGACGTCAGCTTGCTGTTCTCCTGTTTCTGCTTGGCGAGGCCGAAGTCCGCTTCAACCAGAAGAAAGACACGGGTTGAAGTTGTGTACGAAGACGAAGACGGGGAGAGTGAAACCGTGGGCACTCACTGATGGTGACTCTGTCGTTTTCCCCCAGCATGATGTTGTTTGGCGAGAGGTCGCGGTGAACTATTCTCTTCTCCTTGTGCAGGTACCTCAGTGCCAGACACATCTGAGGTTACACGGAGGAGACACATCAGCCGCTTATTAAGTGGTTAAAAGAGACTTCATGTTTCCATTCAGCCAAAACGTCTCTTCTTCGCCAGTGGAAATTATTTACATTTCAGGCTTTTATCCAACAGTGTTTTGGCCATGAGCGCAGGAACGGGCCGGGCCAGGAATTCCTCGACTGGGAGAATGAAAACATTCTCTTCTGATTGATCTTCAGCTCTGCAGGGAATACGTCTACGGGAAACGCTGCAGTGCTGCAGTGGGTCCTGGCTTTTTCCTTTTGTCTGATGTACTGCCACATTCCTCTCTGATGAGCTGAAGCCCTTCATCAACACCCGAGTCGTGTTCAAAAACACTTTCAGTCGTATAAAAGTGGATGTTGATACAATATTTTTTTATCACACAAAAGACAGAAATCCTAGAAGTGTTTACTTAGACTTGATCTTGATCTCTTTCCCAGAGGTCTGCTTTCATACTACCAGTTGGAATAGTACTGCAGTACTGTGTTTTGACTGTATACAGGAGAGTAATACCTCATTCAGTTGTGACATTTACTTAAATGAAAATCAAGTGTAAATGAGGTGCGAGTCAAACTTCGGTGGGACTTCCAGTCATTCCCACAACACTGGGGTTATTGATGGGTATTTAGTGTAATATATATATATATATATATATATATATTAATTGGACCGATACTTTACCAAGCAGTTTCCTGAAGAAGATTAGAGTTGTTACCTGTATGAAAATATTCCACAGTTTGTCTTCGGTGAATTTCTGCTGCTTCTCGCTCAGAGAGTTGAAATGTTCGGCCAGCGGCATTCCCTCGATCAGCTCCATCACCACGTACAGCTTGTCTCCTGACGTCAACACCACGATGACGGTTCGTATTATTCCTTTTTATTTTATTTCCTTACATTGAAAACAATCAAATGTACCCTCACCTTCCAAAAACGTCTTGTAGTATTTAACGATGTTGGGGTGAGTCATCTAGAAGAGAACACGTTGGGGTTCAGACGGCGTGTTGTTAGATTGATTCTTTATGATGTAAATGTAATATCTTTTTTTTGCCTGTTCTTTGATGATGGTGAGCTCCGAGATGATTTTCTCCACGTTGCTGTCTCTGGACTTCTTGTCTTTGCCGAACGCCGGGTTGTGGAGGTTCACCTCCTTCAGAGCCAGGAGGTTCTGGCCGCTCTGCTTTCGGACCTGTGAGTAAAATGATTTTAAACAAAACACACTTTGCTCTTGCACGAAGTCACATAGAAGCAAAATCCAAACCAGCAGTGTTTGTCATACCTTAAAAACGCTTCCAAAGGCGCCGGTGCCCAGGTGGCTCAGTATGGCGTAACCGTTGATGACTTTAAGGGGAGGCCGGTTCTGGTCCGCGTCCTCGATGCTCTCCCTCAGACTGTCCAGTTCCTCCTCCTGCGTTACAAAACACACACAACTCCCGTGGCATTTTTTTACTTCACAAAAACCAAAAACCAGCTGAACAAACGGCATGAATCCATCTCCAAGCCGATCCCTTACGGTGTAGAGTGAAACTATGGTTTGCAGTCCCTCGTAGGCCGCCAGGTCCCGCACATAATGTCCAACGTCAATAAACAACTCAAAGAGGTCTGTGGGAAAGAGTCTGAAAAGGATAAGAGATCACATTTGAGATGGAGAGAACATTTTTTTCCAACAGTAGCTAAAACTATTTACACATGAAATAAACTTTGGTTGTTTTCGCTCTGAAATAAATCTGTCGCAGCATCACCTCTTAAACAGAGGTCTGTTTCTTTCCACGCTGAAGAGAAACCGGAGGGTCCGAAACACATAGCGCTGCCGGAGAGATGCACAAATACACTTTTAATTCCAGTGTTTACATCACAGTGTGGTATAATAGATATATATGAAGCCGTGTACCTGTAACGATGTGACCTTTGGCCCAGAGTTTTGTGGTAAAATCAACTTTGCGATTATATAGATCCCATTTTCCTAAATAAAGAGTGTCAGAATGAATTGACAGAGTGTTATAGAAGACGTCACATATTGGTATAAATGTGGACTTATTCCTTCCCCTTCCTTACCTGCACAATGTGGTGAGCAGACGTGTCATCCAGACTAAGTTCGGTCAGAACGGTGCAGCAGGCTGGAAAAGGGATTAAAGGAGAAAATCACTTAATTTAAGATTAAATGCTCATACATACAGAACTCCAATGAACTGCTGTGAACGTAACTCGCCCCCCAAACCCCAGCAAGAACAAAGACTGAATCCCTTTAGACTGTAAAATTCAGTGTTTCTCTGCAGATTCTTATGGGCCGTTTTTACCAAATGAGAAAAATTGTTCCAACCATTTCTTCCAAAATCATAAACATTGTAAGGTCGAGTCTCACCAGGTCTGGATTCTGGAAGCCGTTAACATTCTGAGCAACGGAAAAGAATCCACACAGGCTTTTCTACTTCTTTCTCTCAAGAAACCCTAAAGAAAACACTTGTAGTTTGTCTCCTCCCTGACCTGACTGCAGGGCCACAGCGGCGTCCACCTCCTCCTCCCTGAGGTGCTCCGTCTGAATGCGTCCGGCGCTGGAGATCGTCTCCCTGGACGAGCGCTCAGAGACGTACTGCCTGTCGCTGTGACAGCTAATAGATAATAAATTTAGTTTTTGCCTAAAAACAGCTTTATAACCGTGTGACGTTGGTTATTCTTTTCAGGGAAAGAAAAGTAAAATGTTTTGGTTGACACATATTTTAAGTCGGTACACAGAAAAGCTGTTTTAACTGTTTCTAAGAATAAAATTGAATCCATATGATGTAATATCAAACATGCTTTAATTGCTCAGTCACTCAACAAACCTGTTGAGCAGCCGGAGAAGCTGCTGCACCCCGCCCCAGCTCCGGATCTCCATCCTGGTGTCGGGATCCTCGCAGAGCTGTACCAGGACCCAGGCGAGGCTCCACAGCAGCTTCGGGTGCTGGCCGTGCAGCAGGCTCAGCAGCACCGGCAGACCCTCCAGATCCCTCACTTGGTCCCTGACCTGGCCCACGGGGGACAGGAGCCTCAGCAGCTCCGCACTCATCCTGGATGAAACAAGCAAGGTGTAGCCTAGCTTTGCATGTTTGTATGTTGTTTTAGTGAACAGTTTGAAGTTCCCGGGAATCAGCATCACCAACAAACCTTACATGGTCATAACACATAACACACATCCATCCTGGTGAAAGAAGCTTATAAATCGCTGTATTACTTAAGGAAACTCGAGATGTTCTTGTTAACTTTTACAGAGTAACAGAAGGCATCAAGACTGGAAACATTTATAAACTGGCATGAGATGTGTACAGTCCAGGACAGGAGGACTCAACAACCCAACCCCCAAGATCACCATTGGAACCAATCTACCGAGCGTCAGTGATATTGGTGACAGGAGGTGCCTGCGCAGAGCGCAAAGGATATTAAAGTAAGACAAACCCACCCAGAAACAGCCTGTTCACCCTGCTGTCTGAAGAGATACACATCAACTTCCTTTTGGCATTTATCAGGACTAACAATTTAGACACCGTTTCATCTGATGGTTACAGAAACATCCAACAAAGAAGTGATTCCTAACCTCTTTGACAGGAGGTCATATTCCTGCAATATCACCAGCAGCTTCTCCACTATGGGTAGCTCGCCAATCTCCTGCTTGCATTCTGGGCTGTGAGGGGAGGGGGGGGGGGGTCTCAAAACAAATGAAATCATAAATGTATTTAATGCTTTTAATGTATTATTTCCTTACCTCTCAGCTAAGGTGGTGAGTGCCAGCAGGGCTCCCAGCAACACACTACTGTCTGTTGAGGAGAGGAGCCTCACCAGGGTCTAGAAAGGGTTAACTTCATGAAATACTTAACTTTTTCCAACGCAGCACATTTCAATGTGGAAGAATTTGAGATGATAAACTGAGAGCAGAGACACTCGCTGACCACCAAAGAAAAGCATGACTTAATATGGTCAAATGTTTCACAAAGAGAGTGTAAAATATGTGCAGTGACTCTTCATGAGGGTTTTCGATGCTCCATTTGACAACCGAGAGTAAATATTTGCACCCTGGAAGCTGCAATGTCTATCTATCACACTCACTGTCAGGTATTAATAATACAATACAAAGGTTATACAATACAATACATCAACCAATAATATCATGACATGCATCCATGGATCAGAGCTAGAGAAGGTGGTGAAGTAATCTTTTCAACAATCAAAGGAAATTCCTCCCGCCTCCTGTTTCACTGGGAAATATGTCACCATATGGAGGATAGATTCTACTCAACTTTAAGTCGCAGTGCCGAAGAAAATAATAACAAAAACGTCATAACTAGGCAGTGGAAAGCAAAAGCCTTCTTCAATCCCAATTAAATTAGAATAAAAATATAAATGAAGACCCTGTAGAGCCAACACAAATGCATTTAACATAAAACATGTAGTGAGTTCCAGTGCAATTAAAGAAAATAACTTTCTGCTCTGGCAGAAGTTTATCTCGGTCATGAATATATCACAAACGTCATGTTATCTTATCACTCACCCTGTGAGCGCCGCTCTCGATGACCCAGAACCTTTGATCCTCGAGGGCAGACAGCTTCTGAAACATGTCTGCAGAAGAATCGGCAGAGGTGGCTTTGATGAGGACAAACATAAGACTCATATCATCAGTGACTCAAGTTGCCTCCAGATATACTCACAGGTCATCGTGACCAGTTTCTGCACAGAAAATGCCTGTTCTCCACACGTTATGTACGTGGAAGTGACATGCTCCATGTACTGAAAGAGAAAATGGAAATATGGAGGATGGATCAGAAAACGCAGCCTGTTTTTAGGCGTGTGAGAAACATCTTGGGGAGCGTTTACCCTGGAAAGTGAATGGATGCCTTGTAGCTGATGGAGGATTTTCTAAAAGAAAACAGTGACAAAGGGGCATTAATGTTTTTATAAAATGAAGATATTCATACAAATCAAAATAAATGCTTAAAATGATTTGTTTTTCAGGTTGTACCTGATGATGAGGATCTCTGATCAATAATCGTATGCAGATCAGAACTCTGAGGACAGACTCGGGCAGTGCGTGATCAATCCATTCACTGTCGAGGGAGTAAACATGGTCAGTGAAGAAAGAGAAGAAACGCTGCAGTATTTTATTTATATTATATTTTACCTGCAGAGTCTGTTCTTAACCAACGATGTAAGAATGTCAGAGAAGAGTTTGTGTAGCGGGTGGCCGCTGAAACATCTTTGGTCTTTGTATGTGATGCTGAAAAAATGTAAGGAATAACTTTATTTATATAGCACCTTTAAAAACAGAGCTGCAAAGTGCTTTGACAGACAAAAGAATACAAAGAAAAAAAAAAAGTAATATTATAACAGAAGGCCTAAATAAAGCAAGACACTATGGTAAAAAGAAAAAAAGA